>OY720443.1:47353205-47953205 GCA_963082915.1 Dolichopus griseipennis | reverse complement strand
TGATTCTGTATATAGTATAGCGAGATCATCCGCGTACATGAATGCTTTACCATTGATGTTTAGTTTTAGTAAGCTATTTATGTAACATAAAAACAATGTAGGCCCCAAGGAGCTCCCTTGTATTATTCCATACTTAGTATCCAGTGTGCTACTTTTTAGATTCTCACTTTCTGTGTATTGTGTTCTTTCTGAAAAATAGCTTTTAAACCAATCGAGTTCTCTTCCATTAATACCAAGTTCGTATAATTTTCTAATTGCTATGTTTCTGTCTACGCAATCAAAAGCTTTGCTTACATCAAGAAATATGACAGCTACATTTTTCTTTTTGTCAATTCCACCTTGTAAATCAGATATCAAATCAAACAATGCTGCTTGCGTACTGGAGTTCTTTCTAAAACCGTACTGCTTACTACTGATAAGGTTTTCTCTTTCTAAATATTCAGCAATTTGAGTATTCACGTACGTTTCAATTAATTTACTAAATGCTGTGGAAATTGAAATTGGCCTATAGTTGTTAATATCTTTAGGGTCACCGCTATTTTTATATATTGGTACTACTTTATTTACTTTCATTAATTTTGGCATTTTTCCTTCCTTTAATGAAGCATTTATCAGCTTCATAATATTATCCACCAATTCCAATCTACAGTACTTTATTGTTCGCATAGAGATTCCATCAATTCCAGCCGACTTTTTGTTTGGAAAGCTGTCTATTAGTTTCAATGTATTTAGTTCATCGATTAAATTGAATTTAAATGTACTATTTGTTTGTATGGTTGGAAAATATAGCTGTCGGTAATTTTTTCCCATTTTTTCAGCTACAGTTGTGCAGTGTTGATTAAATTCCTCTAATCTTTGAAGCTTTTGTTCTGGTGATGCATTCTTTAATAATTCGCATGTTTGGGTGTTTGTGCCGTTAATCATTTCCTTCACGTAAAGCCATTTTTTTCGTAAATCTCCTCCAGCTTTTTCAAACTTCTTAGAATCATATATTTCCCTTTTCTTTCTTTTTAATGACGTCAATCTGTTACACCAATATTTGTATTTTGATTTAAAAAATTCTTCATCCCTATTTTGCACTGTTTTCTTGAACCAATAATTTTTCCTTCTAATTAATTCTACACACTCTCTGTCAATCCAAGCTGCACTATACTTTTTACTACAAAAACTTTTTTTCACAACGGTAGCACCATCAATTGTGTTTTTGATTTTAGTTGTTAATTGTTTTGAGATGTCATCTACATTGCTCTCATATATACTGTAGTTTTTTAATTGATTTTTGACAGTAAACAGATCAATATTTTTTATCAGCTGGTTGTTTACATTTTTTTGGCTATTAAGTTTAATATTTTTAAATTCAGTAAATATTGCTAGATGGTCTGAAATATCCGTATGAAAAAAATTAATATTTACATTTGCATTTAAATCGTTGGTCAAAATGTGATCTATACAAGTATTTGAGATTGGCCTGGTGATTTCCTTGTGGCAGAAAAAATAAGCGTTTGTGTTTACAATTACTTTATAATTCTGGATATTGTAGTCAGTTGTATTATATATATTGAAATTAAAATCACCAATAATTATACTTCTTTTGCTTTTTAGGTTATTCAAGTGATTTTCCAACATTTTAAAAAAATTGCTCGTGCGAATAGAGGAGTTATCAGGTGGCCTATATATAGCAGTAATGTCGTAGTCTTTCTTGTTAAATCTAATTCTAATACTAATGAGACTATTGTATTCATCACACATGATATTTTGAGTTGTTGCAGTGATAGTTTTATGTACAAAAATTCCGGCACCGCCTCCACTTCTGGCTTTCCTACAGGAAAATATAGTATTGTAGTGATTTATATTTATTGAATCGATATGTTCATCCATAATCCATGTTTCAGCTATAATAATAATATGAACTGTGTATTTAGTGCAATCTAATAAATAAGCTATATCATCCATTTTGTGTTTTATACTTCTAGCGTTAAGATATAGAATTTTTAGTGAGTTAACTTCATCGAAACTTACATCATATATATTATGTATGTCTGTTTTTACATGGGTTTTAAGTGGCAAACTAAATGGTAAATCATTCAACATTTAAATTAGATTCTTGGAGAACTCTTATTATTTTACTACTGGATGTTTTCCTAATGAATAGTTTGCCATTTTTTACCCATGCAAATTCAATTTTTTTATTTCTCTTTAAGTCCCTTGCTTTCTTATATAAATAACTGAAATAGGATGTTAGACTTTCGTTAATGAAAATATGCTGTTTCTTCATTTCCTCTGAATTATTCAGTATATACATAGACAATCGTTTCTTTTTACTTGCTCCTACAAATTTTGTTTTTGCTTCTAAGTTGTTGAATTTTATTTTTAATTTACCTGGTTCACCAGTTCTTGATAAGCTTTTTCCTACGTAGATATTTTTTATATCTTGGGATTCTATGTTTGCTCCAGTTACTTCTGCAATTGTTTTCACAACTGAATGGAGATCCTCTATTGAGTCAATTGTGGTTATACCACTGATTTCAATTTGCTTATGGAGTTTGTTCTGTTTAAGTTTTTCTAATTCAACCTTATTGAACTTGACTTCATCTTGTAGTATCTTGTTTTCATTACTTAGCTTTATGTTTTCATCTATAAGACTGTTAATATAATCTTTTAATTCTTTAACCTCATTCTGTAGTTTCTGAAATTCTATATTCTGAGACTTTTGGTTGTTGAGAATTTCATCAAGTTTGTTATTTAATGGTTCAGCTTCGCCTGTTGTTTCCCTGGAGAAACCAGCCGTTACTGGTACGCTCATTGACTTTCGTTGATTGTGTTTACTTTTACAATGTTGACAAAACCAAATTTTCTCAGCATTCCTGGAATATTCACAAGCACCTTCTTTGTCCACTTTCGAGCAAACGTAGCAGAACCATTTACGGCATTCTCCACCACATAATAGTCCCGGGTATGTTTTATAATTAATTTTTTTATCGCACTGAATACAAATTACACTTTTGTTTACCATTTTGACAGTTGATAATATGGAATTAAAATCGACGTTATATTAACAAACAACTGAGTCATAAAATGAAGTAAAAATTAACTTTGAGAAATTGTTTTAAAAAAATTTCATTTCCGAAAAGTAACATTAAAATTCAACTAATCTAAAAAGTAAATCTTTTAAATAATGCATCAATCACACCTACAGTTTTTCTTACATTTTCTACTAATAATAATTTTAAACTCTCAATAAATATATATATGTACTTTACGCATAACTAAAAGTTTCTTTTCCGCTTAAATATTTTTGTATATATATATATATATATGTATTTTATTAAATAGAACCTTGCGCCATGTGGTTTTTATATATATCTTTATTTCTAACAACAAAAACAACTAGATTAAAAAAAAAAAAAACAAAAACAAAACAATTTTAATCAAATAGAAATTGTAACACCTAATTTAATGAAAATCAGCAAGCATCACCAAAAAATTATAATTTTTTTAAAGCTTAATTCTTGTATAATATCTTTGTAACACAAATTTACACATATATATTTACACACTTTTTAAATAATTAAAAATAAACACAATTTTTTAATTTAAGTGTGAGTCTAATTAAAATGTCTTAAAAATGCCTATTCAAATATTTGTACTTGAATGTTATATATTAATAATAATAATAATAACAATAATAACAACAATAACAATTATACTAATTGTTAAACCTTGAGATATTTTTTTGTCAAATTTTTCCGAATCCAGAATCCCAATAAGAAAAAAAAAGAAAATTTTTCATAAAAAGTCCTTAGAAAAATATTTTTTCAATTTTGGTTTTTTTTTAAAAAAAAGAAAATAATAAAAAACAACAAAAAATAAAAAATGTTTTTTTTTATTATTGATTTCCTTGAACCGTTATTTTTTCTAAGAAATAATTTCCCATAAAAACACACTTACAAACTTGTACGTTCATATTTTTCCAAAAAAAAAAAATTAAATCCAAAATGTAGGAAATTTTTTTCAAGGTTTCAAACCATAAAAAAAAATAACAGATTTTTTTTTCTTTCTATTTTCGCCTATTTTCATTTTTATTGTTATTATTATTCATTTCATTTTTGTATCTTTCTTGAAATTATCAAATATATATATATACAAATTTAATATGTATATATATTTTATATTATAATCTAAAGGAAATACCATTTGACATTCATATCATTGTAAACTTGTTAAGTCGTTTGAAATTTTCGATGACATTTAATATATACATGTACATATATACTCGTATATATATAGATAAAATTTTTAGAAATTAAATTGAAAATTTTATGCGTTAAATGATACGTATAATATATTTTATGATAATGAAAACATAGAACTATACCCATCGGCAGCAATTTAAACTGTTGAATATATATACCCATACCTACACCATTATCAAATGTCGTTGTATTGTAAAGTATTTCATCATGTGAATTAAAATTTCTTTAGTAAAGCTACTTATAATTTTAGTGCGTAAATGAAGAATACTAAAGGTATCAACAGCCCATTGAGCTCCTCCTATTCACTCTATTAAACTTGTTAAGTTTAGAAATATGTTAAAATAAGTTTACAAACATATTTAATATATAGGTATGGAGGAAGCCCACAATTACGCAATGAAATCCCATTCAAAAATCAATGCAACCACCTCCTAATAAATTATATATGTTCATCCTGTTACTCCCTCTTTTTTCGTCAAGTTTGCATATCTGTTAGAAGGTACCACATGTTTTAACATGAGTTTTAGTTAATATTTTAATAAGGATTTTTAATTAATTACTACATCAGAAGCCATCAAGCCTAATGTAAATTAAAATTGGTAATTTTGAATTTTTCTTTTCATTTAAGGAGTTTAGTTCTCATAAAGTCTATTTAGACTAGGCTACAGTTTCTTTAATCGTTATTTTCACAAATCCTTTGATTACTCGGCTGCAGCTATTGTTTAAGATTATGAATACACAAATGTTAATTTTGTGCGCCATCAATTATCCTACAGTAATTTATATATATTTATTAAATGTTATTTTATATTACGATATTAACTTCTACGATATAATTATACAATTTTACGATATTTTTTTATTAGATATGATCTGACTGGGGTAAGTTTGAGTTGTAAATATTAGCCATCTTACGAAAAAGCTTCGAATTGCATTTCACAAAACAGAACTTTGAGCAATTTTCACAAAACGTAATCAAATTCAGTTTATTTACTCTAAGTATTCTCTCATCTTTTCCTTCTCATAAGCTCAATTCGATTTGATTATCCAATATATTAACTAACAGTTTATCATCAGGATATCTCTTAAGAATTCAAAATTAAAATTCTGAACATATTCTGTAAATAAGGACTTAATTCAAATTCAAAGTATATATTGTCATTTAGTTTAATAATTATGAATTACTGAAAGGATTTACCGTTAGATATCTATTAATTTACATAAATATTATTTTTTTTATATTCGAATTAATTTAAACCTCATATCAAGTTACCAAATTGCTTGTTTTCATGACAACTGCTTCTTCCGACAAGATTCGATTTTTTTAAACTTTTCTAAATGTTATCAACCCATAATTATAAAAATAATTGCAAATATAATAGCAATTAAAAGTTTTAGACCTTTTTCAATTCTGATAAATTCAATTCTGAGAATCATTTGTTTTAATTACTTATAGAAAAAAAAAACCTTTCAAAAGTAAACCGTTTTATTTTGTTAGAATATACAAAACAAAAATGAGATCGAATTTCAAACGGTCGTTGCTATACACTTTGTGGCATTTAGCGGAAGAATAAATTTCTTCAAAGATGACTGAATCTAAAAAAATATTTATACAATTTTTTTAATTATCATATCAACAATAAAAAGTTATCAAATTTAATAAATTTTAATGGAATTCTATAAATTATTTTGTCTAAAACAACACAATAAATTTAATTTTTTTTTAAAGAAAAATTTTTGAATTTTTCCAACATAAAATAAAAATTATAGGTAAAATTATTTAGAAATGCTTTTCTTCTAATCCATGAAAATTCTGGGAAAAGTTTTGAAGTTTTGAAAAATATAAAATAAAAGCATTTGAACACAGATATTTAATTTCTAAGAATAGTTATTCAATTGTCCTTGGACTTGTTTAAAGTTCAAAGTATTCTTTACCAAAATTTTAAAAATTCTTCTTAATTCGAAATTCGAAGACTTGCCGAATCCGACTTTTTAATTTTAATAACTCAATTTTTATTGAAAGTGTGTAATAAGAAAGTCTTGCAATCTATTTGTAATTTTAACCCTATTGAAGATTTCAATTCTCTATACAATCTCTATTCAATTCTCTATTCAATTCTCTAAACTATACTCTATTCGTCTAATATTCCAATTAAAATTTTGAAGAAGTGAGTTCAGCTTCATTGGACTTATGTCAAACTTATTTGAATTTTGTATTTCCAGGACATCATATAAATATTGAATTTTTGAATATAGATTACACACCACTTCTACTTAATTGATTTCTCAAGTCCAGTTAAATAATTGAACAGACGGTTATATATAGATGCATTCAAAATTTGTTTTAATATGGTTTTAATACATCCTTAATTTTAATTTTTGAAAAAATTGTTTTGTTTATTTACAGGTAGGATTTAAAATATTTTTAAATAACGATTAAATAAAACCAAAATTTAACGGAAAAATTCCAAGGAAAACTTCTCCTACACTGCTGCAAAATTAAAGTGGGATAAATTTATTATGTTTTTATTAATATTTCTCATTTTAAAAAACTTTTATACAATATTATTTACTTTTTGTAGGAGTAAATACTGAATCTGATTATTTACATAACAAGTGTTTACCTGTAAAAATATTTTCATTGTTTTTGTTTTTAGAAGGATAGGTTTTTTTTTGTTTGAATTGTTATGAGATTATTGTTTTTATTAAGGGACAGCTTTATAAGAGTTTTCACTGACTTTTAATAATGAAAATTTTATTCTACAGCAGCACTGCCCTACTTATTAGCGAAGCGGCAGGTGAGTGACCAGTAGTGAGTAAGCCATTTTTACGAAAAGAAATTTTAAATATATAGGTTTTCATATAAGCCGCCAAATAGAAGATCAACGAGTGAAAAAATATGTGACCTGGTTCTCACCAAAATATCTTGTGGAAGCTCCACTGTTATTTAATTTCTAAATATCAATTTAAGACAAATAAAATCATACCAAACATATTTTGGGTAAATTTAGTTACTAGAATCCTAGAAGTCCTAAAATAAATTTACAAACTAAATCACAAGAGAAATTTCTGAAGTGATTAACGGAAGTTTAAAAAGTCATAATCTCGGTTAAGTAAATACTTTTTTGAAAATCCCGTTTCGCGGTTTTTAAAAATCTCGTATTAAAAACCTCGTTTTTAGAAAATTTAATTTTTTATTAAAAAATCAAGCTTTTTCAAAAAAATCTCGTTTTTAAGGATTTTAGAGTTTGATACAAAATCAGAATTATCAACTTAAATGTAAAAGTATCATTTTAAATGAAAAATTTTGGCTAATATTGATATACAGGGTGTTTCCTAATTAAGTGCACTGCTATATACCACTGCATAGATACTTATGAGTATATACATTTTGTGTGTGGAACCTAAGCTAGGTATCTTCTAGTTTCCAAGATATGGGGGCTTAAATGAAATTTCAATATTATTTTTTAGTTTTCATAATTTTACTCTTAACTCTATTTGTAGACTAGTTATAAAAAATTTTGTAAGGTGCATTTGAAAGCTTAAGAAATTCTCTTTTAAACCTAGCTTAGCTCCCATACACAAAATTTATCTACTCATAAGTATCTATGCAATGGTATATAGCAGTGCACTTAATTAGGAAATACCCTGTATATGTTACATATTTTTTAATGCTAAATATTTAATTTATTAATAAAAGCTTCATATTAATTTAATGTTACCAATAATAATAAAACTTAAAGACATTTAACTGAATTTGTACATTTTAATTAATTTAAAAATATCTTGAAATTTTTTTTTATTAAGACTTAAAACGTAACCAGGTCATTCTAATCCTATTTAAATTTTCATTTCCTTAATAAGTCGATTATGTCTATTAAATATCTGTCTAAAATCTTTTAGTCACTCATTTAAAAATGGAATTCAAATAATTTGATATTAACTTCCGTAACACTCCTTACAATCTTTAAAATAAATAAAAAAAAAAATAAAACAACAAGCCATGAAGCTTAAAGTAATTTCAAGGTCCTTTTAAAAAGTAGATATTTACATACTTACATACGCATTTATATTTATTTCATTATATTAGTAAATTTTGTTAATTTCAAAATTATATCCTGGAATTAAAAAAAAAAAAAATTAAATTATATATAAAAACAATAAAAAAGAAACTCTTTTCTACACATTTACACATATTATTTTAAATTTACACACATACACTTTCGTTTTTTAACAGTACCATTCCAATACAATTGAATTTTTTCAGTATTTATTTTTGTTTATTTTTTTTTTTTTGTAATTCAAGGTTGTTGCTGTCACACTTATAAAATTTGGGCGTATGTATATATATATAATATATATATATAATATATATATATATATATATATATACAATTATATACTATACCAGCATTTATTAAAAATTTATTCTAATTTCTAAAGGAAAATTAATCAAGGTGAACATAATAAATTTAATTAATTTTTAAACATTGTTTTTTTACGCTTTGAAATACAATTTTTTTTTGGGAGATGGTTTATTTGATTTTTGTTTTTTTTTTTTTTTTGTTTTTATATAAATGAAAATCCCAGCTTTAATTAAATATTACCTACAGGTTTTTAAAAATTTATATATTAAAACAAAATTAAATATGGACTTTTGTTAATATTAAAAATTAAAGTTTGCAAATGGATTTGAAAAACGATATGATTTATAAGGTGTTCATATTAGATTCTTAAACCTGATTTTTTGACAATAGAAAATTGACATTAGTTAATTGAGAAAGCAGTTCATATTATACTAAACTAGTTTACTTTTGACATTTCTAAAGTTTGTTTACAAAAATAATTTCTAGTTTTAAAATTTTAAAAACTTTTAAAGAAAATGATATATTATATATGCATGAATGTTTTTATGTATTCAATTCAAACAAATTTTGAAAATTTATTTAGAAATTTTTAGAACTTTCAATATTCCAAAATGTGATGATGAATCGATGAAAAATTTATCGATTTAAAAAAGAAATTTATTCATGTAATTTTTTTTTTTTTGTTTTACCCCCTGGGGGAGCATAGGTCTTCCACAAAGCTTGTTATAGGAGGCTCTGTTTCCGTTTCGTTAATCGTTATGTTCACCGAGCTAGATGATTAGTCGGCTGTAGCTATTCCGCAGGACGCCAAATTTCTCTGCAAGATGTTACTGCGTTTTCCTAAATTTGCCGCAAGGTGTCACTGCGATTTTGCATACCCCTATCTCTTGACGTAGAGAAAAGATGCTTATTAAGTTATATCAATATACAGTGTTAATTTGACAGATACAGATGCAGATGTTTATATTGATAAAGTTAATTTTTTATGTACTATTAAGTTATTGGTTATTTCGGGAACACGATTATAGGTAATATTTTATATTTTTATTTGTATATTTGTTTATTAATTATTATTTTTCTATTTTTACACTATTAGAAATTTAATTATAAGTTATTTTTATATAATTTTATATTGCTATATACTATTTATTGAATTTACCCAGTCAGAGATTAAACACGGAACCTTAAGCATGAAAGGCCCCTGCCACAACCACTGCGCCATCGACTGGATCCATGAACTAACCTATTACTGCAAAAAATGTTTATTTTAAGATTTTTCTCCAATAAACATATTTATATTGTCGTACTATGAACATACACCTTTTGTCAAATCTAAAACAGTTTTAAACTTAATTTTTACAAACACTATTAAACTATTAAATAAGTATGTAGTTATGAAACTACAACTAACCTAACTTTTAGCTTACTTTAGACAAATAGACAGTTAATATATGATTAAAAAGTTATTTCCTTCTCAATTTTGATCTGTGGACTTGATTGGACCTTGTTTGCTTATTTGAAATACAAAGGAGGTCGCTACCATGTTACACTTTAATTCCTTTTCTTTATTTTGTTATGTTAATAAATGTATTCATAAATAATAATACAATATTTTAAAACCATTGGTTACTGAGACTATTACTACTAACTAGAAGAACTTACTATTAAATTATTAGATTATTGAAATACTTTTTATTATATTTAAGCGATTATATTTTATCGTAAGGAGAAACTGTTGTGGGAAATACTTTTTTCAAATTTTTTCTTGACAAGAACTTATCTGTCCGAGTACCTCAGGTACTTATCCAATTTCCCACTTTAGCTCTCAAACCAATTCATATATCTCTAATCATATATTATGCATATTTTTAGGAACAAGTAAGAGTAATAAAAATTTTTCAATAGGAAGTTAAATAATCATTTAACCAACTAAAATTTCAACTAATTCTTAAGAAAGTTTACGATAATAAAAAAAAATTTCAATTCAAAGTATTTAAAATGATGAATTTGATTTATATATATATATATATATAGTGATATAGAGTTGCATCATTTTAATATTATCTTAACTATTTCACAACTATTTCATATAAAATAACAATAATATGTAAAGTCAGACAAACAAATTAAAATTTAAAACACAAAAATAATTAAATAAAAGTTCAAGGATAAATTATATCCTTTCTAAAAATCCTTTGTTTTAAAGTTTACATTGCATTCTTTGTCTCTATTTCTATTCTTCATTCTCAATTTTTTTTTTTTTTTTTAATTTTAATTCAATAATACCGTTATCACTAACAATTCAGAATCAACTCAAGAATCCTAATTTATAAGGATTCAAATGTTCAAGCACTTAAATGAACTCTTTCAAAAAAAAACCGAATTGTCCTTGAAATATTCACACTTTATAGTTCATTATGTCTTTCACTTCATTTTAAATTTCCAAGAATTTTATTATCTTTCAACTCAACTCAAACAATTCTCAAATTCGTAATATACATTGTGAAAATTCTTCCTCCTTCATTCACTTTTCATTGATTTTAAAAATAGTATCATAAATTTTTACAAATAGGTGCTCGTAGATTCAATGATTCAAATAAGTGTTCATAACACGTAATGCATTCCTCAACTCAGATTCTTGAAATTATTTTAATATCTAAATAAAAATGCATATTGTCGTCTTTAGAACCCACAGTACTTACACTTGTCATTCAGCCCCATACTTTTCAAAATCATTTTTAAGTTATTTCAAATTTTTATGAACAAGAATATCATTTCTTCTTAAGAATTTATTCAATTTTAAAATCCTTTAAAAGGATTCAAGGACCTTTCGAAGAGTTTAATCTATCGTTTTTATTTTATTTTCGCAGAGTATAAATGGCGACATTCAATGACAGACATGAATTTATTCAGTCGTTTATAAAATTTAAGGGTATAGTTTTTCCAAGGATAAAAATAGGGTCATGGTTTATTATCTTTTTCACCTTCACAAAATGTCTGTATAATATTTACCCCGGTCTGATTTAGCTAGAGGTAATAATGTTTTTCAATTTTCAAGAATATGAATTTCAAAAAAATGATATATGTATGTATTAATTTATATTGCAATTATTTTAAATGTTGTTTTAAATGGATTCAACATGTTATTATACTTTAATCATATGTTACATTATTCCCATCTCAATTTTTTCATTATTTTACACAATTCCATTATAACGCCACTTTTAAAAGCAAACATTTTCTTCATAGAAATTTATTTTTAATTTTTTTTCAAAAAAATTTGACGAATACATTTTATGACAGTTTCTACAAAATATTTTGGCAGTCTGTTTCTTAAATTAGTGATAAAGTATAAAACTTTTCTTTAAAACAATAAAATTACAATTTGTTTTTACTTTTTACTTGCATCTTAAAAATATTAAAAATTTTATACAACAATGTATTAAAACAATATTATTGTATAAAATTTAAAAAAAATTTAAGTTTTGGGGTGATCTAATGATATAGAAACTAAAATATGTGCTAAATATTACTAGATATAATTCTTTCCCTTCAAATTACTCTTGAATAAAGAATCAATTAAATTAAAACAGAAAAAAGAACTCCTACACATAACTTAAGTAAGAAGTTCAACTGACATGTGCTCCAGCTCACATTCGAATACAAAATCTTATAGTCCTATAACCTCCTAGGAGTAAGAGTAAGGCTGGAGTAAGAGCCGGGCAAGGCAAGAGCAAAACACCTATACAAACTTTGTATTAACTAACACAAAGTATTGACCAAAACATGGGAAGATCATTATAGCATGCAGCTTAATTTAGAAAAAGTTATGCTATTTTGAACATACTTGAATCAAATAAAAATGTTTCCGAAGTTAATTCTATGCTGCACAACTGCCCAAAAACTTGTATTTAAAAATTGCACGAAAAAATTTATTAATTCAAACTGAAAAACTCGTATAACTGATTGGATATTTTGACTAGATTTTTTCGGTTGCAATGTAAGCTACTCAGGCTTTGGACAAATTATAAAGAAATTCTTGCAATTTAAGTTCTGGCAGAAAAGTGATGAATGCAACTTGTATGGAAATTGCATTAAAGGAGGAATTATATCCGCAATAATTACATTTAATAGGAACCATATAAACTTTTAGATATTTTGAAATATTATATTACGTTCCAAAAATCGAAAATCGGATGGTTGATTATTTACTACAAAATTAAATGAAATGTCAAATGATCACAATCATTTTTGATAATCAGGTATGCAATGACTTCATCTATTTATTATGTATGTAATAAATAAATTAATATTAAATTTTTATAATACAGTAGGAATTTTTATTTTACATTAATTATAAATTTTATAATTTTGCCATGGATTTTGTTAATTGAGTACTAACTACTAGCACTAAAGAAGTCTGCATGTCGTAGACGAAATATTGGTATTTGTAAAAATAAATAATTTTAGTGAAATTAAAAGGAAACCACTTGTTTTTTATTTCTTTCATATACAATTCACTCAAACGCTCAATAATATATTATTAAATACTCAAATTTTATATTGTAATTGACAATTGAGAAATATAAAAACAAAAAACACAAGGGATGTCAAAAAAATTTTACAAATCAATATAAGAATCGAAATAGACAAATTGGCAAATTATTCAATTTTGAGATGATTTTGTGATAATCCAGTAACAGGTTGTTCTAAAACCTAACTATTCTGAATTGAAAATAATTAAAGTGATAAAAAACAAGAAATAGCTTCACTATCATACTTTAGTAGCAATGAGGTGAATAATAAGAAATATATGCTGGATTGTACAACCTAGTGACTGGGTTTATTCATATTATACCTATCTCAGGCAAAAATATTGCAACCGTACAAAGTTTGATTACATACTATCTTACTAGTAAATAAAGAACATTGCCTAGATTTTAACTGAGGTTTTTAGGCATTCTTACGCAAATATATGCAGTAAATTCTATTATGCAAGTAATAAAAATTTTAAAAATATTTCAAGTAAATTGAGTTTAAAGGAGATTCCAAAGAATTTAAAACAAAAAAATAATTCATAAATAAATACAAAATTCTTAGATTAAAATCATAATCCATCTACTGACGGCTTTATTAAATTAAATACCTTTCAATTTACTCTTAAATATAAAAAATTTTCATAAACAAATTTCTTTTTCAAAGAAATATTTTTGAATGATTAATTCTTTACCGTTAATACATCCATCATTTAGTCATTCAGTCATCAATTTTTTTGCAAAATATTCTAAACAAACCAATCAAACAAAATAAATAACGAATTGAAAATTCTTAGAATCGATTTCTAAAAACACATTATCTTTTAGTTAGATATATATATACGTTCTGTAAATGGAGTGATAGTAGAAATATGATTGCCCTAACCACGATATTTCTCCATACATATATATATATATAAATTGATTTCTGCTTATCCTTCTCTCCAATTTGGTAATTTATTTCAATTATGTCTCATTTTAATATTTTGTTTTTTTTCCTATAGTGTACGGTTTTCCTTCTTTTTTTTCTTTCCAAGAAAATTTTTAATTTAGAAATTTTTTATTTTATGTAATTGCGCAGATATATATGTATGTATGTATGTATATTTTTTTAACAATATATATTTTAATATTTTTTTCTACGTTTCAAAATATTACAAAGTATCTGTAGATTGTTATACATATATATGAGCTTAGTTGGCATTTAATTTTCTTTATATATATATATATATATATATATATATATATATATTTTAAGTAGAAATAGAATGGTGATTGCACTATGAAAATTCTAGAATATTAAAATGTAAACATTTACCAAATATTTTGAAAATGAACGCAATATAATATGAAAATAGTTGTGGAAGGTCATTAAAATATAAGTACAAAATAATGTATTATAAAGTGGTATGATGTAATAAACTTGAACTATTTACTAAATATTACAAATCATTGTCTGCTATTAAACAATTAAAAAATAGATAATGATATTAAAAAATTTCTTCGTTGTTGGGGTTTATTTACATTAATTCATTAGCTTTTTTTTCATCTCCGAATTTACTTTAAATTTACAAAATGTATATTCGGCAAAAACTTGAAAATAGTTTCTACATATTTGCTGGTGCACCCACCACCGCTCTTCAATATGTTCATAAAATACAAAAAAGAGCTGTTCATATTATTATTGATAATGACGTCACAAAAGACTTAATATCTTTTAGTCACCGCCCAAATGTAAGAACTATTTAGCTGTTCTATAAATACCTACTAGGTAATATTTCTGAAAAAATTTAAAGTAGTGTGAAAAAATTTAATCCCTTTCGACGTAATACACCCTGAGCAGCTAAATCACGTATGTAGACTCTTATAAAGTCTAGCGAACTCTAATTATATTCTTACACTACTAAATTTAACACTTTCTTTAATTACCTAGTGGTTTGAGTTAAAAATAATTTTAAAAGGATTTTCTTACATCATATAATCGTTGATACTTAATACTCACCTCTTAATCAAAATAATGAAATTAAACAGAATTTAAACGCATTTAATTAAGTTGACATTTTATTGTAGCGCACCTACGCAAAATATTTTATTATACACATATATAAGACTTTGGCATTGATAATCCTCTACACGTGTCAATTATTTTACACTTTTTTTTTCTTTTTATAAATTTAATTGATTTTGGGAATGTAATTTTTAAATGTAAATCAAATTGGCTAATAAAAATCTATTTAAAATTACATTACTACCTACTTTCGATATTTTTAGACAATGTCATTGGGAATTCGGTTTATTTTTTTTTTTTTATTTTAAGTTTAGAATAAAAAAATATTCAACAAGTTGTACTTTCGTTTTTATTTTTGGAAAATATCAAGGATCAAGGAAAATAATGAAAATCACAATAATTAAATGCACGAAAGTTATATAAATAAGTATAAGTACATATTAAGCTGTTTATTATAACAGGTTTTTGTTTTTAGTGAGTAATAAGACCTTGAATTTTGATTTATTCTAGAATGTTTACTAATTTTTTTACACGGGTTTTTTTTCAAACGTAGGTTCATTAAAAAATAAGTAGAATAGAAATATTTTAAATTTTTTAAAAGCGTTTTTACTACTTAACAAAGATTTACATTAGAAACAAATTTAATTTTAATATTAAGTAATAAGTAACTTTAATATAGTTAGTGATTAAAGATTTGACACATAATATTCCTTTAACTCTTATACTCGAATATTTGGAATCTTACTAAAAGAAATCCATATACAATTACGAGGAAAGTTAGTATAAGAATTAAAATCGAGTACATAACACTGAAGAAGTCTGAATATCGTCGACAAAGTTAGGGACATGGAAATCTTCAACAGCCGCCTTTTACAATTGGAGCTGTCCATAGTTCTTAAAGGTAATGTGGGACTTTCACAAAACCAAAACCACAACCACTTTTTGAACTAAGCTTTGATTCCAAGGATAAAGTTGTAAAAGGATTATTGGAAACTGTGATTGGGAAAATATAGGATTCTGGAACTGTGGGGGATGTAGTAAATTTATACGTATTTATATTTAAAATTAAAAATTTTACTTATTATTGGGAAAAGGCCATTAGATCAGAATAACTTTTCTTGTATGCACAAAATTTTCAATGAACAATTAAAATTAATTAATTAAAAATTTGGCTTCAAATTTAGTCAATACCACATGATCGTACTTCAAATTATAAATAAGCCCTATCATACCTCTTTAAAATCATATACAAATACAAAAATATTTTGACAAGTTTCTCCTTCCAATCAAATGAAAATTTTTATATTTAAAGTTATCATTTCAATACATCAAGTTATTTCAATACATCTGTTTTTATTTTTTAATCTCAAATCTAATCTAAAATTTATTTCCTTTTTTTTTTAATTTTATTTACTTTTCTTTTGATTTCATCAGGTTAAAATCTTTTTTAATATCCTTTAAGGTACAATTGTCCTTGAAAAACTTTTACATAATACAACCGAAGTTTTCCAATATTCAACAATTGCTTTACCAACTTTTAACTTAGTTTCTTGTTTGCTTCTATAATTTTAAATTTATTAAAACTGAATTTGGTTTTTTTTTAAATTTTTGAAATTATTCTTAATCTGTCATTTTAGAAATCCTTTAATATTTATAACTAGCTGTTCGCCCGTCACAGAATGACGGAAGGTCAATTAAAAGAAGAACTTTTTCTAATTAAGTTAAGAACTATTTCTAATTTCATTTTGTACATTATGTTAAAAGTAAGTTAAATAAAATTGCAACTGTTACATTTTGTATAACGCAGATTATGCTTCGAGTAATAGATATACAAAAAATAAATAAATGACTCTTATAATTTCTTGTTGTATCTTAAAAACTTGAAGATGAATAAGTTAGTTAGTCTACTTTTTATATATTTCGTATTTTATTAAATGTTGGGGTCGTTAGTTCAAATCCCTTCTTAGTATAATTTTTTTTTAATTTCAATTAATATTTTTTTTTATTTAAGTGTGTACTTGCTTAAATTAAATAAATTAATAAAAAATTTTAAATTTTTTTATAGGTTTATTTTGTTTCAATAATGATCTATTTCTCCATTTATTAATGTTTTGCATATATATTTTTAAAAAATGTTGCTATACATTATATATTGTTTCCTTTGTTTAGATTCAAATCGAAATACTTGTTTGATGCTAACATTCTATAATGTACCTACTCAACCTTACTAAATAATGTATCTATTATTTATATGTACGTAAAATTGTATTAAGTAAATGTTGATTTTTGAATTGAATTTTGCATTATCAAATGCAAATTATAAATTTTATTTTGAATTTTTTTAATAAACCTAATTTAGTTTAAAAAAATTTATTTCGTTTGGCTTCTATGGTGCATTGAACTCAGGTATTGATACCCGAAGCCGCTTGCCCAAATTTAACACCATTTTCTTCCATTTTTAACTTTTTTCAAATAGAAAAATATTTAAAAGATTACGAGGGAAAGATGCAGTGATGCAGGATAGATGAGCGAAAGCTAAGTTCGAGATGTGGGAGAGATGAGGGAAACTTTGAAATTACTTTGATACATTGCTTCGTCTATTTTCTTATGCAAAGCAAGCAATGCATCAAAGAATAATTAAGACTTACAACACAAATGTTCATGTGAAGCATAGCCTTCTTAATTTTTATTTACAAAATGTTTTACTATTTATTTAAAATTTCGAGAAAATCATCTGTGGATTTTAAAGCTGAAATGAAATAATTCATATACAAATAAATAAATTTTATTTCATCAAAACTTTTTTTTTTATTAAAAATAAATAAAATATTTTTTGGCCTGCTTGTGATAATTTTGGATATTTTATTTTTTGAAATAAAACACATCCAACAAAACATTAATATTTTATTTTTTTATAATTGAACACATCCAACAAAACACATTTAATTGAATGCGTTTGTTACACCTCATTCTAGACAAATATATAAATAATTTTTTCTAAAAATTGTTTAATATAAATAATTACATTTATAAATATTCAGAGAACCTCTGGGTACATTCCAGGGAAATACCCAAAACGCTATAAATAAATAATATTTAACTTAAGATTTAATATTAACATTTTTTTTTAAGCTTTGGTATACAAAAATGTAAAAATTATTTTGTTACTATATTATTATTAAAATAAAACGTATATTGTAAAAATAAATACGTATTAAAAGGTATATATATACATATATATGTAATATATATATATAATGTAAAAATATACATGCATTCAAATATTAAAATAATATAACAAGTGTGTCCTTGCCAATTTTATATTTATTTTTATTTTTTATACATATATACAACTTTATATATACATAATACATATATATATATACATATTTATAAACTTCTATATTACAATGAAATTTATACTATTTCACATCTAATTTCACTAAATACAGTACACAACTTTTTCAATTCAATTCTTTTGAAACAAAAAACACAACAACAAAAATTTTATAACCTTCACCTTCAACTTTTTCACGACCACTTTTTTCACCCACTTCTTTAATAAATCTAATTAACTATGTTTAGGTGAATTGAAACACTTTTTGGGGAAAATGAACTTCTACCTTTTAAAAAACAAATTTTTTGGAATTTTACCCAAAGGTAAAATCCTTGCACTTGTGATTGATATACTTGTAATGATAAATGTATGTTACATAGTATTGTGAAAAATCTTTCTCTAACAAGTGAAGTGAGTGTTTTGATAATACAGTGATACAATGCTTAAAAGTTATTTTGTTTTTTTAGTCTGATGAGTTTTGATTGACTTTTTAAAGTACTTACGAAGATGATATTTGATTTTTTAAGACTGTCGAAGAAAAAGTTCGGTATCAATGGTTTTGAAGAAGCTCCAAGTAAATTAAACTCGATTAAAATAAAACTTCTCATTTAGTTCATTATGTACATTAATTTATTCCTTTCAGTGATTATTAAAATTAATTTATCCTTTTAATGGCTTTTTAATGCTAACTCTGTTTTGCGATGGAAAACAGGTGGGTTTAGATTTCTCTGTAGCTTTTTGAAACTTTCTCTCCTTTTAAAATTTCTACAAAAATCTATCTTGAGTCTTAAGTAATGTGAATTGCGAAACTTATTCCCAATGGAATGTCTTTTTTTTTTTTTTGGAAATTGATGAAAAGCAGCAAAAGCCACCCATAATCACTGTACGGGGTTCATTTGAGTAGTGTTAGATTTTAACTAACTAAAACCGTGGCGCTTTTTAAAACTAAACATGGAATGGACCTTCAATACGTATGTATCATTTAGTCTCTAGGATCGAGATTGGATAGTAACAGGATTTTGAAATTGTGATTTAAATTTGATCAAGGGAAAAATTTAGCTGGATCTCATGAAATTATATGTTAATGTTCTTCTCAACCTTTTTAGGATCATGCATAAAAAAATTACAAACTTTAAGAAGCACATCACATAGTAACTAAATCCATAATTGCGACATACGAATGACAAACGAATTTCCATAAACCGTGTTTTGCCATCTTACTAATGCAACTTTGTAAGGATGAACACCTGTCGCATTCTTTCTTTCACGTTTAAAAACTTTGAGAGGAGGCATTAATGGATTGATTTCTTTGAAACCGGTGTTCGTTTCCACACGGTTTAATCTATAAAACAGGCTTAGGGACCAGACGGTTCGCTTAAAGTTAAGACGAGTAATAGTTGAAGTAATTCTGAGATCTTTTATAACACGGATAACCATATTTTGCACTTTATCGAGATATACCAATACTGTTTGAAAGGCTTCCCCCAAATATATGCAATATATTCCATTTTTGGTTTAATGTATATTTATCATCCCATTGGATGTTCCACTTAATTACATTCATTACATAAAAATTTAACATTATTCGTTACTTTATTCTAGAAACGAAAATTTAATTATAAACTTGTTTCAAAATATTTTCATAAAATTTAACATTATTTCAAGTTCAATTATGTTTTATTTTGAAAATAATCTACATACATATATAATGTTACACATTTCACTTAACAAAAAATTGCTATCAGTGTTATGCGACAAAAAAACACTCAGTGAATCAATTCTTAACAAAATAATTCAGTGTAAAAATACACAAACACTCGAACACACACTGAAAATGCATTCAAAATATTAAAAAATAAATTAAGTTGTAGAATATATACATGGTATACCTTTATTTAACCCCATAATTCTATTCATAGAATATTTCAATTTGAACAGTACATGTATATATACAAAATGAAAATATATATATATATATATATATATATATATATATATATATATATATATATATGATTTATATACACCTAAGATAAAATGAAAATCAAAATGAAATCCAAAACAAAACATAAAAAAGAAACACAATAAATATATACATACATAATACATATACATATATATATATATATATACATATATAGAAATAATATTGTTATAAAAGCAAGGACAAAATGGTTAAAGCTGATGAAGTTCAAGGTCGCCTTTATAAAAGTAAAAAACAAAAATCCTTGAATTTCATTGTTTCTGTTTGTGTTAGTTGTTGTTGTTGCTGCTTTTATTTTTAATATCCAATCCAATGCAAACATTTTATATTCTTGTTGCTTACATTGTTTTGTTGTTCTTTTTCTATAATTTTTTTTTTAATTTCACATTCTCTTACATTGTTTGTTTTTTTTTTAAATCTCTTCTCTCTCTTTCCTCTCTCTAAAGTCTAAAGTTATCACTAACTCTGCTGCCTCTACTTTTTTTATTTTAACCGGTATAATGTTCAGGTTTTTTTGTTCAATATTTTTTTTAGAATTTTTGGTTTTTTTTTATTCTGTTATTTCCGAATTCTGACGGTGAATGCAAGTTGGTGGAAAAATGGAAAATAAATTCGAATATAAATGAAAATTTCTGAAAAATCTAATTTTTTATTCATTTTTTTGAATTTTCTTTGAATTATTATTTAAAAACAAATTTGGGGGCGAAAATAAAAGAATTGTGTTATTTCATCTGAATATTTGATAGAAGTGTATATGCATTGGTATCAATAGAATATAGGGGCTAAAGTATTCTAAAGTTTTAATGACTTTTTTATCATCTAAAAAATATATTTCCTTTCTGAAGTGAAAAATTGATTAATTCTCTGGAATAATTGAAAACTTTATTTGAAAATATTGATTAAATTTTTGGAATGGGTTTTTTTTTGGAACCAATGAGCAGCGATTATTTATCGAATTTCTATTGACTATGCAATTTTTCGGAACTTATCTTCAGAGTCGACATAGGTGTCATTGAAGAAAAAGTTATAAGTTTCTCGATTAAAAAAAATAGAATTTGTTCTGTCTTAACAAAAGCTGTTCCTTTTTCTTGAAAACGCATGAATTCGAAAATTTTTTTGTGAGATCGGGTATTATTATTTTTTTTTTTACGAGGGAATGGAACGCAATGGAGCCATCCATTGAAACTTTGCGGTGTTTCTTTGGGTAGTGTGCTAGTGACTTTAACACACCAAAACCACACTCTTTTTGAACCAAACTTTAAGAAAGAACCTGTGATACAAGTGCACAGTTTGGTTATAAGGATGGCGATATGAAGGGATTTTTTGGATAATGCGGAATGAGGAAAAGTTTGGAGGGATATTAAGAAGAAAGATGTTAATATTCTTCTTAAATTTAATTAAGTCATATGCATACGAACTACCATCTTCAGAGAACACACTGGACGAAATGTGGTTAAAAGTCTCGACATGCGCATAACAAACGAATTTCCATAAGCCGTGTTATGGTGTGAGTCTGTGAACACGATAACTCGTGTAAATTTCAACTGATTTGGTATAAATGCTTGCTTCGTCAATAGTAAGATTCAGTTCGTAGATGGGTCAAATCAAGAAACGGCATCAGGAGCCTCCCACATAAAAACACCCAGATTTTCCAGAAATTTCGAGTTATAACGGTAGGATTGAGTTCAAAGTTCGATACACAATCTAATGGTGAGTACAAATGAAGAGTAGCTTTTATAAATTAATTCTAGTATTATGGAGTCTAGATCTTCTAGTAGTTTCAAGAATGTAGAGTTCCAATAGTTCATACAAATCTCTGGTATGATAGTTAACAGCACTTCAAATTTCATTAAATTTAAAAATATCTGTTACTCGGTATAAGGAAAAGACAAATAGAATATTTTCTGTCGTCATATCCCAAAATCCTTATATTTAATCATTTCAATATCTAGGCACAACATTTATCCATGGGTTAAGTCGATATCTGCACCTTTTAAATACAAATTTTAAGTATACTAACGCGAAAAACCGATTTGACATAAGCACCTAACGGTATTCTCTGGATTCTTTTATGAAAAGATTAGGCAATCTTTGTTGTCATATAACAACATTCAATAAAATCAACAGGGAATCAAGAGAATCCTTAAACAGAAAAGTTGCCAGATAATAAAAATTCAATTTCCGATTAATTCAAAATAATTATGATTAATTCAAACAAATATAGGACCACAAAAAGGAGCAATCGACTATTAAAAAACCATTCTGAATTAATCCTAAAATTAAATAAAATTAAAACAATGAATGAGATCAGATTCAAAGTACAGTTAAAAATCTGAAAAATAATATCCTTGAACTGCAAATACAAACTAAAAATTAATTTTAAAATAATTTTTTTATTTGAATTCTTTACTTTCCAAAACAGATCAATAAAGATTTGGAAAATTTTCAATATTCAATAAAATTGAATTTGTCAGAAGAAGAAAAAACAAAACTGGATAATGTACAAACTCATAAATAAATTATATTTATATATACAGCAAATATATATCTGTGACATAAATCCGTTATTATTATAGATTTTGAAGCTCAAGGACATCCGATTGGTCTTAAATCAAATACAAATAAAAAATACAAATATTTAAGTTCAAGGAATACGAACAGAGAAAACCAATAAGGTGGATCCTTTTTATTCTTAGAAAAGAACCGTTTTCAAGGAAAATTTATTTTCCATCATGTGGATTCAAGCTTAGCCTCAAAAAAAAAAAAAATAAAGACCTCAGTCCCAAAAAATATAGGTAAAATTAAAAAGAAATGTATTGCACTGGTAAATTAAAGTATACGATTACTTAAAGGAGTATCTTCAGTATCTAAGTCGAATGTCCTTCGAATGAAAATAATTGAATGTAATTTTATATAATCTTTATGTATTTAATTAATTTATATCAAGATACTTTTCCTTAATTTTCCTTAACAATTATTTTTTGTAAACCAAAAATCAAAAATTTTTAATTAATGAAATAATATCTTTTGATTTTAATTAAAAATTTAGACCTTGTTCTTATATATAAAAATCTTGGGAATTTTTTCAAGGAAAGATATATCATATGAATTGATTTTTTTTTTAAATGAGGTAAAAATAAATTAAAAGAATTATATAGAAAGCAATTGGATATTGTTAATTAAAAAATTAACCTGAAAAAATAGCCCTTTATATACTTAGAATTTCATATTAATTAAGAATTTTCTTGTATTTGATCAAATCAAGGTAAATTAAAAGTAAAATTAAATTCTACATGTCCTTGCTATATGTCTGCCATGGTATGATGATGCTTTACAATTAATTGATTCTGACTATGATTCAACAAGTGAAGGATTTAAAGAATTGATTTTTTTAATCAGAAAAATCTATTACATTTATTGGTTCGCAATTTTTTAAAATGTTACAGAACTTAATTTTACAGAATGCCTTAAATTTACAGGGTTCTTCAACCTAAATTGATCAAGTCAAAACTCAAGAGAAGAGGAGCTTGAGTGATAAAAAACAAATATTCGAAAGTTTATAAATTAAAAAAGCAATTACTAGAATATTTAAAATATTTTATAGTTGTTCCCCTATTGCATATATTGCAGTAGAGGACTGACTATCTAAAAATACTCAAAATATATACAAAAAGAAGGAAATCTGACTATATTAGCATTCCTTCGGGAAAAACACATTACATTATAATATATATTGAAAGTTCTATTATAATTTCTAAAAAAGTTCTACGAAAATATCTTCAGGATTCAAAAAAAAAAATTCAGAAGGCAAACCACTTCAACCTAATGGCAATGTAATAAAGATATTAAAAACTTTAAAATTTATAATACCTATTTACTATTGAAATGCATTCAGTTTACATATACATTATATCTATAAATCCAATAAAATTATCTGAATCTCAAAATATATAAAGTCCAAAGTTCTTTTAATATCATCTACCTACATGCATACATCACATCCAACCACATCCAACCACCTACATAATATCCGATAAATGCAGTAACTTCCAAAGAAAGCAAAAAACTTGGAAAATAAAAAAATAAAAAAAAATTTTTCCCCAGAATTTGACCCTTGAAAATTTTCACTAGAAAGTGCTGGAATCTAATTTTAAAGTTATTTAACCAATGGGTTCAGAAATTTCATAAAAAAATATTAAATTCAATTTTCCTCCCACTTACATAATACATTTAACAAAAAATATCTAAAAGATTTTATTTTAATGCAGTCATGTTCTAAAAGTGAAACCCGGCAAAAAATCCAAAAACCGGGAAAAATCACAACATAAACAACAATAAAAAAAAATAAAAAAAAAAAAAAATACAGGATACATATTTTACCGGAAATATATTCCTATATTGTGTATAAATAAATCTTATATATTATGATCTTATTTAATATTAATATCCTATATATATAACTATTTAACAAATACAATTATACACAATCACACATTCATACTTTGTTGGAAAATAAAACTTTAAATATTTTTTTAAAAAATTTTTGCCGTATTTTCCTGAATTTTCCAAATTTATAAAAAAAAGAATTGCATCATCTGCTATATATTGCAACAAATTGCAACAATCTATATAACAGTTTATTTACTGCATATAATAATGTATATAATAGATATATATATATATATAAATTCATAATTTATCTATTTTCTCTTATAAATTCTATATTTAAAAAAAGACTTAGGTTGGAGTGAAAATATATATTGTAAATAAACTGTATATTAAAAAAACTGTGTATGTATTTGTGAGTATATAAGGAAAAACTAAATATAAATAGAAAATGCAACAAGAATACTTTTATTTATGTTTTTTTTTTTGTAAATTGTAAAATCATATGAAATTATATTATATATATATATATATGTGTATACTGAAATGCATATACATATTATATATTTTTTATATAATATACAATTATATGTATATGTTATATATATTTAAAGTAATAATATTTTACCTTGCACTTTGTACTTGAACATGAAAATTATTTTTCAAGTGCATCAGATGTCCTTGTCCTTTGCAATATTTCTTTTGTATTGAATTTTTTATATCTAGTGTTTTGTGTTTGTGTGTGGGTATGGGTTTGTTAATATTTAATGCATTATGCATTTTTTTTTTTGTACTTTCATATATTTT
This sequence comes from Dolichopus griseipennis, assembly GCA_963082915.1. Lineage (NCBI taxonomy): Eukaryota > Metazoa > Arthropoda > Insecta > Diptera > Dolichopodidae > Dolichopus > Dolichopus griseipennis. Next base: position 47,927,528 of record OY720443.1, on the reverse strand, counting down.
ATTTAGTTATATATATATACATATATATTTATATTAATGTGATTTTTAAAAAAAAGACCATGACGCAAAAACCTTGAAAATATTGTTGATAGTTTTTTTTTGTATTTTATTTTTATTTTTATTTTTATTTTTTTTATTTTTAAAAATTGTTGACCTTGCCGGAATTCAAAATAACGTTCTTTTTACGACTTTGGAAAAATTGCATATCATATGCATACATATATATATATATATAATGTATAAAAAATAGATAATATATTGAGACAAAAAAAAAAACAAATTGTTATTTTAAAAACCAATGATATGAACGAATATATAATATAACGGTATAAATGTATATTTTTATATTATATATAATAACGGTTTTTAGCATTGAACTTATGCAAGGATTTTTTCCAATTGAATATTTACCGGTACTCTAATCTTATAAATATATACAACAGAGAGTGATGTTATGTTATGGCTATAAATATTATTTTTTATTGTTGTTTTTTTTTTAAATTTTTTTTTTTACATGAATGTTACATTTTATATAATAAAAAAAAAAATATATATATATATATAAAAATTTAATTATGCATTTATTAAACTTATTGTGAATAGAATAAATATAAGTATTAGTTAGGATGTTTAAAAGGATTTAAAAAAAAATTTTAATGTGAATTTCACAATTCATAGAAATTAAATTTTATAAATAGTCAAAATATAAACCCTGGAAGCTGCTTCTTTGAAATGATATTTCTATGAAATTACTCTTACAAGATAATTTTTTAGGAATATTAAATTATTATGTAAAACATATATCTATAAACTGAAATTTCAATTATATGTAAATATAATACTAAAATTAGTTACAATGAAAAACTTATTACAGTTTAATCAAAATTAAAAATTGGAAATGTTTATTAGATTGTAAAAAGGATTAGTTTTATTTTTTTTTTAATATTACCTATACCAGATTAATAGAACATAGAATTTTAGTTATAAATTTTCTATTAAGGACATTTTTATTGCGAAGTACATGCTCCCATGTTATATTATTTTAAACTACACCAATCACATTTTAAAATTTTTTGATTTATTTATTATCTATTATACTATCTGACGAATAGCGTAGTGGTAAGGATTCCGCACTGCCAGGGGAAGGTCTTGGGTCCAAATCCCGGTCAGATAATATCTAATAAAAAATATCGTTACATAAAATAAGATTTAATAAAATAAATTATATAAATAATTCTTGTGTAAAATACACAACGGCCAAGTTTGTGGCTAAACGCTGGTCCAAGTATTTTTTCCAATAATTCGCGATTATGAAATAATAACACAGAAACCCTAAATTCTGATGAAAATAATATAATTTTAAATTTTTCCAATATTTTGATAAAAAAATTAATTTAAAAGGCTGGTTATTAAATAAGAGTAAATATTGTATTTTTAAATATAGAATATTAATTTATAACAGTTTTTTTGTGATATTTTTTATACACGTGCATGCAAATCAGAGCACGGGTATATTAAAATTGCTTCTCCGTTTGTAATACATCGATCTAGACGATGTAGATGTAGTGTCAAAGGTACGTATCGTATCAGCATCGAAAAGTAAATCGATCTAGCTATGTGTGTCTATCCATCAGTCTGTTCGTCCGTCAGTTCTTTTGTCAGCGCGATACATAGAAAAATAAAAGGGGTATGATTTAGAAATTCACACAAAATCTTTTTTAGACAATTTCTATGTTCCGTATTGTATATATAATAGATTAAGTACCCATATGAAGTTTCAAAATATTACGACTTCATTTTCAGAAGCTGCCATACAAATTTTTCAATTAAATAATTGTAAATCTAATAAAGCTACAAGGTTAAAATTAAAACTGGCCAGGTAAAGTAATAGGACAAATTGCTTGGCAAAGTTGAACATCACTCAGACCAACTTTTAGGAAGGGCCAATTTTTTTTTTTTTTAACAAAAATTATGGGGTAAGGTGAGTCAAATTTTTTTTAATTATTTTACTTTTATATTTTTTTTAATATAATAGCATAAGGGAATTAATTGATGGTTTATTTTATTGTAAACATCATAGTGGGTATACATGGGTATCTAAAAATTGAAAAAAATAACTATAATCTTCCTTGTTTATTATATTTTTAGTTCTCATTATGTTTTTATTTTTTAGATTTAAAATTTTAGCTTTTATTTTTAGATATATAATTTATAATTGTTATATTGTTTTTGTTATATTATAAATTGAATTATATTAATTTTTAAATGATTAAATAAATTGAATTCTGTTAATTTTTAACGTATATTTTTTTAGATTTTACTAATGGATTCCACTTTAAAAAAGACGCACCATATTCTCTACCTCAAAGGTGTTATGAAAATGGGAATAATTTAAGATTATTCAAATTTTTATTATTGAATATTTTATATTACTTACAGATAAAAATATTTTTTTATGCAATTTATTTCAAAATATAATATTTTACATAAACCTTTTCTGGTTTTTTAATTTAATTTGCTGTGTTACTTTCCAATTCAATATTTTCATTTAATCTAGTTTTGTCTATTTATTTATTGCCAACACTGTAGCATATTAATAAAATTATCACACTCATTGAAAGATTGGTAAGAAAAGTTAGTAGTTTTCAAAATAGAATTTCTAAATTAAAAATTAAAAATATTTTATATTTGAATATATTATAAGAATTTTTAAAGATGGAGTTTTACGGCCATATTTTATTTTTTTAACGAAATTCAAAAAAGTTACAAATTTTTGAGTTATAATAATTTTAAAAGCCTGTGTGTTAAATCAGCCACCTATATAGCTTTCGTTTTTCATCATGTCATGGCCTGAAATTATTGTACGTTGTGCTTGCGTTGATAAAAACTCAAAATTTGTAACAATATGTAACTGGACATGGAAACAACGGTACCAAATTTTGGTAATTTATATTTCCTTTTGTATGATTATTTTTATGAGTATTTGTTGTCAAATTAAATGTTGCTGCTCTAAAAAGTACAATTTTTTTATTTTACAAAATTAATTAATCAATTTACTAAGGCACTTGGAAAAAAATTCGTTTAGCAATAAATCGTTTTAAGTTATTTAATAATTTTAAAGCGCTGTAGTCAACTGAAGGGGCCTAATGACCATAAGAAAAAAATATTCAGACACATTAATCACTTAATTTAGAAAAATCATTTAAATTATTTTTTCCAATCATTATCCATTAGAAATGCAACTAATCTGTGCAGAACTTTTACAAAACCAATGTAACAATATTTAAAATCATTTCTGGAATCAATTAGTTTAAATAAATTAATTAAAAACTCTTAAATAAAAAAAATATATAATTCCATTAGGCATATTGCGTTTTAAAATTTCTTTGGATAAATTTAGGTTTGGCTAAAATAATATTAAAAAAAAATATACAACCAAATCATATTATATTTAACCATTTTCATATATAAAAATGATAACACTTTACTTTTTTTATTAAAATATAATTCTATATTTAGTATAACATTTAATTAAATTTAAATATCAAACTTTTGATCTTAATCACAATCATAAATTAACAAACTTTGTAATAATATGTAATAAAATCTGACAACAAAATTTATTTATTTATTTTGATTATTTTTGTTTTTAATTTTCTACCATATATTTATTTAATATCAAACAAATATATAAAATTTTAAATAAAACAACAAATTAAGTAAAAATTTACAAATCGTAACCTCAAAATAAAACCAATATCAGAATAAAAACAACAAATGCATTGACGTTTAAATATGACAACAAAATTTATTTACAAAATATTTTTAACCCCTGTTTGTGGAGGAGGACAATGAATTCCAAAATGTTTTTGATTTTCCTTATAAACATGTTCATTCACTCTCAGTGCTGTATAAATAATACCAAAAATCACAAAACGCATTTAGAATCCTAAATATAGAATTTCTTTTTATATTACAAAATGTCATCATTTGAATAATTTTTATTTTATACTCAAAGTATTCGTAGTATAAATAAATTTTATCTCATATTAACTTTGTTTAATCCAATTTGAAATTAAAATGTATAGGGTATTATTATTACCTATCCGAAATCCAATTTTTCAATCCTCAATTCCCCATACAAATCTCAAAAACAAAATCCAAAAGACGAGTGAAAATGTTTAGTAGACTGTGCATACCGTAGGATACCCGAATGCACGTAATACATAAACCGGTTAATTACTTTTAACGAAATTTTAAATACATAAATTATTAGGCTACGAGTTATGTATAAAAAAAAATATAAGTGTTATAGGAGCTATTAGTAGTATGTTAACCTCTTACACTACAGTAAATAAATATTTGCCTTTTAACTTAACTACTTTTGATCAAATTTTTGACACCCAGGCTTTATTTAAAGTAGAGTAATGCTTATATAAAAAACAGAAGTTGTATGGCAGTTACTAAAACTGTTGAACCTACTGCACTAGACTGACCAAACTTTGTAAAAATTTTAGCGCTGGAACAATCCTTCTTTGATAAAAATTTTGACACCCAGGCTTTATTTAAAGTAGACTAATGCTTATATAAAAAAAAAGTTGTATGGTAGTTGCTAAAACTGTTGAACCTACTGCACTAAACTGACCAACTTTTTACAAACTTTAGCCCTAAAACGAAACTACTTTTGACAAAATTTTTGACACCCAGGCTTTATTAAAAATAGAGTAATGTTCATTTAAAAAAGAAGTTGTATGGAAGCTACTAGAACCAATTGGCTGAACTCCAATAGTAATGGATGACTTTTATACAAAAACTAATTTGTAAAAATTTTAGAATCCTAGCTCCCTTAGTTTTGTAGTTATTATGCAGACGAACAAACATACAAACATAGCTAGATCGATTTACTTTTCAATTCTGTTCCGATTAATCTACCTTTGAGTCAATATCCACCACTACTCCTTCTCTGCATCAGAAACGTAATTGCAAATTTATTATATCCTTTGGCCTCCGTTCATACTTTGGCCATAAAAAAAAAGGAAATAACAAAGCAATAACGAACAGAAATTAATTTATTTGATCATATATCCTCAGGGTCATTTAAACCATTTTTGTTACAATTTGACGATTATCTGATGAAATATGAGGAGAATTCACCAACACACTAAGTCATCATTATTTTGTGTGGTTCAAATTGAATTGTTTTGAATTTTTTTTTTTATCGCACACGATAACTTTAAACAAATATACAATCATACACTTTTAAGATGAATAACCTAATAATGGTTTCGTTGTCATTGTTATTTGACCATGAAATTCTGATATCATTATTATATATTCTTTATATATATATATGTATATAGGTATGTACGATTGCATTCCCAAGTTCTGTGTATGATTCAAAAGAAAAACAAATAAAAAAACAAAAGTGAGAATATATTTCAGACCTCACAATGTTAATGGCCTCCATTAACCGATAAATGAGAATTTTAACCAGATCGTATTTACAAAAAAAAAAAAAAAAAAAAAAAAAACAAATGCAATTGGGACAAAATAATATCCAAAGAATCAGAATTCAAAATAATTTTAAAAAGAAAGAAATGAGAAGTTATGAAAACCGATAAGAACTTATTTCCTACATATATTGTTTGCATTTTACTTTGTTTGGTGTCCCATTGGTTTATCATTGTGCAAAAATTCAAAATTATATTTATTTGTTCATATATTAATCATATATTATTTATTATTTATTGCACATCTTCAAAAAAATGTTTTTTTTTTTAATAAAATCTGAAACCTTATTCATATTATACTTGTAGATTACAATTGTAGATCATATTAAAAAAAAAAAAACTGATGACAAAGAAAATAAATATATGTAAAATAATTATTAAGGAAGGAAATAAGGGTCTGGAAGTTTTTAATTAATATTTAATTTTATTTATTATATATATATATATTTTTTTTTGAATTGATAATATGTGTTTGATTATTATTTATGGGAGGCAGAATTATGATTAATACAGATTTTTTCTGCTTTTTTCAATTTTAATTTGGTTTTTTTTCAAGATCTCAAATTGCCTGAATTGGGTTTAATTAAGCTTTATAATTTAAATTTAAAGAGTAATTAAAACTTCCTTGTTTTCATATATACATTTATGCAGACCAAAGTTTGACCACCCAAAATTAAAGTAACTGATACTTTCTTTTTTGTATGATTTTCTGGAAATTGTGGGTGGTTAACTAATAGTATTTGGTGACTAATTTTTATTAAATTTGGTATTCGAGTTTTCCATTAAGTCTGTAATATAATCACTGCTTTCTTTTCCTTGTCATTTCTTTTGGTGGCATAGGATATTTACAAGGCATCTCGATTTGATAGTCTTGGAGTAGTTATTTCCACCATGTTTTTTTTTTAATTGAAGTCAGCTCTTCTGTTATTGTTTGCCTGCAGGTGTTATTGGAAAGACCACGACTTCGGATCGGTTATTGCTTTTATTGGCGGTTAGTCCCTTAAACCAGGTTTTCTCGTGTCTTTCTAAGTGTGCGCCCTATGCAACAACAAAATTTTTTTTTTAATATCTTATTCGCAATCGGTTTTATTTTGATAAGTTGACGGAGGTCATTCTCACTTATTGTTTTTGGTCAGGATATGTTACATATATGATCTTTAAACAGTTGTTGATTAAAAAATAATTAATAAACCGTTCTCAATCTGCTCGATAATGTTGTTTTTAAGCTCTTGAAATGTTATGGGATTATTGTTGTACACTTTCGATATCACAAAACCCCACAAAATCCAGATCCAGTTTCTAGAAATTTATCAACCATCAACTTGATGGCACGATTTGTTGGAGCATTTTCTCTTAAAAATTTTGTTCGAAATTTCCTAATTACATCTTGAAAGCTTTTACCGTTTTCAAAAAATGTTGTAATAACAAAAACACGTTGTCCCTTCGTGTAACGTTCTATATTAACTAGCCGGAATGTATTTAGAATATACCTAAAGAAACCTCGTATAAAAATTTCAGGTAGAAAAAAAATGGCGGCAAAATCAAAATGATACCTCAATTTTGAACACCCCGATTTATTTTAAATTTTGGCATTAGTTAGTTTTTATACTTTGTTTTAAAGCTTATAAGTAGTCTAGAAAAATATAATTTTAAAGCTAAAATATACTTAATTGCTATTTATTCATCTGAAGCTAAAGGAGTTTTCGAGTTATATAGCAAAAATGGCTGGAATGAACACTAAAAAATTCAAAACTTTCGTATAAAAATATAACATTTCGAAGAAATCGAGCTCAGAGGCCAAGTTTATCTGAATTTGATTTAATTTGCTAACGTGATCATTATTAGATTTAAAATAAAAGGGAAATTTTGAAATTTAAATCATCTTATGTTTTATATTATCACTAAAAATGTAATTTGTCTCTCAATAGTCATGGTTAAAGTTAAATATAACATATATATTAATTTTTCTAAAAAATCCTAACTTTCTTTTAAATATTTTTACTTTTACAACTTTTTATTGACTTGGTTAATCCTAAACTATAATTACTATCAGCCTTCTCAACTTTATTTTATTATTCATTTACAGTAAACTTAACACTCTTTGCATTTTAATAGTTGCTAATTAAATTAATGAACGGTCCTTCACCTTTTTTATTGCAACAAATACAGTAATTTCTATTACCAAATTTGGATTTTTGTTTATTGATTTATTCGGCAAAACAAATAAATTTCTAATTCACATAATCGAAATTAAATCACAATATCGTGATTAAATTATATTAAGAAGGTACAAACTGCAAGATATTAAAAAAACAACACAAATTGGTCGAATGTACGAGAAATTTCACTTTCGTATCCGTTAAAAAAAAATATTAAATGAAATAAATAAATTTTAAACCCAAAACAAGTTGTAATAAAATCATTCGGTAAACGCATGTACTACATGTAAAGCAAGTGTTTACAACCCAACGTACGCGAAGCATTTTGTAGGTGGCACACAATCGATTTGAGACAAAATAAATAGGTATACACACTAAAAACCAATTTTTATAAAATTGAGAAACATATTCCAATGCATAGAAACATGTATAACTAAACATTATGAGAAAATAATCTAAAAAATAGAACCGTGGTAGTGGAGTAGTTATTTCCAATACAGTTATTAACTTCAATCCAGTTAAGTTTTTAGTCTATACAAATATTAGAAAAAAGTTTAATTATATATATTATTATCGACCATTCATCAGTTCATTCAATGGTAAACAAATTCTCCTTCATTAAAAGTAGTTTAATTGATCCCTATTATAAACTGATTGCGGCATGAAGTTTTATATTCCAATAGGCAGCAATAGGTTGTTTCGGGTTTCTTGCGTTACATGAAAAGGGACAAGATTTGAATACAAAATCAGAGTTTCAAAAATCTATTTAGCAACTGTAAATCTCATTATATTAAATGCTTTGTTGGAATAAATTTTTCAGTCTATATTACAAATTTGTCCTTCAGATCTTTAACTCATTTTTAATAAAATATAAATAGCGTGCCAATTTTTCAAAAAATGTTTACAATCCCTTTTAAACTATTTGGCGTTTATATATTTACCTAAAAAGATATTAATAAAGTACAACCACCTTAATTAAAAATATATAAAACAGAAATAATAAAAAATGAATGCGCGACTGGCATATTTTTTGAACTTGACTTAAATTTTAAATTTTTCGATATCGAAAGTAAAAATAAATATAAAAAAAAAATAAAAAAAAAAAACAAACAAACAATATATTATTATCAAATTTAATTTTAAATTATACTTTGTAAATGTTATTTTAAAAAATCACGAATTTTATTTTAAAAGATAAACAACATACTATATAAATATAATTGAAATGTTGTACCCGCTCATATTACAGCTGAGTGATGACATTCCACTACGCTATCAAAAAACAAACACAATAATAAAAAAAAAAAAACAAAAAAGTTTTAAAAATGAGGTTGAAAAACTTTCGCTTTAAAATTTGGTTTACACCAAAAATTCACAAAAAAATTAAAAGACGAAATAAAAAACAAAATAAAAAAAAATAAAATTTGTAACAACAACAGAAAGTGAAAAGAAATTGCTTATTTCAGTGAAATTTTAAAATGTGTCAAATACTTACACTTTTTTCACCTTTAACAGAAATTTAAATGTTAAAAATCGCTTCAAATTGTCAAAAATTTTCAAAGGTACAAAATTACAAATAAAGTGTCTATATTTTTCGTGATGGATTTGTAAATATATATACACTTGATATTTCACGAACTAATATTCGAATTTTGACCTCATTCAATTGCAAAGTGACAATTTATTGAATTAATTAGATGAATCGTGATTCGAAATTAATCTCTATATTAGTGGAAATGTATCTCAATTACTTCAAATTTAATTATTTTAATTATTTAAATGCACCTTTCATCTTTAAAATTTTCTCTTTTTCTGTTTTTTTTTGAAAAAAAGACTTCCATAATAAGGCTTAGGAGAAGAATGTTGCTTTAACTTACGTGAAGTGTCAGAAGTTTTTGATTTCCACCACCGTCATTTTTATAAATTTCTGGAAAACTTAACAACTTGGGCATTCAAAGTGATATAATTTTGACGTCTAATTAGAATATTTGTAATTGAAATGTATTTGGGTGATGACTTCGGCACTTGGAATTACTTTTTATCTTAAATTTCTTGATTTCTTTAAAATTTTTAAACTTTAAGATATAATAATATTTTTTAAAATTTATTTCTTGCAGATGACAATTAAAATTTGTATTTAATATTAATGACAGGACTGTTTCACGTTAGATAAAATTGAAAAGAATCTTCTTTTTTGTACACAAACATCAAAGATACAATCATAAAAATGTATTTGATAACAACTCAAAAAAATTTTGATTAGTAAAAAGCACTCATCAGTTATTTGATAAGATGTTGATGAAATAAGGTCCTGGATCCTATTGCACCAACAACTTATCACCAATTAAATAATCAAATAATCATTTTTTTTAATAAATTTTTGGTGCACCAAAACCATATTTGACAACAAACTAATGAAGTTTGATTAGTAAAAAACACTCGTTCACCAAAAAATGATTATTTGATTAGTGATAAGTGGTTGGTGGAATAGTCTCCGTAAAACTTTTTTATACAGCAATACCCATTCACAAGTCATGCAATTTTATTTTGTTTCGTACTTGACAACTTAGAAGTTTTTTAACTTCTGTAGAAGCAAAAGCACCCTTATTACCTCCTAAGTTATCGACTAGTGAACCCTCGACACCCTTCATAGTTAAAGTTCATAATTTAGTGAGTTTAAGAAAACACTTTAATTCTTGAATTCCAACTTTGGATCAAAGATTTTCGTGCAATAAATCCTTAGGTACAGTTGTACATAATAACCAAACTCTTATTCTATGTCTTATTGTAATTATAACAATTTGTTTTATAATCAATTAATGTTAGTAAATAGTTAGGCGGACGATTTGATTAAATAAAATATTAAAAAGAAAATAAAAAGTAGGTAACTAAAACCAAAAAATTAGCAAATATACCTGTAATATGAACATTTGGTATAGGAATAACAATCTTATTTAATAATGAAAGAAAAAGTTTTATAATTACAAGGTACATAACCTACCTATAAAATGCTTGTTACGCATTTCATCGTTTTTTTTTTTAATATTTTTTACCTGTAAAGCACTAAAACTGTACATCACATATATTAAAATAAAAATTACATTATATTATATGAATACCATAAAAAGAATACATGAAAACGTCAGAAAGCTTTATATAAAAAAATTGTAGTAAGTTGTTTATTTTTCAATTTTAATTTTTTATTTTTTTTTTTTTTTATTTTCCATTTCATCAGATTCAAACAGGTGGTCAATGACCTGAAATTAAAAAAAAAAATAAAAAAGCAAGAAAAAAACAAAAAAAAAAAGTTGTCAACTAGTAGCAAATCAATGAAAGTGCGAGTTATTTTTGTTGTTTATTTACAAAAATTCGCGTTATGCAGTGTACATATTGACTGTGTTGTTGTTATTGTTGTTTTGCTTATAGTATTTTAATGCTGTGAAATTAAGTTTTTTATTTATTGCTTTTTTTTTTGTAAATAAGTTTTATTTTAAATAATTTCATTCATAAAATGTAAGCAAGGTAAACCTATGAAATGATAGTGGGAGCATTAGTTCCTTTTATTGTACTTCTATAGAGTTTGGATTTAATTATATATTGTAATAATTTTATATTTGATTTATAAAATGTTTCTGTATCTGCGAGTTATATATTTCAATTAAATTATATGTTTATATTGTTATATTAATGTATTTTTTATGAAAGATATATAATTATTAATTATTGGTTAAGCCACTAATTCGAAACTAATGAATGGTAACTGAGTCAAGTAAAAAACAAAATAATAGTCTTTTCACTTTTACTTGCACTTTGCGAGCCCGTACCTCTAAAATGAAAGATCGCCACTCTAAGTAATGTGTGCTACACCCAATTTAAAGTCAATATAACCTTATTATTTAAATGATATCAGGCACATTATTTTTGTAAGAATACTTTTATAAAATATAACAAATTTGAAGAATAGCTTCTAATGATGTTTGTGATTTAAAAAAATTAATAGGGAAATAGTTTATTGGAAAGGACTTTCCTAAGTAATTGATTTGTTATTATAGTATCATAGAGTGATATGCTGTCGATGAATTAAAACTGAAGAGCAAATCCTTGGCCGGATCATATCTAATAAAAAAATATAGTGTATATTTTAATAATTTAATAATAAGTCCAAATGCCAAATCGGCAAAGGATTAATATTATCATGCAATATTTACTATTGTCTTGTACTACAAATAAATAAATAAACTAATAAAGATTAGTTGAATATTAATAGTTAACAATTATGATGCCTAGAGTGGAACAATCCAAATATATTAAACTCCAAGTTAGTAATCATTATAATGCTGTTCTTGAAAGATTCTAAGCTCTTATTGTTTTACTTTAGTTCTTGTTCATCTTATTAAAGTATAATTTAATCCCCGTTAAAATTCTGATCTAACTTTGAAGACATTTCTTTCACATATTCATTTCTTTCATTTAAAACTCCTGCTCTGAACTATTTGAGAAAACCAAACAAAATAATCTATATCAAATGTGACAGGTGCGGGCAACCTTTTAAGTTAAACTGGTGTTAATTATCTGGTGCAGTAATTCTATGTGACTTTCGATAGTTTCCACTTTTCTTCGTCAAAAAAAAACCAGAAAAATAAATTTCCAATATAACGCTACGCAAAATAATTTCGATTGAACAACGATAATTTTTCGAATTTTAATTTTTTTAATACTGCATAGTTACAAAAACACCTTTATCTTCATTTAACTTTTAAATTTCATTCAACCTTTCATCAAATACCTTTAATTCTTAGTTAAAAACTTCAATTAGTCTCGTTGTTTTTCAAAATTTGCATTTGCATTAATTTTATTTTATTTTTAACAATTCCCAAATTTAAATTTAAAAAATTATTTTTGAATTGTAATAATGTCATTTCTAAATTAAAATATAATTAAAATTTAAATATCAATATTGTATTAAAAATCGATTACAATAACATTTTAATTAAATTAATCCCTTATGTACGAATTAAACAAATATTTAAAATAAAAATAAATAAAAAAAAATATTGAAAATAAATAAATAAATCCTTGAAGTATGAATTCAGCTAATATTTATTCATCTTGATCTTGACAAAATAATATTAAAAAACGTATAAAAAATAAGTGTTATATTTATTAATCAGTTAAAAGAAAAAAAATTTTAAACAATTAATATTACGTTAATTCTTAATGAAATATAAATAATTTATAAAAAAATAAATACAATTGACAAAAATCAATAAGTTGATAATTATTAAAAATGCTAAAGTCTACGTTATGCAGTAGGCTCCTAAAAAGAAAACGATTGCGAATTTAAAAGTCATTACACTAAATATCATGTGGGTATAATACTAGATGAACTGCAATATAAAATTATGATTCTAAATGCAGAAGTATTTCTGAGAAGAAAAAATTTATAATTTATTTATAAAATGAGGAGACTTATTTCTAATAGTCCTTTTCATAATTATACTTTGAATTGTTCCAAAATGTTTCATATTTTAAATTTAATCTGAAATCTTAAAACATGAGATAAGGTTTGCGCATGATTAATCGCTTACTAAGAACTCTGCAGTTTTTCTATTATGCAGATACATTTTTAACAACGTGCAGTAATTGCTTGCGAATAAGTGTACATTCTTTAGTAGTTGATTTTACTATCTATAGTTTTTAAACTGGAATAATTGAATGAAAAGTATTTTTATCGTTTTTTTTTATACTTTCTCTTATATTTAATGTTTTTGAATCCATACTTTAATAATTTTATAAATCTTCTAAATGAGTTGTTCTTAATTGCTCTACAAATCCTCCTCTTTCAACTTATTTTAAGTACATTGCAAAAAAAACTATGTACTGACTTTTCGTCTAAAGATCTGTGTATATATTTCGATATTATTTTTCCAAAAACGTAATGAATTCTTTATTTTAACCTTGGAATTTGTATGGAATCTTGTTTTGCTCTTCTGGTTCTTAATGAATCATTTAGCCAAACAATTATTTTATATAGGCTTTAATATATACATGTATAAAAAATTTAAAATATTCTCTTGACAATAAACTCTTCGACTAGTTTGAAACCTCTTAATATAACCATCATTCGTTATCATTAAGAAATCATTCGTCAAGTCATATGCATACGAAATGAAGAGTACATATCATATGATATCATACATACAATCAAACTAAATTGAAAAAAGATTCAAAGTAACTAAAACTAAAATTAAAAAGAATTTAAAAATTGCAGAATCAAACATTAAAAGGTAAATACATAAATTTTTAATAATTAAATGTTAATTGTTTGACATTTTATGCCCATAATAGGTTATGAGTTATGACTATTATAATTAGGATTATGACTTTGTATATCATATTTAATCATATCGAATATTTATCGAAAGTTCACATGACATCATATGTAGTAATATATAGTGGTAATATCTATAGCAAAACTTCTTAACTTTGACGAAGATCCCGATTTACAAATGCTAAAAATCAATTATGTAAAAAAAAGGGGTGAAACTTCCGGAAAGGGGTTGTGAGCTATCAAGATGACGTCATCACATAACGGTACTAAATATCTCAAAGTTTCCGAATATATATACCATAAGTGGCGATGGCGCCATCTAGTGGTCGAAAAATGCATTACAAAATGTTCCTAAGATTTTGTAGCATTTTTATTAAAATGTTATATTTTTCCTGTTAGTCCATAAACTGGAACCAACATCTTACAATATTGTAGGGCATGATATTGTCTTTCATAAACATCTTGTTTCATCTGGATCGGTGCTACCATTTTTGAGATATTGCAATTTAAAGTGAAAATTTAAAAAAAAAAAAAAAAAAAAATCCAACTTTCAAAAAAACTACTATAACTGTGAAATTTTCAAAAACACCCTGTATTATTATTATACCATTAGAAAGGTCTCTTAAAACTCTTTCCAACGGTATATAATAAGTATGGCATATGTTGACAAATAGCCCCACCAGAGAACATAAATGCAAAAATGACGCAACAATTTTATTAAAAAATACATTTTCATACTTTATTTGTCATAAATTTATTTTGCCTTTTTGTTTTCCATTTGAAATATTAATTTATTTTAAAATTTGAGAATGTACTTTATAGTTTGATACAATATAGAGTTGGGTTTTGTTTAGAAGATTTTTGAGGTATTTATATGTATGTAAAGTATAATTAGAAAGGACCTTAGAGTTGGTTATAAAGTCAGAATTATACGCTTTTTCCAGAATATTTATATACTAAGATTTTGAAGATTGAGAGGGTTTTGAGTTGGATATAAAATTACGCTTATACTGTTCCAACAACCTGTGTAACGTTTTATTTAGCCCTTTCGTTGGACCCTTTCGTTGGTTGGGCGAACAGGTTGTTCGCATTTGAATGCGAAATAAAGCCATATCATTTTCTAAAATTTTACGAAATAAAGCCATATAGTAAAATTGATACAAATTCTAACACTAAAATGAAAAGAATGGTATAAGAATTCGGATACCTAATTCATTCAAAAAATTAATAAGTTCCTAATTTTTTTTAATACACTGTAATAAAACATGTTAAATAATATTATATTTTCATTACGGGGGCTGCCGCCCCCGAACCCCCGCTAACTCAATTATTGAAGCTAGATTTTGAATCCAACACTAAAATGAAAAGAATGGTATAAGAATTCGGATACCTAATTCATTCAAAAAATTAATAAGTTCCTAATTTTTTTTAATACACTGTAATAAAACATGTTAAATAATATTATATTTTCATTACGGGGGCTGCCGCCCCCGAACCCCCGCTAACTCAATTATTGAAGCTAGATTTTGAATCCAACACTAAAATGAAAAGAATGGTATAAGAATTCGGATACCTAATTCATTAAAAAAATTAATAAGTTTCTAATTTTTTTAATACACTGTAATAAAACATGTTAAATAATATTATATTTTCATTACGGGGGCTGCCGCCCCGAACCCCCGCTAACTCAATTATTGAAGCTAGATTTTGAATCCAATACTAAAATGAAAAGAATGGTATAAGAATTCGGATACCTAATTCATTAAAAAAATTAATAAGTTTCTAATTTTTTTAATACACTGTAATAAAACATGTTAAATAATATTATATTTTCATTACGGGGGCTGCCGCCCCCGAACCCCCGCTAACTCAATTATTGAAGCTAGATTTTGAATCCAACACTAAAATGAAAAGAATGGTATAAGAATTCGGATACCTAATTCATTAAAAAAATTAATAAGTTTCTAATTTTTTTAATACACTGTAATAAAACATGTTAAATAATATTATATTTTCATTACGGGGGCTGCCGCCCCGAACCCCCGCTAACTCAATTATTGAAGCTAGATTTTGAATCCAATACTAAAATGAAAAGAATGGTATAAGAATTCGGATACCTAATTCATTAAAAAAATTAATAAGTTTCTAATTTTTTTAATACACTGTAATAAAACATGTTAAATAATATTATATTTTCATTACGGGGGCTGCCGCCCCCGAACCCCCGCTAACTCAATTATTGAAGCTAGATTTTGAATCCAACACTAAAATGAAAAGAATGGTATAAGAATTCGGATACCTAATTCATTAAAAAAATTAATAAGTTTCTAATTTTTTTAATACACTGTAATAAAACATGTTAAATAATATTATATTTTGATTACGGGGGCTGCCGCCCCCGAACCCCCGCTAACTCAATTATTGAAACTAGATTTTGAATCCAACACTATAATGAAAAGAATGGTATGAGAATTCGGCATAGCTATTTCATACAAAAAATAATCAACCCTAATTAATAAATATAAATATTCTGGAAAAGGGGGCAATCCTGGTTTTGAATCCAACTCTAAAATCCCTCCTAATTGAGAATCCCACATATACACATATATAAATATTCTGGAAAAAGCGTAAAACCCTGCTTTTGAAACCAACTCTAAAACTCCTTCCTAACTATTTAAATAAAAAAGTTTGGAAAATTAAATTGCTTCTATTTTCACAAATAAAATTACTTCTGATTTTGTAGCCTAAGGGCCTTTCTAATTATATTTTTACATACATATTTAAATAAAAAAAATTTTAAAACTTTGAGGTTGTCACCTCCAAAATCCCTCAAAACAAATTGTCAGAACCAAACTCAATATTGTATCCAAACCTAAAATGCATTCTTACATTTTTAAATTTGCCAAAAAGGCAAAATAAATTTATGACAAATAAAGTATGAAAATGTATTTTTTAATAAAATTGTTGCGTCATTTTTGCATTTATGTTCTCTGGTGGGGCTATTTGTCAACATATGCCATACTTATTATATACCGTTGGAAAGAGTTTTAAGAGACCTTTCTAATGGTATAATAATAATACAGGGTGTTTTTGAAAATTTCACAGTTATAGTAGTTTTTTTGAAAGTTGGATTTTTTTTTTTTTTTTTTTTTAAATTTTCACTTTAAATTGCAATATCTCAAAAATGGTAGCACCGATCCAGATGAAACAAGATGTTTATGAAAGACAATATCATGCCCTACAATATTGTAAGATGTTGGTTCCAGTTTATGGACTAACAGGAAAAATATAACATTTTAATAAAAATGCTACAAAATCTTAGGAACATTTTGTAATGCATTTTTCGACCACTAGATGGCGCCATCGCCACTAATGGTATATATATTCGGAAACTTTGAGATATTTAGTACCGTTATGTGATGACGTCATCTTGATAGCTCACAACCCCTTTGCGGAAGTTTTGCCAAAAAAGGGACCATATATTAAATACAGAATTTTTGGAAAATGTATATACAATACAAATATGTCTTTTCAAGTTAAATCCAATTTGATTCTCTTCCCTTCCCACAAAATAATTATAAAATAAATAAATACAACAGCCCACTGTCCATTACATTTTTAAAATATCATATCTATGACAAATTTAAATAGCAACCTCTTCAATTCAAAAAAGATATCAAAGGCTCTCGGGAGGATTAAAATATGTAAGAATTAATAAATAGAACATCCAACCTATCATTACCTCATCTTTCACAACATTATTAAATATTTATTATTCGTTAAATAACAAAAAAAAATTAAACAATACAAAAACAAATATAGAAATGATTTCAATGTCAAGTATTTCCTACTGCTACAAAAAAAAAAAACAAAACAACAAATGCATTAAAAATAAAAAAAAAATAACAAATTTTTATTCAAATAAATTGTTTTTAATAAATATTTTTAAAAAAAATTTTATTATATATGCACAAATGTATTTAATAATTGTTTTTTTTTTTTTTTTATTTTTTAATTTGGCTTCTGACAATTAATCGCCTTTCTGCAGAAATTTGAAAATATTTACTTAATTATATTTATATATTTATTTTAAATTTTTTCTACTTAAATATTGACAGAATTTTGAATTATTTAATTAAAATTTTATATCAAGGACATCTGTTTAGTGGGTGTTAGAAAAAAAAATTTGGCACGAGCTTATTCTTAGACTGTTTATTTAATGAACTAAAACGTAATGAAATTTAAAATAATATAAAAAATATAGATGCATAAATCTTATAATATTAATTAATTGCTAGTGATTTTACTATAATAATTATGCTGCTTCTACACATACCATTGGTCATCCTGATAAACACATACTCAACTGTCAAAAAAAATAGTGACAGTAACTATTTATATATATTTTGACACATTTTTATAATAACTAAATTGAAATAGTGTTTTGTTTTTAAATGAAAGTACAAATTATTAATTTTTGATGAAACATCTAGTACTTTTAGCATAGATTAAGCTAAGTATTCGAATAACAGAATCTATGACATTTAGTTTTTTTAAGCTAAGTGTGGCAAATGACATTTCTTTAAATAGTTTCCATTTTCCTGTTGGCAGTAATTGGTTCTTTTTGAGAAATTTCATTTTGCAATGCGCAATTTTTTTTCTAATATTCTGTTAAAGTTAATCAACATTTTGTGGGTGGTTGACCTAAACCCCATTTTCAAGAGTCTCCACAAAAAAAATTACAGGTTGTCAAGTTTGAGAAGCGAAAACTTTTTGTAGAATCGCAATTACCTTCCTCGCAGTATGAACTGAAATAATGTATCATGATTATCTAGAATTACTGGACGTCAAACAATTTTGAACATGGTTCGATATAGCACCCCAAACAATTTCTGAACACTCAGTTCCATTTTTGAAAAAATGTGCAAATATAACTCTGTCAGCCATAACTCCAAATCAAAGAGTGCATCCTACATGGTGTAGTTGTCGCTGATGCATTGCTCTCAAATTTTTCGTACCCCAATGAAGTTGTTCAAAAAATTGGTATTTATTACAATTAAATAGAGTTAAAAAAAATTTTTTAAAATGTCCCCCATAATCAAAAATTTAGTCAAAAAAAATAGAAGCATAACGACTGTCCGTTTCATATTAAAGCAGAAACTAAAGATTGCATTTTACCGTAGTTTTAGAACACTGATATATATATTTATTTATTTATTTATTTAATAAAAAGAAATATAAGTTACAATTATTATTTATAAATACTAGACTTAGACAATAACTTAAAATTGGTATAAAAAGCAGTTATAAAGCTAAGACTTTTTATACCAATTTTAAGTTATTGTTATGATTTATTTAATACAAAATAATACAAGATACTGTAAATTCAAAGAGCTCATATGATCGATAGGCCTTAATAAAATTTTATGTATAACATTTTATGATTACAAGATAATATTATATACATACATACAGTGCATACCATTATTACACTATTGACCTTGTTAATAACTTTTATAAGTAAATTTGAACTATTAAAAACAAATAAATGTCAAATGTTAAAAACAAAATATTTATTAATTAAATTAAATCATTAAAATGGAATATTTAGAAACAATATATATAAAATATTATTGAAACATATTCCGTCAATTTATCATATTAATTCATATTAAAACAGCTATACATTTTATAAACAAATTTTATTACAATATTTGTTTACTTTAAAAATCAATTAAATTTAATGAACTCTACTTTTATATATTATTAAAAAATCTATAGAATATTTTTTTCAATAATCAATAAACTAATTTTGAAAAATTTTTAATGAGTTAATACGTTTTATTATTTCATGTAATCAAATTAATTTATTAAATTAAAATAATTAACATTTATTTTTCATTTCACTGTAAAACCCACTAATTGAAAAACTAAACAGCCAGATAAGAAAACGGAATTCTTTTCTTCAGTATATATTATACTGAAAATAAAATAAAACTTTATCAGATTATGAGCAAACAATAATTGGAGAAACATAATGTTAAAGAATGATTTTTTTTCGGAACCCTAGTATATTTAACTATGTATCAGTTCTATTAATCATTATTTCATTTATATCATAATATTTTCATATTTTACTACATATAATTGGTTACCAAGGGGATTTTGCAAAGAAATTCTTTTTCAATAATTCTTCTTTTTTTTTAAATTAAATAGTTATGTATGACCTATATGGGAATCGAATTGCCACAATCCGGTAATTGGTTAACAAGCCAGATGCTTACCTAGTTCACAACCGCTCCCAATCGTTATAATATTAGATATTTATATAAGTAAATCTTCAAAAAACGTAATATTAATTGTTTAACTTTAATTTTATAAATTTTGTAAAAGTTTTTACCTATACATAATATTAATAAATATAGAGGTACTTAAAAATAAATAGAAATATAAGTTTTATTTTTTTTTTAATAAATCAAATCATTTCATTCTCATTTAACAGAAAACAAAATCTTTACATAATTGAAATATTTTTTGAAGACTTGTTGTTCTAATTAAACAGGTTTCACTGTAAATATTTTAAATAAGATTTGACTAGAAAATAATTATTTAGAAATGTCAAATCTAAGATATTTCTATAGATATTGTACAGTTCTATTGTGTTTATATTGAAATAATTTTGTATTAGAGTTATATGGTATTCTAGATCTGTGAGTTATATTATTCAAATAAATAATTTGTTTATATTTTG
Organism: Dolichopus griseipennis; assembly: GCA_963082915.1. Classification (NCBI taxonomy): domain Eukaryota; kingdom Metazoa; phylum Arthropoda; class Insecta; order Diptera; family Dolichopodidae; genus Dolichopus; species Dolichopus griseipennis. The sequence goes on along the minus strand of OY720443.1, from coordinate 47,906,777 downwards.
TATTTGTTTATATTGTTATATAATTATTAATAAGATATATAATTATTAATTATTAATTAAGACATAAATTTGAACCCAATGGCGAATGGTAACTGAGTCGAGCTGAAAACCAGCCAAAAGTTTATCACTTTTATTGGAATTCGAACCCGGACCATGAACTCCTAACACTCTAAACACTGCGCCACCCAGCCATTAAGCTTATGATTTAAATTAATTTAAAAACCGAATTTCGTATATGTTAATCTTTAATTATAAAAAGTCAATTGCAATATACTTAGACTATAAGAAAAACACAATTATAAGTGATAAAAAAAAGCTGTCAAAATAATCTATTGACGCTTGTTTTCACTTTAAAAAAAAAAATTTAAGCAATTTTTTTTTCTGCGAATTGCCTTTTATCATCAACAACAACAACAACTACAACAACAAATGTACATGAATACAATGTTGGAATTATGTTTATTAAAGAATGATAAATAAATGGATTTTAATCATTAAATGGCAAATTAATTAGTTAAATAAATATAAAATTAAAGATTATTAGCAAAGTGCACGTAGTTCATTTAATTGTAAATCGGTATGGTATAATCATCCAAATGGGGTGGATTTTATTTTCAAATTCAGACAGACATTTTTTTTTTTTTTTACTTTTTTATTATTTTTTTGTGTTGCAATATTTGAACTTTGCAAAATAAATTTTATTTTATGAAAATGAATAATCTGGAAATTTTCCTAAGGTACATAACCTTTACAAATTGTTTTCGAAAATTATGAACAATAAGAAAGAAAATAAATGAATAATAAAATATTTTGAGGTTTTATTTTTTAAATTATACTTGTGTCAATTATAATATTAAACCACACGGGAATACGTGATATTTAAAGTTAAAATTTAAACGGGTAATTCTAACCACAGAATCATTAATTGTAAGCTACTGAAATTCCTTAAACATTTTAATTTATTTTCTTTAAACCAATAATAAAAAAATTTTTCTATTTTAATTTATAAATGAAACTTTGACCTTGCAATTGCAAAGGTTATATGTAGTTATTTGTGCAATTGTATATAATATATAAATATCGTATTAATCATAAATATTGTTCTATGGGACAAAAGGTTTGTAAATATTACTTTTATTCCTTTTTTACTAATTTAAGGAGTACAGTGCTTTAATCATATCTATTTAGACTAGGCTTCGGTTTTTTTAATCGTTATATTCACTAAGCCGTCGATTACTTGGCTGTAGCTATTGTATAAGGGGTTAATTTTGTGCACCATCTATTATCCTACACAAAAGTTATCTACATATTTATATTAAATCTTATCTTATATTATGATATTAACTACTACAATATAATTTTGTATAATATACGAAATATTTTACAATATTTTTATATTAGGGGTTTGAATCCGAAACTCTCCATATGAAAGACGGCGTCTTTACAACTACGCCATTGGTTAGATTGTGAATATTACACAGTTAAATTAAATAAATGATATTTTGATACTATGAATTTGAATTTGAAAACTATGAAAATTTAAATTAAGATGGTGAAGGTTACTTTAACTTATTTATCTTAACTATATAGCTTATAAAGCTTGAACATTGTTTCAAAATTTCAAATAAATCTACTATGAATCTACTATGAATGAGCTAATTTGTTAAAAATAGTTTGACACATTAAGCACAGGTTTCTTAATTCCAGTAAGTTCTACTGATGGCATTGTGGTTGAGACGTCACTCTTTCAAACGAAAAGTCTCGGGTTCAAAACTTCAAACCCTGCTCAGACCATATCTAATAAATACATATAATTTGGTTACACCATACATATAAAATGGTTAGTAAGTACCTTAAATAAAAATACAAATAAATTCCAGCAACATTTTTTTAATTAAGAAGTTGATTTTAAAAAAGTTGCTAACATATGCTGCAATGCAAGTAGAATGTTTATAAAGCATTTGCTACTCTGTACTCTGTAGCAAATGCTTTATAAAAAGCATTGTACAAAGTACTCCTATAATCCCTACTTGGTTTTCTATGAAAGGTATACCAATAGAGCTTTATCTAACATTATGGTATCTTTTGGTTTAGTTTCCATTAGTTACAAGATTATATTTAAACTTTTGGTTCAGCTATAAATGGATTAATATGTGTTCAATCCATGGTATTAAAACAATTTTTGGATATTTAGGATAGAAGGAGGAATAGTAATTTATAGTAACATCGTGTAAGGAATTCTTTACAAACAGATAATATGAAAGGAAGAAGAGAACAGAATAAACTGTATCAACTCTATAATATTAGCAACAACATAATTTAAATATTATATAATAATAAACTACTTTTTGGAAAATTTCAAATTAACAACTTATTAGAATAAGTTTTTTTAATTTATTTTATTTAAATAGTCTAATACGACATACAATGTCATATAAGAGTTAACCCGCTTGTTCCTATTGAGCGCGGCGGCAACTAAAATAAGTTTAATGGCAGTATTTGAAACTCTCGCAAACTATATTTACAGGTTCTGTGAAGCAAGTTCAAACCACTCATATCTACTTTATTAAGCAGAAGTAATAAAAAGTATATGAGTAGTATAGTCATTAGAATAAATAGAAGTCAACTAGATAGAACATAAAACAATGTTGCAATTTTAAACCAAATTATTATTTTTAAAAACCCAATTTTTAATAAAATAAAACTTTAATATATTTTAATAGTTCTTTAATTTGCTTGCTTTCCTAAAAATATTTTTTTAAATAATTAAATATAGTTTTGTAAATAATTAAATATTAATATAAACTTTGATTTATTTTATGAAATTTTACGAAACAAATTGAAGGAATTTAATTATATTACCCACACTTTATAAATTACATTTTGTTTTTAAAAATATTCACTAAACTTGTAATATTTGACGTCATCAAAATGGTTTCCGCCTACTTTCCTCACAAAATATAAAAAATAAAAAGTGTTTTTATTTTTATATATTGTTCCATATATACAGTTTTTCACAAAGTTTCCTTCTTTTTCCGTGTTTTTCCTTTTTATTTTGAATGTAAATTTTTCTACCCACATTATAAATTTAATTTGAAATTGAAATTTTTAAATGTTAATCAAAACATTTAAAGCTAATCATGTATTTTAATTTGTCGAAGAAATAAAATTCTATTATTGTAAAAATATTTAAATAAAATTTATATTTTATTGAAGGCATATAAATAGCTAAAATATATTTTATATATTCAGTTTTCAGTGCATTAGATTGATAAATTAAATTTGAATTACTTAGAATTATATACATTAGGCACAAGATTGCATTTTAAATATTTTATAAATGTCAAAAATTGAAACCATAATGATATGTAAAAAATTTAAAAATAAAGGGGTTAAACTTTTTTAATACGATTTGTTAATTTTTAAATTTTAAAAATCCGACGTGCAGAATGTCACGTATATTTCTTATACTTATAAAAATTCTTTACAAATATTTTGACAGGAATTATACGCCGTACGCATTATTTTAGGTTGGGCTTGCAATCATTATTTAATTCTAAATTAACTTAGATTTCTTATAGCTTTCCTAAGCGGCTCGCGTTTTGTTTTCAAAGGTTGTTATTTGAATATAAGAATCGATTGGCTTAAATATATTTAAGAAGGAGGGCATCGGAAAAGGACCCTTTCCAAACTTTGGCTGTTTAACAAGGAGTTAACATGTTTTAAAAAATCTTGTTCATCCTACACAGCCTAATTAGTGTTGACAACAAAAATAATCAATTTTATTTTAATGTCTTAAAAAAATGACAGATTATCTCAGGGTAACGGAAAATCTAAAAAAATCGATTAATCGAAATAAAATTACAAGTTACCAAAAAAAAACTTCATTAAAAATATTAATTAAACAAAATTGAAACAAAATATGTTTCAAATTTTAAAATGGTTCAAAGTAGTTTGAAACAGTCATATTTTACAATTTTTCCTGTTAACCACAAGTTAAAGGGATCTATTGATCGTTCCCTGAGGAAATTTAAAAGTATTAATTCTTATAAATATTGAGTGGCTGAGTGGCACAGAGGTTAGAGTACCCACCTTTAATTTGGGAGGCCTGCGTTCGAATACCTGTGAAATTGAATTAAAAATTAATAACACATTCAATAATATTAATAATTATACATCTTTAATAGAAAATGCTTTAATATATAAATATAAACTAATTATTTAATTGGATAATATAACTCACAGATACAGAATACCTTATAACTAAAATCCAAAAAATTATTACCTTATAAACTATTAGAATTAAACCTATTTAAAATCTAAAATATTTCTATATGTTATAAGGCTTAGTACTATTTTATGTTTAAATAGTATGTGGAGTTCATTAAGATTAATTCTAATACCAAGAATACAATATGATATCCTGTTCCAACATGTACTAATTGTATAGGCAGGCTTATTAGCCTAACATTTGAACAATTAGCTTTAAAAACAAAAAAAAGTAACTAAGAGATACCATATTAAGGTAGTTTTGATTGTTTTTAAAGTATTTGTCAACTTTCTTTGGTAAATATAAATTGTTGAATTTAATTGAAGGAAAAACTGTCAACAATTGTCATAAATGTCAATTTTAAATTACTGATCAACGGAATTATTTCGATCAGAGATAGAAAAATGTCTTGTAAAAGAATTTATTTAATTGTAATTAAGAAAAATTACTTGTAACATTTTATTGAATAAATATTTAAGAGGAATCTGTTTATTAAATTACCCTTTAGGGAAGTTCCATTAAATATATATATATATATATATATATATATATATATATATATATATATATATATATACATGTATAATGCACTTTTATTTTAAAGTTCAGTGAATCTTTATATTTTTTACAATGTTATCTCTCAACATTTAACCAAAAAAAAATTTGTAAATTTAATTACTCATTAAATTTTAACAAAATATTAAAATAAAAATAAATGATTTATTATAGAAGAATATAAACAAAATAAAAATTTAATAATTTTGTTTATATTTACTTAAAAATGAAGTACGTAAATTGATTAATTTTTTAACAAAAAAAAATATAATATCAATATAACAAAGAATAAAAAATTTTTATTTTCATTTAAACAATTAATATAAAATGACGTGAGTAAGCAATTGCTTCATATTTCAATATTATACATCGTTATACAATCACATATTATTATGACATATATACTAAATACAAAAATTAAAAAAAAAATTAAAAATATTTTAGTATAATATATTTAATAATTTGTAATAAAATCAAAGAATATTCAAAGGTATATTAAGTACATCAGATAAGTAGGTCATTTATACCAATGACATCTTATGTTAGTTATTTAAAGGAAATTACAAATTTGTTTACTAACATTTTGCATTTGAAATAATCAACTACGCGATTGACTTTTATTAAAAAAAATGAACGAAATTGATTTTAATCAAACAGATCGATTGTGACCGTTCTTCAGATTGTCTCGGTACTACACTATCCGTCGGTCTGTATGATACCTCTAACATCGTTTAAAACAAATGCGATATTTAAAAAAAATTAAAAATACCTATGTTGACCTGTTACATTATGTATCAAGTCACATATTTACCCGGGTTGAGGTTGAAATCTCAGTTTGATAAATTCCCTTTTCACAAAATCTTGTTTCAGAAAGTCTCGTTTAGAAAAACTCGTTTTTAAAATATTTCGTTTTTAAAAAATCTCTTTTTGTAAAATTCTGGTTTTGTATCTAACTCTAAAATCCTTAAAAAACTAGATTTCATAAAACGGCGAGATTTTTCATTAAAAAACGAGATTTTTTAAACGAGATTCTCCCCATGTTCCGAATATTTTTTTAACTAAACCGATAAGGCTTTATACAACTTGAGAGAGTTATGTAAATATTTCCAATTAATATCTAAATAAAGAGTTTCTTGCGATATTTTTCCATGACTTTTAAAAATGTAGAAACGATTTTAATGAACTATAAGTTTCCTCAAAAAACATTTATTGTGACTATGTAACGTATAGGGCCTCGGTGATGTAGTGGGTAAGCTTTTGGCTTACTAACCGAGGTGGTCACGATTCGATTCTCATCTAGGTCATACAATATTTAATTGAAAAAAAACTATTGAAAAATAATTATTCTTCGCAAATCTCCATGGTGACCAAATATGTATAGTAAAATATAAAAAATATGGTATAAACAATGTATAAATAAATAATATTGTAATTTTAAATAAATAAAAAGTATTAAAAACACCCTACATTCCATTTAGAAAGCAGAGGTAAAAGGTATCTGCAACATTTATGCTTCAGATGCCTCCAATAAAATGTATAAACACCCCGTATGAGTGTTATAAAGAGATGAAAAATGCAAAACTTGATCATTTTAGACCTTTGGAACCTGGAGATCTATTAAAACTTTTTAAATTGTTTCATTTTCTAACTGTTTCATTTTTTTTTTAAATTATACGAAGTTATACCTAAGATTAATGAACGCGTCTTTATTTTTTCAGAATTTTCCTTTAAAGAAAAAATTCTAAGAAAACTTAAACTTTCTAGAATATTTTTATATTGTCTTCTGTAAAAGGTTTTTCGGTTTTATATACAAGTATACAAATACTTACATAATATAAAAATAATAGATATACATATAAAATATACATTATGTATTATAATATGAAAATTTGAATTATATATATATATATTTATTATTAAAAATTTTTTTTCACTAAAGTTTTTTTTTCTAGGAAATTATATTTTGTAAAAATATTATACATAATAACCTTGAATTAACTCTACCTTCTCAAATTTCAATAGAACTTAGGTTCTATTTAAAAAAGATTTTCACTGACATTAATTATATTGAAAAATCAAATTATTTTTTACAAAGAAATAAAAATTAATATAAAAGTTTATTGGTTTCAAATTAATTTGAGAATAATAATATAAATATATATATATATATATATATAATTTAAATGAATACAATTGGATCTTTTTTTTTAATAAAATTCCATTTTGATTTTGAAAGGGTCAATAAACAATATTAATATAAAAATATATTATAAAAATATAAATTAAAAATGAATTTAAAGTTGTTTTATTATCAAAATAGTACAGATTTAAATTAGGACAGATTCTTAGAAGGATTTAATAAAAAATAATCTATTATACAATTAAAACTCTTTTGGAAATATCTCTAAATTTGAAAACTTTTGTTTTAAAAAAATAAATTCTACAGAAGTTTTTTCTAGTTTGTCATCATCCTCTGATAACTTATTAGTGGAGGTTTCCCCTGTAGCTATTACTGTGGAGGTTTCGCCCTGTAGCTGTACTCACCCTTTAACCAACTTTTATTTAAGAATTTTCAATTAAAAACTTTTTTTTAATTAATCCCTATAACATGATTGAGGTAATCAAATAATCGTTTATTCTATATCTTTCAAATTCCAAATTTTAATAAATTTTCGAATTTTCAGAAATGATATTCTGATATTCAAAATATCTTTTCAAATCTAATTTTAATATTTTTTGGTTTTTATTTAAATTTTGTTTTGAAGGACATAAGATATAAATCCATTCATTTGTAAAGGGTTTTAAAATTCAATTTTAATTCTGTTGCTTTGTCATCACCCAAAATTTTTTTTTTTTTACAATTTATAAAACTTTTATATATTCATAGGAAATATAATAAAAATTCTAAAATTATCACTTCTATTTCTAATAAAAAATGGTTTTTATACTTATATTATACTTTATATTCCTACATTATATTTTATTCCTTAACCTTGAAGATTTTTTTGTGTTTCCATTCTAAGTCTTGAATCCTGTAATTTGCATAACATGATGATGAACATTGAACAGAATATAAGAAATAACCTTTAATATTAAAATGTATAATACGAGTATAAAAACGCAATTAAAATAAAAAATACACGGGGAAACAAAATTGTGTACAAAAACCTCTATATTTTTTAAATAATGTTCATTAAAAAAAAAAAAAAATTTTAATACAGGTGAGGGTATAATATACACCTTTATTTGAAATGCACTTAAAATATTATTAACGATATTTTATTAAAAAAAAATTTGTAAAAAACCACCTTTCAATTTATATTTAGATTCAAATTCTTCATATATGTATAGGTATGTACTTACGTATATGCACTTCAAAATCCAAACTATCTTGATTACTTGATTCTATTTCAAATTCATTAAAAAAAATTGTGTCTTAGAAAATATAACAAAAAATCATTAAAATGTCTGACCTTAAATTTGAATTTATAATTATTTATATATATATATATATATTTTTTTTTTAATTTCCAAAGAGTCACACTAATATAAAGAAAAGTTGAAATTAATAAAAAAATCTATATAGCTGGCAACAAAAGAATAGAACAAATAAATAAAAGAAAGAAAAAAAAAAAAAGAAATAAAAAAATAAATTTCAATGTCATGCCCTTTAAAAATTGTTTTCTTTTTTTATAATAAGGGGTCGCATATTTCAAGTCCAACCACCCCAAAACTAACAACAAAAGTACAATATACACAATATCAGTCTTTATTAAAAAAAATTGCTTTATTCTCATACTTTATCTTCTCATATCTCAAAAATTGCATTGTGTATTGCAATCATAATATTCATACATATTGGTATATTCATTATATACAAGGGTCATTCTATATAGATTCTTATTAAAATTATATATATTTAATATATTTATTATATTATATATTGGGTATGTATAAAGTTTATAGAGGTGTCAAATGTGAATGTATGCAATTATATGCATTTTTTATATATTATTAAAAAATGTCTGCTTTTGATTTTAATTTCATTTTAAAATGGAAATTCATTTTAATTGACAACACTTTTGATGAAATATTATTGAATATTTTTATATATGAATGTAAATTAATTAAATAATAATATAATAGGTACTATATACTATATATGGCGAAGTGTGTGATCAAAATACAATATATAAAATATATATATATATAAAAAAACACATATAATTTATAAATGTAAAAAAAATTTAAATAATAATAATTTTACATATTTATATATATATATATATATAATATAAATCTGAACATTTTTCCGTTTTTAATTTGTCCATGAATTTGACTTTCAAAAATAAAAAAATTCTCTTCAAAATATAATTTTTATGTCGATTTTTTTCTTTTCTTTTATTTTATATACTTATTGTTGTTGTTTTTTTTTTTTCTTACATTTTTATTTGAAATTTTGAAATTCTAAAATTAAATTCACGGTCAAGGTTTTTTTTTTTACTTTATATTCATGAATAATTTCTTTCTCTCTTTCTCTTTCTCTCTCCCTTTTTTCTATATACAAATTTTTCAATTACCCATTCTTCTAAAATTTCTCTTTGAATTTCTCTTTAAATATTATGTATGTAATATTATATTACATACACATCCCAATCCCATATGTAATAAATTATTTACGTAGTAAATAAAAACAAGTTTTTTATATATACCTTGTCACTACTCTTGTATTATGAGAAAGTGAGAAATATTCAATCCACCTACAATTACAAGCCTTTGGTGTTTTTTATTAATACGTATTTTTTAACGTACGAGTATATAAGAAAAAAAGTTGAAATAATTTTCAAAGACTCTCTTCATTATCACTATAAACTAAAAATATTCTCTGACTTTCTTTTATTTAAAGGTAAAAGCAAAGCTGTCAAGTTTATTCTCACAAATCACACCGTTACACAATTCTGTCTCTTTAAAACTTGTTTACATATTATTAAAATTGTGAATGAACTTTGAGTAATAATTACAATGGAATGGAAGGAATAAGTATAGTTAGTGGAATATATGAAAGCTTTTAAAATATAACGATTGCTTTTTCTCTTAAAATAATTCTGATGGACTTTTTCAAAGGTAGAAATTTTATTATAAAAAATATTTTTTAATTCGTAAGATTTGAGATATTTTTTACTCTCTCATATTTAAGCTTTTTAATTTTGGAAAGCAATTTTATTGTGAGATCTATATTATAAGAGAATCATATTTTAGTTAAGTTAAATTTTAAAATTGAATTGAATTTTCATTGGAGTTATATGAAAATAATATAAGAGAGAGTTTTTAATACACTATTGAAAGCTTTAAAAAGTATTGTATGTACAATATAGTTTAATAGTAAAATTATCAATCGTTTATAAGTTTTTTATTGAGATTTTTTTATAGTTTGAAATTAAATTTTTTAGTGAAAATTTTAAGTTGATTATAATAGAGTACAATTTTTTAAAATTTTTGAACTTTTAAATTTTTAGGAACCTTCAGAAAAATAATGCAATAATTCCTGAAATAACTACGGCGACTTATATTTAATTAAAATGAAAAACGCAGTTATTTATAGGATATGATAGAATATAACATTAGGTACTAAGTAAAAGGAGGATTATTTAATTATTGTTTGAATCAAATATTTCTAAGGTTTTGGAGATACTTTGAGATATATTGAGATATAACATAACTGTATGTTTTTGTAATTTTATTTCACTGAATTTTATTTTACTTAAAATTCTATAAAAAACAACAATACTCTAATTATACTGGAATGATTGTTCATATTGAATTATCTATTAATATCATTTTAATAAAATTGAGTGAACCAATTCCTGAGAATATATCTACATAAGTTCCGAAAGAGAAATAGATACGATTATGATCCCCTGTTGAACATGTTACCTTTTCCAACATGTCCCCCCTGTTCCAACATGCACCTATGCTATAGATAGGCTTATCTAGCCTAACAGTCGAACAGCCAGCACCTAAAAGAAAAAAAGGTGTCAAAACTCCTTATGTTTCATTCCCTGTTTTCTCAGATCTTATTAAATGGGTTTTTTGAAAACAAAGGCTACTAGATAAGTTACACAAAAATATTTACATTAAATATTAGGTTTAGATCTATTGTTAAAAGTTTATTTTAAAAAATTTTGCGAATTTCCATTACTTGATATTTTCAGATCAAAATATGTTTAATAAACTGAATCTGTAAAAATATTTCCTAAGATATATTCACAAGACTCAAATTCTCCCTCTATGAAAAAGTTAAAAAAAAATTTCAAAACAAAGGCATATAAGAATTTTTAAGTAATCTATTATTGGAAATTTGTTGAATAAAATATACAACGACAAATTAAATAAACAAAAACCCAAATATTAGCCATACAAATAATTTTGTTATTGAATTACCTGCCACTAATTTGTTAAAATCTAATTAAAATTTATATGCCGGTATATAAATATAGTAAATCGAATTCTACGAAATATTAATTTATTAATAAAGTATATTTAACGAAACTATCTATAACACTAAAATATAAACAACTTTTAACAACTTTTTTAGGAAAAAAATAGTCTTATTGCGATCAAAACCTAGTTAGCGTTTTTTTGGAAAAAGAATGGGGAAAAAAGGAAAACTATAATTGATTCCACATACCAAAAAGAATAAATCTATTGATTTTTTTTCCTTGAATATTCAACAGGTTTCCAATTATTTATTTTTAAACATGCGATATTTTGTTAGTTTTATTCCAAGGTTATTGAACTTATTCATGTATATTTTAAGTTATACCTATTAAGAATCTAATTAAAGAATAATATTTGATTAATTTAAAAATTTTCGCCAAAAATATATATATATATATATATGTATCTTTATATATAATTTGTTAATATTTAAAATATTGAAATAAAAAAAAAATCTAATAATAAAAATAGAAAATATGAATTTTTACAGTCCAATTATTTAATAATTTTAACAAAAGATCTAGAATTACTCTACTAATTAAGACTAGTTAAGTTTAATTTATATTCAGACCGTTTTTAAAACTGACGCACTAGCACTAGACACTAGTATTACGTATTTGCAGCTTCCGAATTTAAAAATTTATCAAGGTAATAAAGTTTAAGAAGCCCCTGTATTTTAAGTAACAAAAGTCCGACCAAAGGTTCTGCCTGATTGAAGGTAATATAAAACTTAAAGAATTCGACTTTACTTCAAAAATCGGACAAACAAAAGAATCCAAAGAAAAATAAGATACAAACCCAATGAATATTGAATTAATTCTAGTAGAAAGTGCAAAATACAATACACATCCGGAAATGGACTCAAATAAATACTCTGAATCAATAAAGAGAGACTGATAAATATCTTTTAAATTTAGATTTGAGAAAAAGGCGCCAATTAATTGATATTTCAAATAAAATTTTGCACTAAAGAATAAAAGCGAGCCAGCAACCAACATGCTGCAAACGCTACTGGTGAAATGGGTAAAACAGTTTAACTATCTTGGTAGTATAATGACCACTGATGGAGGTTCCAAGGCAGATGTAAACAATAGACTCAACCAAATCAAGGTAGCTTTCGGACAATTGTACACAGTATTTTGAAACACCCAAGTATCGAAGAACACAAATCTAAAGATCTTTAATGCTTGCGTAAAGACCATGCTTAAGTGTGGCATCAAATCGAAACATGGTTGATAGCTAACATCATCACCCAGAAATTGCTATTATTAAAAAAAAGTTATTATTAAATAATGTTAACGCACAATATGCAGAATATTCTGGCCTACTAGAATAATCAACGAAGATCTATGGAGATGAACCCATACTAAGACATAGTGACATGGGAAAAAAAAAATGGGATCTATGATTCTTAAATTTTTATTTCAGAATAAGATTGCCCCAACTACTCATCTTAATCGCAAAACTTGAAAATTTAATAATTTTTTAAATCTCCTATATTTGAAAGAAATGGCATAAAAAATTTTATGACTCGAAAGGTCTTATCTAAAATCTATTATTCTTTTTTAAAACTCAATCATTATATTTAAAATTATTTAAAAAATTTCTTTATGTAAATTAAACTTATCTGTTTTGTGATAAGCTTATCACTAAAACTTTTTTTTTTTAATATGTAATTAAAAATACAATAGTCAAACAATTAATAATAAAGACCAAACAATTTTTTTGTTTTTAACTAGAAATCATTTGTCTTTCTAATTATAATTAACCAAAAAAAAATAAATAAAAAACAAAAAACAAAAATGTATCAATTCAATTAAAATTTTTCCTTTTCATTTTCTTTCAAAAATTTTCCATTCCTTCATTTTTTCTTAAGATTTTCAATTTAACAATAAACACTCGTACCAATTATAATAAACCTCTAATATTTTGATTAAGGACATATTTTTCTATATTTTTATATATATATGTTTGTATGAATATTAAGTTTGCCTTAACAAAAAAAAAAAAAAGAAAATGAAAATGTCCTTGAATTTATTTTCTAAAAATGAAAATATTAAACATTCAAAAAATTTATTTTCTATTTATTTCATTTTTTCTATATCTTATTTTCTTTTGCTTTCACTTGAATAACATTTAATTTAATAAAATATGCTATACAAGTATATAAATATATATATATATATATTATATATATTTATGTACTAGTATATAAATTATATATTTTCAATAAAATAAAATATTTAAAAGTAAATATAAATAAAAATAAAAAGAAAAACTAAACAGAACAAAAAATTAAAAGAAAAATCCTAAATGGCTACACGTGCCTACTCTTTCCAATAGGATTTGAGTATTTAACTTTTATTGCTTCAGACTGTTGATTCTATATCATTTTTTTCTTATTTTTTTTTTTATTTTCTTTGAATTCGTCCAATTTTAATTCAGTTTTTTTTTTTTTTTTTTAATTTTGTTTAAAATGTCAACCATATTTGTTTTTGATAAATGTCCATTCCGAAGGATTTTCAAAAGTTTAAAGTAGCAAAATTGAAAATTAATAATTTTAATTTGATTACTTGTTGGTAGAGCATTTTTAAATCTTGATAAGCTTTAGAATTCTATTTCATCTGATATGTTTAATAAATATATATAATTCTAAAGTTTCCTAAAGTTTGTGATTAAAATTAGTATGTCAAAGTAGATAAACATCCTCTACAATTTTCTAATTGATCAATGATCCTCAACCCTATGACATATGATCAATTATTCAGAATCACAATTCCTCAAAGTGCTTTTCCTAAATAATATTCTCAAAATTAAACTGGGCACCTTCATAAAAGGGTTCAACCAAAATGGTGGATTAAAGGGTGTTATTTTATAGTACCATGGTCTCCTATTATTCAAAGCAACTAAACTTAAATATTGTTTGCGTTGTCCATGAGGAATTAGTTTGGCTACCTTTTTATAATAATATTGTAAAAATTTTTTAATGAACTTTAAGCATTCATATGATTTAAAATAATAGCTCTAATTAATTTATAAATTTAATTAAGTTATTTCAAGACTGTAATTCAAATAATTTATTTATAAAAGATAAAAGATAACTACAACTAAAACCATGATGATCATAAAATAAAGAACATTTGCCAAATAATGAAATTTTAATTTTTGTAGATTGCATACTTTTAGGATTAATCAAAAATATTATTTCATTTCTGCAATACCTTAGTTTAAAATGACTTAATTTTAGAAAATATATTTAATATTGAAATATTGGCACTTTTCTTATAGGTCAACATTATGTGATCATCTGTTGTTACGCTAAATAATGATGACTTTTGAAGTAGCAATGAAATAATTGTGGAATTGTTTTCAGCTTCGCAACATTTTGACAATCAAACTTTTTCCGAATTTTTGATTGACACTTGAAAATAATTTATGGATTAGTGGCTAAAAAAAGTTTATGAATTTGTGACTTTGAACATCATCGTTTCTTTTTGACGTTTTAGAAAGTACCATAGGTTCATATTAAGTCAAATACATAAAATTCAACTGGAACTCACAATTCATATTTTAAAACAAAAACCGGTCTTGAATTTATAAATTTGTGTTAATAAACTGAAATTTAAGTTCGAGCTCAGTTTTTTGTAAATTATTATTTATATTTAAATATTTTTCAAAAATCTGTCAAACTATGTCTACTTTATTTGACATTATATGAATTGTATTGTCAAAATTAACTTTTTATTAAGCCATCCCTGAAAATTTGATTTTAGCAAATATTTTACTCAACCCTAACTTTTATTTTTAAAAATATTTTCCTCGATTTTTTAATTTTTGAAAGTTTTTTAAAAAACAAATTTAAATATGTAATTTAGTTTTCATTTCAATTAAATCTTGACATTTCAATATTAAAAAAAATCGACTGTGAACATAAAATTGCATTTAACTAAGTATTGTATTTTATAATGGTGTTGATGTAAAGGTATGTAAATAAGGCAAAAATTCACAAACCTACATTATCTACAAACCACAAAGATAATTGTGAAATACAGCATAAAGAAGGTCAAACACATAAAAGTTGACTTATCCCAAAAATTCTATACGGTTTTTTTTATTCTTATTTTAAGTTGTAGAACTTTGTAAATAAATGAGTTTATTTGATTACAAGGTTGTCTGGCAAATTATATTTATCTTTAAAATAATTATCTTTTAACTTTATTGTTGAAAACACTCATCAGAATTAGAAATTCCAGCATATGACAACCTTATTACTTAGCCATTGTGTTGGTTCAAGTTAAATTTATATCTTAACATTGAAAACACACTTCTAAATCTATATTATATTGATGAATTGGTTGTTATTAATCAAAAAAATTATTAAATAATTATTAATTCCGAACATTTATTTATTTTAATTCGAATAATAATTTTTTCAAATAAAAATTGTACAAAATGTATACTTATGTCAAATCCTTATGACAGCACATGTCAATTCAATAAATTATAAAAACAAAACGCTTTCTAAAAAAATTTAAATGAGCTTGTCTTTTAATTTAAATTCTAATAGCTTATCTACAATGACGCTCTCGTTTCGGTCTCATTACGTAGTAAACAAAAGAGTGTCCACTATGAAATGTACATGACAGTGTTTTTAGACATTGTTTTGTTTACAAATTTCATGAATTAAAAAATATTTAAATAAGTTAATAAGTTAAAGTTTAGTTTAAAGTTTATTGTATAGCTATTTTGAATAATGATTTGATATTATTTAACCCTAGATGAAAAACAAATTAATAATTTATTTTTCAATATTTTTGTTATTTTTCAATAAAAAATATTTTCCAAAATTGAATTATTTGACATTTGAATACGTAGAGAAAGCGAAAAAGTTAAGAGTTAAACAACTTTGTTAAAGGCTGCGTCACGGCTGCTTCTATTTTAGACAGCTTAATATAATTCAATACATTTAACTTAATTTGACAGATAGCTACGTGTAGAGAGCGAAACGAGAGCGTTCATTGTAGATAGACTATAAGAACTTTATAAAAAAATGGTTTTAAATTTTAAAATTATTTTAAAATTCAACTAAAAAAACTTAATACCAAAAGAATCAAATAAACGCTTTATCATTTTAGTCTATGCAAAATTCTAAATTCTAAGTAAATAATTAATATTAAAACTTCTCATTCTATCCATGCATAGAAGTAAACATAATTAAATAGCAAATAAACGGACATCTTTATGACGTCTATATTTATTCCCAGGTTTCTTTTTTTTCACAAAACTCATAATAAATTTTTTTTCAATTTTTTTTTTTGAAATTCCTGAAGCATTTTAAAATTTATGTAAGCTCTTATGATTAGCTTCATTATAAAATGTCAAAAAAGTGGGATGTTTCGTTCGTTCGTTCGTATACACGATGACAACAAAATATAAGACGTACACACTATTCACAATGAACAAATTTCTAAATAATTTTTTTTTGCCATTTATTTCATTAGAATAAAAATTTATACTTTTACGCCTACGTTCTAATTCACAATTCAACATGAAATTCATAAGTATTTCTATATATGTGTGTATGTGTATTTGTTTTTTATTTTGTTATTTATTTCTATGTTTATTTGTTTTTGTTTTTTTTTTGCTATTCTTTTCAATTCACTTTAATTTAATACTGCTGGCAATGATCTTTGGGAATAAATGTCCTGGAATTATATTGAGAAAATAAATATATTTGGCCCAGAATACTAATGAATTGAATATTTCGCAATTTTCTAATATTGTGAATAGATACTAATAACAACAACAAAAACAATTTTTTTTTTCTATTTTGTTTGTTGAATAAAAACAAGAAAATCTAAAAAAAATCAGTTAAATAAAATAAATAAAAATATGGTGTCTTTGACTATATTTCAATTTTTTTATTTTATAATAAAAATGGTTAAGGCCTCTTCTAAAATAAATATTTGACTTGTTATACAGTAAGGATCATTTTATTAAGTTTAAAAGCCATTTTAAATCGTAGGCTGTAAGATAATCGGTGGATAAATCGAAAGTTTTTTAAGATTTAGCGTTAGTAGAGCTATTGTCTAAATCTAAGTAAGAATTTGATATATTTAGCTTTCATTTTTAAAGCTTTGGTATAAATTTAATTCTTAAAACTCCTGAATCCGCTATTGCACCAAGCGCTTAACACTCATCAAATAATCCTTTTTTAAAAAGCGAGTGTTTTCACTAATCAAATTTGGTCTTCTTGTCAAATATAATTTTGGTGAATCGAAATTTTATCAAAATAATGATTATTTTATTATTTGATTAGTGATAAGTTTTTGGGATAATAGGACCATGATAATTAGATTATTATAAATTGCGTCATAAAATAAGATTTGATAATGATCCAAACAAATGCTTGAACTTCTAGATGTGCTACGGACTTGGGGTAGAAGGAGTTTAATTGAGTTTAGTGTGTCAATATCAATAAAAATAGGACCTTTCTAGTTGCAAAAGAGATCTTGTAGTCCTTAATAAGTTTTATAGTTGTTTCATTACACCGCAGTGTCATCATGTGGGGCATCATTAAAAGGATCATAGCCTAGATTGTCCAATAGTTTTTGTTTCCAATGTTAAGGTCGACTTGCTCGATGCTACTTTTTTATTAAATGTAAAATTCGATGTAATGTACTGTTTGAAGCATTGACTGAAGTAAAATGTTAAGAATTAATTGCTCATATAAGACGTATAAGGCTAAAGTTTAAGATTTGATCATATAAGAAATACCTCTTTGGTTGTTGAATTAACAGTAAAATATCACTTTAGGTGTTATCGTTCCTTATACATTTTAAAAGAAGCAATAAGTCGGATACAATTTAAGGTGTAAGTTATTAAATTTTTTTTATTTAATTTTTATCCATCAAAACCCATGTGGTGCGCATGCCAATGTGTACTAAATTTTAAAAAGTTGTTATATGTGTGTATAAAGCTTTTACTTTAAAATATATAAAAATATATTGAAATTTGACATATAACTATAAGTGCGATATCCTCCTGAAGTACTTGATACTATTCAAAGTTTTCGAAAAAAAATTGTGCGTTAAACTTAAGCGCTAAACGTATTTAAGTGGGAAGTGAGATAGGTTTGGGATTGAAACTAAGAAATTATAAAAACTTTGCAATAACCAAAAAAATATTTTTGTATACCTTTAATCCCTTTAATAAATTTTGTGTATTTTTATAATTCTAATCATCTAGACCTTATTTCAGCAACCACTTAACACTAATCGAATAATGAATTTTTAAGCGCTCTGATTTAAATTTAACCTTTAAAAAAAAATCGTAAAAAAGGGAATTTAATTCCTTAAAAAGTAAAATATTTATTTAAGTGTATTTAAAATTAAATTTTCACAAGTGCAGACAATGTACACAAAAATTTCATACTCAGTTTTTAGGACGTTTTTTTTTTAAAACTAATTTTCGTTGCTCTTATACTGTGCCCTTATACTGAATAAACTCTAAAAAGCATTGACACATCTTTGTACCTAATTTAATTTTTTCATCTTCATTGTTTCCAAAAAAAAAGTTTTTCAAAAAACTTTTATGATTTTGTTTTTTTTTTTGCTTTTCATTCTTCACAATGAATAAATTAAAACAAACAGGCAGAAAATATAAAAAAAAAATGGAAAAATAAATGTCCTTGAAAAATTTTTTTAACATAAATTTTGTGTGTATATATACATTTATATATGTATAGATTAACTTTACTTTTAACATATATACCAACAAACAAACAGTTATTATATACAATATTTATAGTCATTTTAACGATAATAAAGTTAAATATTTGTATATGTATATATAGTTTAATGTAACTTATGCCAAACCTGTGTTGTTGCCCTTTTTCCTTTTTTTTCTTCTAACCTTTTTTTTATTATTGTTTTTTTTATTTTTACTTTTTGATATTTTTATTATTATTGTTACTATTGTAGATCATCATTATTCTAGCCTTAAAAGGTCAATTGACTAATATATACGGTGGTTTATTTACACAATCAAAAAATGTATATATACATATTTTTTTTATATGGATATATCGGATACATGCAATAAGGCCAAATGATATAAAGCCAATTGACTTTATTACATTATCATATTTGAAATAAAGCCAAAAAACGAATTTTTAAATTTTGGTCTTATTTCAATATGAAAAATTGAAATAAATTCAATTTGATTTTATTTCAAATTGCTAATTTTTTATTTAATGGCAAACAAATAAATTGCTATTTTTCACCAATTTTGTGAAAATTACATTTGTTATTGGTTGTATTCAAAATCCGGATTGCCCCTTTTCCAGAATATATATATATGTGTGTGCACATGTTAGATTTGAAATATTTTTCGCTTTATTTCTATATAAATTTGGCTTTATATATTTTTCAAAAATTTTTAAAAATGAAATAAAGCCAAAAATTAAGAAATTATAATTTTGGTTTTATTTCAAATGTGTTATTGAAATAAAGTCAAAAATGTACAATTTGGCTTTATTTCATTTGGCCTTATTGCATGTACCCGATATATTCTCTGAGGTATCCATTATGAAGAAAAGTTTATTTCTTTTATTTTTATACACAAATGTATATATATATATATATAAACTGATACATTTTAAAAAAGTTTACGTAGGTACACAAATTTAACTTAAAAATTTAAAATTTTTCAGGATTTTTATTTTAAAAAAAAATTCTTTGCCAATCTATAGTTAGATTATATTTTGTATAAGAATTCCTTTTTAATACAACTGTAACTGTTATTCCTGTGGTTGAAATCGATGAAATATTTTTTCGTGAATTCGTACTAAATAATTTCTGAAACTTAAAATTTTTTAACTAAATATTAAACATATTAATAATTTTTATAGTGGTATAGGTTCAATATTAAACTTATATTATTTTTCTCTTTTGGCTCCTAGTATAACGAGTAAAGGGCATTCACTAAGTCACATTAGATCAAATATTTTCAGTTTCATGAATAATTATTTTTGCCAAGCCCTTAATTTACTCGATTGTAGGTCTTATATAAGATTACTAAATATGAATACTAAACATGGTTACATCTTATGCTCTCCCTGTATGTAAAACATGCTTTTCTCTAACTTGTATTTAACTTTTGAAGAGACTTATTTTACTTCAATAATTATTTTTTTTTTACAAGGGATAATGGAAACCATCGAAGCCGACCACTAAAACTGTACTAAAACCCCGCCCCTTTCACATCATGGGGTCTTTGACACAATTATACAGTTTCGTTTTGAGGATGGGATTGAAAAGGTAAATTAAGGGATTGGGGATAATGGATCATGTAGGATAAATGGAAAATTTGGAGGGACATTTAGGAGACATGTCGTACATATCTTTAGGAAACACATTGCACTCTTTACTTCAAGTCTAAAAACTTTGAATGCAGACAATATATGTTTAATTTCTTTAGAACAGATATTCGTCAATTCTAGACATCTATAAAAGAGGGTTAATGACCAAACAGTATGCCAATTGTTAATTTGAATTTATTTCTCAAATTTAATTGTTCATAAACTTTCCTTACACTCTGTACTAATCAAAATGTATATTTGTTGTTGTTTTTTTATTCTACGAAATTTTGTTATAAAAAAATAAATTTTTATAAAGTTTTTATTGTTTTTTTTTTGTTGTCCTTTTTTTTTTACATTTTCGTCCTTTTCGTTTATGTTTTGTTTCTACGTTCTTTATATCCTCAAGGACAAATTTTTTAAAAGGTCATGTCATAGAAATTCATTAAGTTTTTTTGTTTTTTTTTTTTTGTAACATACTGATAATATGATAAATACATAGTATAATGTACATATACCATAAATGTATATATATAATGTTTTATATACACCTAATATGAAATTCATAGGTACGTTAGTCCTAAAAAATTATGAAAAAAAAAATAACAACAAAAAAAAAAAATAAATAAAATAAAAAAAAGAAAAGAAAACTTTTACTAACTTACATTTACATTTACATTACAACAATACAAGTACAAAGAATATTAAAAAAAAAAGACACAAATCTAATTTTTGATACAAATATTCTTAAGAAAGAACCTTCAACTGTCCAATTATATTATTATTTTTTTATCTATGTACATAATATACATGTATGTATATATATATATACATATACATATATTTATGAGCGTTATATTACTATAAATTAATATAAAAGGATTTTTCACCTCAATAAAACTTTTTCACTTGGTTTTTTTTTTTTTTTGTTTTTTTTTTGTAATATTTATTGGTTTTTTAGGGTATAAAGGTTTGAAGATAGTTTTGGGGGGGATAAATAGGGGACTACAAATTTAACAATTCAAAGAATTCAACAGGAGAATTAATATTTTTTTGAAATTTATTAATTATATTGTATTCATTGAATACACAAACAATCATACAACGCATACTAATAAAAAGTTGAGTAGCTATACTTGAATATTAAAAGAATTAATTAGAAAAGAATTGAAAGATGATCAATCATTATTTTTTTTTTTAAGTAAATTAGTAAAACAATTCTTATAAAAAAAAAAAAACAATTTAAAACTATGAAGTACTTAATAATAGTTGGTATTAGATATTGGTGTAATTTTTTAATTGGTATTAGGTATTGATTTGCCCCTTAAAGTATGCAATTTTTAATAAAATATAATAAATTCAGTTTTAGAGTCTCAGAGGCATTAATCAATCTATCAATTATTATATTTTAACTCAAAAAGATACTTATAATTAGGACTACAATAATAATATTTTGATATGAACTGGGTATCGTTATTAGGTATATATTGCACATCGTTTGCCCCTTAATGTATGCAATTCTTAATAAAATGTTATAAATTCAGTTTTAGAGTTTCAGAGGCATTCATCACCCTATCTAAAATTGTATTTTAACAAAAAACAAACTTATAGTGACGACAAACATTTAAATATTTTGATATGAACTGGGTTTCAGAAGTCTTAGGCGTATATGTACACATCATTAACCGATAATTTTTTTGAATTGATGAATGAAAATCGATTTTTTTGAGTAAAGAAAACTGAATTGAAAAATATAAAATATCTAAAGTTACTAAACCTCAATTTATAAAGATCTTCAAAAATATTTCCATACCAGTTGTGCAATTAAAAATGAAAAATCTGTTTAACTAACCGTACACCAAATATTAAACTTGTTGATTTTTCAATATTTTTAGATAATTTCTTTGTTCTTTTTATTTCCAATTAATCAGAGAAAAAGAAAATTTTTGCCAAGGTTATATATGCCCACCATAAATTTAATAAAGAAAACCGAAAAGAAAAACTTTTAAGACACTATATAACCCTAATTTAATTTTTAATTTTAAAGTTTGTTTTGCAAAGTTTTAGAAAACTTCTCTCACTTTTTGAATTTCATAAAAAAATCTTTGGATCATTTTTCTGTTTCTGAAGTTTAAACTGAGACATTTTTCCAATTTTTTTCAAGTGTACCACTTAAAGTATTAAAACAGTTTTATAAGAGATTATTTTTTTGCAGTCTAAGCCTTAAAGGTTAAAACAATCATTTGATGAAGATTAAATGGAAATGTACATTTGAAAGTATATTTGTGTGATTCAAACTTGTTAAAAATATTTAAATAGCAATTTGGATGAATTTGTCTTTTAAACACTCCTGGACTCCTCAGTAGCATGTAGTATTGCCAAAATTGAATAGACAAAATCCTGTTTTGAATTTTAATGCATTTCTTTTGTTTTTAAATTAATTTATTTATTTGTAATGCCAGGCAATAGTAAATATTTCTTGATAATATTAATCCTTTGCCGATTTGAAATTTGAACTTATTATTAAATTATATTTCAAAATTATATTGCACTATATTTTTTTTATTAGATATGGTCCGACCAGGGTTTGAACCCGATACTTGTTTTTAAAGCCAACCGTCTATATCATTGATACATGTTACAACAGAAGGGATGATATTGATCATATTACATTCTCTTATTAGAATTTTGATCTTAAAAAGTGTCATATACAATTAATGGATGAAATAGTACTAGGTCAGAAAAGTTTGACACTTATACTGGAATTCAAACCCAGGACTCTTAAATGAAAGTTTAGCACTCCAGTCGTTAACCTCATAAAAAATTCTCTTGTTATGCAAAATTAAAAATATCTCCATACATTTAAAACTATTAAAATTCCAGAATAGTTTTATTTATTTATGAATTCCCATATTAATGTTTCCGTACCTTGATCCCATAATTTACCGTAATTAACAGGGCTTTCAACTAAAATAATATTTAAAAATGGTTTATTTGAAATATAATACGTAATTTTAGGTAAAAATTAAAGATCTATTATTTTTTAATTCATTCCACGTAAACATTTTACAGATTTTTAGAACCTAATCTTTTTAGAGCAAATAATACAGCATACATTCAATACAAACTACGAACTCTTCTTAAAAAGTCCATAATTTCATTACAAAATTTTTATTACCTCTACCAATACCTACACATTTAAGATAAACAAAGGCTAATAATTGTACCCATTAACAATTCCAAAACATTTTCCAACTACAAAATAAAGAGATTTTTCTTGGAAAATTATTTAAGCAAAAATTAATATCAATTAATCATTAGAATATAATGTAGGCTTATTCTTTGTTAAAAAGTTTTCTTTTATTTTTTATTTTTTATTTTGGAAATGTAAACCTACACATACATAATATATACAAACAAATATATGCATGTATGTGTCAATATAAAACGTAATTTATATTAACACAAGACGTGTTAAAAAAATATTAAAGGAGTGTAAAAAAAAAAAAATGTCAATAACATTCAAAAATAGTGTCCTTGACAGAACTTTTAGTATCAAAAAAACTCATATCACATAGACTTCACATCATCGCCTTTTTGATTTAATCATATATCAATGAGTGAATTCTTGGAATAATTTTTTATGTTCAATGTAACATGTATCTAACCTTATAAATTAAATAAAGAAGATATATTGAATAGGTTATCAAAATGTATTCTAAACAAATCTATTTAACACTCAACTTCAATATATTTCAAAAACAATATGAAATAGTGAAAATGATATGTGCACAGACTTTTGAGATTGTAATTTAACTTACATTATGATAAAATAGCCCAATGAAATCCATTTCAATTATTTTTAATCAAAAGTTGAATTCAGAGATTCTTTATTATGATATTACGAGGAAATAGTGCTTTTGGAGCGTTTCATGAATCTGTGTTTGATAATTCATTTGCCTAGAGTGTCATTTGATTATATTTATCATTTGTTTGAATTTCATTTGCCTGTATTTAGTATTGACTGTATTCTCGTCATACGTCATATATATTGGCTAAAATATTTATATACCCATATATGTAAACATATATGCAAGATTCAGAATATGAAAGTATTTTAAAGTTGGATTCAACAGAATGTTTATAAATTTTATACGTGGGTTGTATGAAAAAATTCCTAATTTGGAACACTTTTTTCATATGTAAAAATTCTTCAAAATACACTTTTTAAAGAAGTCCCCTAATTAAAGGAAAAAATTCCCCAAATTTAATGTTTTGTTCCTGACATATTATGATTTAACAAAGTTAGAAGGGGTTTCATAATTTGTGAACAAATTCAGGGAGCGACCGCTTCCTTTATTTTTTAAGGTTTTCAGAGAAATATTCTAAATCAGGATTCTAATCAGGGATCAGGGTTGGTTAATGCAGATTTGGGACTGCAACCTCCATTATATTAAATGCTACAATATAAATAAAAATACCCGTAATTGTTATATATTTTATGTAAAAAGCGATACCTCTGGTTTACCAAAGAATAAATTTTACAACGAAAATTAAACTTACTACAGAAAAATAAAAGCAAAAAAGCATTCAAAGTTTCATACAATATTTGCGGAGTTTTTTCATTGGTAACTTTGGTTTTGGGAACTTTTATCTAAATGCAATACACAATAAGTAATTTTTCAATATCTGTTTTTTTTTTATCTAGGGTAGATATAGATTCAAAGGTATAAATTGGATCAGGATCGAAAAGTAAATAAATTTAGCTGAATTGTATCTGTCCCTCCGTCCCATTGTCTTTCCGCATGACAACTCAAATACTAATGGATTTTTAAATTTTCTTTATTATATAAAATTTAACTAAGTTTTTTAAATTTTTACAAATAGTCAGTATTGAAATCCAGCCAGTTTGGTCAACGAGTTCGAGTTTTATGCTTACCTCAGAAGACAACAACTATTACACATAATTCACAGTCTTTTAAATTGTGTATTTGAAATTTTGCCAAAAGTAATTAACCGGGTGACATAGTGTTCACATTATATTTAAACATATACGGGTATCCTGAGTTGACATCGTCTGCTCCACGATCTTCCTCGTTTTTGCTATAAATTGAACTATTCTAACATTTTCCTGTAAGTAAATGAAACCCTCATCTGGCCCAAAAAATCTATATATTTTCTAAGAAATCATATGATGTTTTATTGAGTTTCACATTATTTCAGGATATATATATATACTCTAATAGAAATTTGTGAAAAGAATTATCTAATATATAAAGAAGAAAATTTGTTTGTTTATTTGTTTGTTTGTTTGTTTGTTTGTCCAGGATTTACGTGAAAACCACTGGTCCGATTGACACCAAATTTTAGAGGAATAATTTTGGGAGTCCGGGGGGTGACATAGGCTATGTCGCATTTTTATAAGTCAGCAGGTTGCGGCTCCAGAGCCGTTTTAAGCTTTTTCGTTTTTTTGATGTCGAGTCGAAACGGTTTGACCGATTGACTTGAAGTTTTGCACGAATGTTCTTCTTATTACACGGAATTAATGGTATAAAACTGGTTCGAATAAATTAACCCCTTTCGGCGCGGCGGGCTTCCAAAAAATTTTGTGTTTCCGATTTGTGTCCAATTTTACAGGGTGGTTTTGCAGTCAAAAAGAGAGGCTGGCACAAATTTTTGTTGGGTTCGGTTAACCCGTTTGGGCACGAGGGCGCAATGAAGCTTTTTCAATGTTTTTGATGTCGAGCCGAAACAGTTTGACCGATTGGCTTGAAATTTTGCACAAATGTTCCTCTTAGCAACCGCAATTAGTTGCATAAATTTGGTTGGAATAATTTAACCCATTTCGGCCTGGCGGGCCTCCAAAAAATTTTGTGTTTCCGATTTGTGTCCAATTTTACAAGGTGGTTTCGCAGTCGAAAATAAAGTCTGGGACAAATTTTTGTTGAGTTCGATTAACCCGTTTGGGCACGAGAGTGCAAAGACGCTTTTTCAATGTTTTTGATGTCGAGTCAAAACTGTTTGACCGATTGACTTGAAATTTTGCACAAATGTTCCTCTTAGCAACCGCATTTAGTTGTATAAATTTGGTTGGAATAAATTAACCCATTTCGGCCTGGCGGACTTTCAAAAAATTTTGTGTTTTCGATTTGTGTCCAATTTTACAGGTTGATTTTGTAGTCTAAAAGAGAGGCTGCAAAAAGTTTTGGTTAAGTTCGATTAACCCATTTTCCACGACGATGATATGAAGTTTTCTATATATTTTATTTTCTTATACGATTAAAAGTATTTTATTGAAAATTTTGTACCAGCATTTTAATTAAAACCCACAGGGTAAATTTGGTTTTGACCTGTTTGTGCGTTTTGAACAAAGATTCAATGAAATTTTCAGTTTTCTTCAAATGAAATCTAAAAATCAAAAAATTCAATTTCTTATATATAATGCTTAAATA
The DNA here is from genome assembly GCA_963082915.1 of Dolichopus griseipennis. Lineage (NCBI taxonomy): Eukaryota > Metazoa > Arthropoda > Insecta > Diptera > Dolichopodidae > Dolichopus > Dolichopus griseipennis. The sequence continues at coordinate 47,879,644 of OY720443.1, read as the reverse complement.
CATAGTATTTTAAAACAGTTTTTCCAAAAAATAAGCCTACATTTCTCTCATAAAATCATAAAAAAACGAGGAAGAGCGTATTACAACTTTCAGGTGAGTACTAAACAAAATATAAGTTGAAAAGCGAATTTTTAAACCTTTTCTAAACCATCGACTATATTTTATTCAAACGTTGGCAATTCAAGAAAATCCCCTTTTGACCTATAGTCATTTTAATTCAGTTAACATTGTTCACCGGAAACCTACCATCCTCAACTATATCGTCAAGGAGCACCAAATTGTCAAGAAGCAGCATGTATAGAAAAATTAGAGATAATCGTTCAAATTGTTTTGCAAACTGTTTTTTAAAGTTTTTGTTTCGCAATCGATTAAAAGAACTCGACAAACCTTTTTTTTAAGTATTCCCCTAATTCAAAGAAGTTGTACCTACTTTCAAAAATTGGACGTAATTTACTTACAAATTTTTTTTTGAACAATCGTCGGCAGGGGTTAACAACTTTCAAGTCTGTTAGTAAATTGAACTTCATTTTCAAAGAAGAACACATATACGAAATTTTTAATTTCTTCATTTATAAGCAAAGTAGTATTTCAAAAAATTGGCTGAAGCTTGCGTTTTTACAATTTGCAAGCTTCCGGGCAACGCCGGGTAAACCTGCTAGTAAAATTTATAATTAAAAAACAATAAGTGTCTAACTAATTAATTTTTTATATTTGTCAACAAAATACCAAACCCTTTCTCGATATATGTTGTTTAAGATAGTAGGATGTATTTAACCTTGAAAATATTTACGAATTGTGTAGGCTTCGAATTAAAATTCCTTCAGTATACGTCATGCAGTTAACCAAATAAACTTATTTAAATAAATACCTTGAAATATTAATGAAAAACTCTTAATCAATAATTTAATTTATTTTGTTTTGAAATTCTTCTAGATGAAACAAAGCACTCAGACGTTACTCATACAATTAAATAATTAAAATTATAATTACGAATCTAATTAATTAATGCGATAATATTGAAATAGAATAATGTCCTTCGAGTTTTTTTTTAAATTAATAAATTACTTTCATAAGAAATTCGTACATATACAAATTTTATTTTTAACAATTCTTTATTTCTGAAGGCGTCTTAGTAGACATCAATATCAAAACAACCAGAAAGTTTTAGGGTTTACTTTTTCTTATTTTTTCTTTTTTTTTCTTTTCTTCAACTTGTGCGACCACTTATTTAAGGTATTCAGAACAATTTTTTAAGCACCGTAAATATTTTATAAAGTTTCCATTTGTAATATAAAATAGTAAGATTTGAACTCTATTCAATTGCACCAATCACTTACAACTTACAACTTATCAAAAAAATCACTTACAACTTTTGTACCTCAAATATCATTTGATTAGGGTCCTGATTTGTAGTTTTAATATTTGTTGTTGTTGTTGTTTAGACGGGGGGGAAAGCAAGTCTCCCTTACACCTAGGCCTTGCGGCCCGTTGTGCACCCCTCATTAAATACTTTCTATTTATTTATAACTACTATATTATTTATTTTGTTTATATTATATATTTGTATATTTATATTATATTTGGTCACCATGGGGATTCGTAAAGAAAAATTATTTTTCAATAATTTTTTTTAATTAAATATTGTATGACCTGACCGGGAATCGAACCCGGACCCCCTCGGTTAATAAGCCAAATGCTTACCCACTGCACCACCGAGGCCCCAGTTTTAATATTTAATTGATCATTAAATTTTGTCTAGAGTTTTATATCTGATCCTACAAAACTCATTTACGGGACCACTGTATAAAAATGTATTTGATTAACAGATGTAAAAATAAAAGTTTTACAACCGCAAAGATTAGTAAAGTTTAACAATAGAAGCTGAAACGAAAGTAAGAATAGAGTTGTAGCGCACAAAGCTCAATAAAGAGAGACGCCTTTTGATCAAAGACAGTTTGATATTATTCCATAGCATAGTACATAAATTCTAGTTAAGGGGGGCGTGGTGGCACAGTAGTTAAGTACGTTTCAATAGCAGGGATGGGACTTATATCTCCGTTAAAATTTCCATTATATTTCCCTTTCGATCGAATATTTTAATTAATAATAAATATAATATTACATTCAAGGTAAAACCCTGTCTAAGAAAAATAACTTGCTCCCTCAATATTTTCTTAAAAATCGTTAGAAAATTGATTAAATTCTTAGATTTGGAACGGAATGCAATCTTAATACCTTTTACAAGTTAGATTGTTTTATTGAATATATTAAATATTCAAAAAACCTCCGACCGGTGGCATATAGTGGTTACGACATCAGCTTTTCAATCGAAGAATGTCGGATTCAAACTCTGGTCGGATCATATCTAATAAAAATATATAGCGTATATCATAACAGTTTGATGTAAGTTGTGCAAATATTCATTTATTAACCAATACATTTCGACACGCCTCACAAGTCATCATTCATCATTCGCATTCTTTGTGAGTTCAAAAAAAAATCAATTTGTAGTGTTTCGTCAAAACATTAATATCTACTCTTCCTCAGTAGGTTATTATATAGTAAGATTTATTAGACTACTTCAAATGAATTTTGACCAAATTCAAAGCTTTAATTAATATAATATTTAAAAAAGATAGGTTATCCTAAAAGCTTTTATCCTATAGTCTTCATCAAAAAATAAATTAAAACGCGCAGACAATTTCACAATTACATTATCAAATTTTCCACATTTTTAATTAATTCCACTTCCAATTCTAATTCAAACCACAAGAATTCCACTTTAATTTAATTTAAAACATAAAAACAATTCTTGAAAAATTTATTTTATCCTTAGAATTAATAAATAATAACACCCATAAGAAATATTAAATAATTATTACGACAACAAAAGATATTTAAATAACGAAATCTTAAAAATAAGGCATCACCCACATATGAATAGAAATCTTTTAAAAAATTTTTTTTGTAGGTTAAAAATCCCATCTATGCCTTACAAAAATATTACGTCGTTGTCTTCACTTTTTGTTTTAGTTAAATAATCTTTAAAGTAAACACAATAACCTTCACTTGAGTTAATGTCTTATTAGACATCTTTTTTTAATACTCTGAAAAAAAATTAAAAAGTATATACCGTTATTTTAAATGGATTCTTTTGAACATTCTCCGAAAAATGGAAAAAAATTCCAAAAAGCCTACAATTTCAAATAAAGTTTTTATTTTATAATACGAATTGTCTACTCAAAATAAAATTTTACCACAAAAATGTCCTCAAAAGGTTTCTGACTTGAATCAGTCGAGGGTGGAATAAATTTTAATTTAAAAACATTTTTGTTTTTTGTTTTTTTAACCTTTAATAATTGGTCAGGGAATAAAAATGAAGTTTAGCTTTTAGCATTAAAATTTCAAAAAAAAAAAATAAAAGCAGAAAACAACAAAAAAAATTTCTTAATTAGAAAATTTCATAATGTTTATTCTAACCTCAAAATTTGACCCATGAATGTTAACCACCTTGAAACAGAAAGTAAAATTTACTTTTTAAACTTTTTAAATTAATCTTATGTGCACCCTACACAAAAATTTTTTTATTTTTTTTTGAAAATCTAAATTCTTTGGACAGTGTTGTCGTTTTGTTTCAAATAAAAGTATCGTGTCACTCTTATTTTGAAATGTTTAAAATCTTTTAACATATGATTGATATATTTTTAATATATTTTATTATGGGTGTTTAACTAGAAGTAAACTAAACTTGTTTTGAAAAATGGTGTTCATACTATACAACTGGCTTAATTTTGACAGCATATTAAATAATATATTAAAAATATTTAAATATATTTTTTGTTTCAATTTGTTTAACCAGAATTGAACTCGTTTATCAAGTTAAACATATTTAACTGTGTAGTATGAACAATTGAAAAATTAAAGATTATGAAATATGGTGTATGTTAAAAAAAAATAAACATAGAACATAGATTTATAAATGCGGAAGTTCTAAACAGATTAAGAAAGCAAAGGAACTACTTTTATCAATCAAAAAACAAAAAGGATGACTGAAGATAAAAAAGGTGTAGGAAGAAGATAAATTTCTTGGCTACAAAATATTAGAAACGGCAATTGAATAAAAGAACAATGGAAAATTTAGTCCACACAGCATTAAATCGGGAAGAGCACGCTAATGTCGTTGACAAAATTTGTTAAATCGAAAAAACATAAAAGGTACATGATTACTACATCCAGCAGTGAATGGGTAGCGAAAGAAGAACAACAAATTTAATCCGGTTTAAAAAATGAAAGAACTTCAATCTCCTTAGGCTCAACCTAAACGATAAAGTACGTTTAAATTTTTTTTGTTTAATATAATTTTACAAACATGTAATTATACAAGAGGGAACGAATTATGCGAGTACGCACGTTTCGATTTTGGGATGCGACGGAGTATCTATGGTGGTCATAAGTTTTACGCTTTGAATAAGGTTGAAGCCCAAAAACATCTGGATATTTGAACTTGAAATTTATAAATAATGGAAAACTACACATAAGACAAAAAAATTTGATTGGCTGACCAAAATTGTACCACGCCAATTCCATAAAATATAAAAAGTAATAAAATAAAAATATGTAAATCATATTTTGTAATGCATTGTACCATTAACCAGAGTTTAATACTTTGATAACTATTTTAAAATACCACTCAACATAACGGTAACACTGATGTAGATGTATTGTCTGAATTTTTCTCATTTTTCCAAAACATAATTCTTTACTTTCGCACTAATTGTCCTCAATTCCAAACTTTCTTCTTATTATTATTACATTTCTTATTATTTGTTTTTTCTAGTAATTTTTACCAGATTTGTTGAACTCTTTTTTTTTCTCTTTATCTTCTTCAATTTTGATAATAAAAATCCCTCATTCATAAAATATTCTTTTCTTTTACTCATTCTTATTTAATTCATCACCCAAAACATTTAATCAGTTTATCTCACTGTAATAGCTATTTTAGTCCCCAATACTACCATCGTCTTTTAAAATAAATAAAAAACAATGAACCTTTGATAAAAAAAACAATGATGAGTAAAACAGCCATGAACTCTTATAGAATAAAGAATAAAAATCTGGAAAAAATGAAACTTAGAAGTGTAAGAAAGTAAGAATAAAAAAAATATTTATAATAATAATGGTATAAAAATGGCGTTTAAACATCGCCACCACTGAAACAAAGTTAAGACAGTTCTCTTTGAACAAAGCTATACATAGTCATATATATATTTATATCTTCATACTCTATATACATGTATATTCAAAATTTGATGACTGTGTTCTTCGATTCAATTGCATTTTCAACTGTTGTTTAGGAAAGGAATGAAAAAAAAGGAATAATAGGGAATAAGTATTTATTTAAAATTGAAATGGTAATGGATACCAATGATGGTTTGGAAATTGGTACTAAAGAGCACTAGAGTAAAATAATAAAAATAAGAAGAAAAACAAACAAAGAGACAGATTTTTACATTGCGGAGGACGATTCGATGACATTACCATGTGGAGATGTATAGGTATTTATGTTATAAAGCATACTACATCCATATAATGGGTTGGGTACGTAATCTCAAATTACAAAATCCCAATCACAAAATCTCAAACACAAAATCCCAAAAATTTTCAAATTATTACAAAATTCCTAATTTACAAAATCTTAAATCCCAAAATTACAAATTACAAAATTTCAAATTCCAAAATCTTCGGGTTGGATACGAAATCCTAAAAAAATACAAAACACCGCTAAACAAATTAATTATTTCCTGATTTTCTAGTCATATAATCCTGATTTTGAAACAAACTTTAAAACCCCTTTTAACTTCTCTCACATATACGTATATATGCATAAAAATTTTATGCAAGACATATAACTCTGATTTTAAATCCAACTCTAAAATCCCTTCTAATTTCTAAGAGCACGTATATACATATATATATATATATTTATTTATATAAATATTCTAAAAATAGTGGCATTCCTAATTTTGAATCCAACGTTAAAATCAATAATACAAGTATGTCAACACTTACAGACTTTCATACAAAAGTATTTAGTTTTGACATTTATCTATTTCAAAATTATTTCAAAATTTTGACGTTTGTAACTTTGAAATTTTGGGAATTTATTACTTTTGGATTTTGTGATTTGGGATTTTGATACGTTCCAAGATATATACACATTTATTCAACTAAATTTGTGCTACTATTGAGAACAAAATGTAAGTTGAAGGTTGAAGACAGAACACCATTAAGTTAAAAAAAATATATATAAAGTTTAGTTCAAGGCAAATTATATTTTTTCTCTCACTCTCTCTTTCTTTGGTTTTTTTTTCTATTTAATTCATTTTTTTTTTTCTAAAGATGAATATTGGTTTTAATATGATTGTTTGTTTGTTTCTTTAAGTACATATACATAAAGGTTTATATATATATATATATATATATATATATATATATATATATATATATATATATGTAATACGTGTCGTTCGTTGTACTGTAAGTGTTCAATTCCAATGTTAAACCAATGGCATGTGTAAAAATTCTAGACAATTATGGGATGATATCATTGTATTTAAATATGAGAAAAAATAAGGGAATATATATATATAAAATATACATATACATTATGAATATATAATTAAAAATAATAAAAACGGAGAATAAAAAAGAAAAAGAGAGTTAAATTAAAAGATGAGTTACCTATATTGAAATTATTTTTATATAAAGGGTTTATATTTCTATTTATTCTATTTTGGGGTCCAAAAAATATGTAAGATCAGTACTTTTAGATTAAATTTAGTTTTTTTTTCTAAAATTTGCAAGGCCGAATTAAATCATTTAACTATATGATAAAATAAATGTTTGGTATTTATATATATATATAAACATATATATAAATACTAACATATATAACGTCTTCTAAAGAAAAGAAGACAGAATACAATTAGAGGTTTTTTTTTTGTTACTAAGAGAAACGAAAGAAAATAACGATGTAATATAAATCTGGTAATAAATCTACTTTTATTTTGAATTTTTTTTTATATTTATTTTGTTTTTTTTTCATATACTTACAGAGTGCTAACGAAGGGTCAAGGATGAATATGAACTGTGTATGAATTTTTTCAATCCAGACTTATGTCAATGTCTAGCATACAGAATTATAATAAAAAAAATGTTTGTTCAATGTATTAATTGAAAAAAAAGGATTTTAGTCCTGGAATAAGGTATTCAATTATTTTCTTATAATTTATTATGTCAGTATTTGTGATAATTATTTAAAATATTTGTTTTGGAATAAGAAAATTTTGGGGGCATAAAAATTTAATTAATTATCTGACTTAACAACAGTGTATACAGTTGAAAAATATGGAATACGATAGAACAAACGAAACTGCTAAGCTAGGCTGAGTATATATTACACTACTATTGTTGAAGTGCTGACATTAACTAATATTAAGTTTCAATATAGCTTCAGTGTATGTATATTATACAATCAATCAGTCAGTTTTAAGTCAAGAAAGTAGTAAGTCAACTTAAGTATTCTTGATATATGGGCTTTGATATAATACGTCACCCAATCTATTCTAAAAACAACTGACTCCTATTTGTTTACAGCTAAGCTATAGTAATTCCATAATTCAAGAATCCCAAATAACCTCCACCATAATAACAAAATCTTTCCATATCCTCATCTCTGTATCCGAACTGTAGATTTGTATTACAGGTCCCTTCCTAAAGTTTGATTCAAAAAGGGTGTGATTTTGGTGTGTTAAAATTGTAGATTACTCCAAGGACATAGCCCCACAGTTCCATTACGTAGTTTTCGAAGCTTTCCCTTCCCTCGGAAAAAAAAATAAATTAAGATTTCATTTAATCTATTATATATAAGTATTCTTCAACAATTTAAGCTCTCAAAATGACAGAAAACTTAAAAATTCAATATCTTTCGCTTGCTTCGTTCCTTGTGAAACTTTATAAGAGAATTTAAAAACAAACTCCAAGAGTTTGCGATTAAGTGCTAAAAATTGATATGTAACTGTTTTGATAAATATTAGCAATGAGTGAAAGAAAGTGTGCAAAAAGAGATGGATAGGCCAGAGAACTCTCAAGAAAGATCAAGCCAAGGTTGACATGATTACAGAGCGATCGGTAAAGCGAACAAATCTGGGGAAGGGGAGATTTCCAAGAGAAATCGAAAACAATGGAGGATTTGTTACACCTACGAAAAGCCCGAGAAAAAGATGAGTAGGTCAATGAATTCTCAAGAAAGATAAAGGCAAGGTTGTCATAATTAAGGAGCGATCGAAAAAGCGAACAAATCTGGGGAAGGAGAGATTTCCAAGAGATGGAGAAAATGAAAATGAAATGGAGGATTGGTTTTGAAGATTTTTGAGGAAAGCCCGAAAAAAAATAAATAAGAGGAAACTCTTTAAAACAACATCTTTATGTAATAGGGGACACTTTATTTATCTTAACATATATGTATATATATACATATATAAAAAAAACAAAAGCAATAATGAATGTAATTTGATTAATTATTTTCTAAGAAATATATTTTTTTATTTCACAACATAAATATGAATGTTTGAAAACTATATACTTACATATATATAGTTTACAGAAGTCATAATATATTGATTATTACATGTCATAAATTTTTATTATTTATATAATGATAAATGAAAAGATAAGATTAAATATATAGTATATATTATATAAGTTTAATTAATTTTATTTTTGTATGACAGAAAATTAATAAAATTGTTTGTATATACGAGTATATGATAAAAATTAGAATGCGGATATCGTAGATTCAAGGACAATTGTTTTTTCAATATTAGCATTCCTATTGAACTTGTATTAACCCACCCCACATTGAAGGTGACTTTCGGCAGTTTTTCTACATATTTTTCTACAGATATAAGTTATCTTTACACACATATTTAAAACATTGGAAACTTTAATTTTTTTACACATTTTTATTTATTATAGTATTTTTATATACATTAAAATGTAAATAACTTAAACTTTTTAAAGATCTTTCAAACATGGTCAACTTTTTATTGTATTATTATTGTACTGTTATTTAAAGTAAGATATTTTGAACTAATGCTTCAGGCAAGCACTGTCGTACAAATGTCAGGCGGTATTCAAACGGTAACAATTAATTTCGATAGAAAAACTGGACGACGTTATCTCAAATTTTTAAACGTCATAATCCTATTTTTTACCTGTCAAATGTCAAAATAAAAATTTTTTAGCAATTTATTTAGAGGTACTAATTTTCTAACACTAACTTATAGCTTATATTAATTTTACTATACTTTCTATTTCTATAATTGAATTTTGACACCCTATAACCATAAATGTAATTTAATACGAAAGAACCCTGTTTGTTACACTGTGAACGCGTCGCGTCGCGTTGACTTTACTAATTAGTGTTATTTTCATATATAGCTTATCTTATGTGGTTTTCGATTGGTGTTTTTTTAAAATTCCGACTGTTTTTTTTCTGTTACAATTTTAAAATATATAAAATTTTTTACTCTTATTCAGAGTATATATAGTTACAAAATGTTCAATAACATTTTCCAAAGGGTATTTTGATTTTTAAGAAAACATTATTTGCTGCATTTCTAAATATTGATTTTGATGATGTTGTACATGATAATGATGATGCTGAACATGAAGATGAATCCATACATTCCATAATATGGCTTTTCTCCGTACTTTGTATCACTTTTTGACTTTTGAATATCGTTTTTATTAATTATGGCATTTTAATAAACTGATACATATCAAAGTGACAAATATCTGACAAATTTACCCATTATTGTAATCAAAAATGACATTAATTACAATTGAATCGAGTTAATTACAACCGTGAATCAACGAGGCCAATGATGCACATACGCCCTCCATTTTGTCTGAAATATTCTGGCCTATTTGTATTTCTTTCAATTTTTTTGTTCGAATTTTTTATTCGAACTTCGAATTTCGAACAAAATTAAAATGAGATAAAAAAATTAAATAAATTTTATGTTAAACTGCATCAAAGATAACCTTTTATTTCCTTTCATAATTTTAACATCAGTGAAGACAAGTAAACGTAGTTTATTTTCCAACACATAAAAACTTTATGTTTATTTCATTCAAAAATATCCTTTTATGCCCATATTATGTCCTTCTAATCAATTTAAAATTAAGGATAATAGAATAAGAATAAAATTTAAAAAAAAATAATTGCATAAAACCCATTTAGAAAAAAATATGGACTCAATTCTTCGAATCTAACTATTAAGATTATAGATTATTCGTATTTTAAATGTCTAGTCTTAAAATGTCAAAATTAAAAGAGTATTTCGGTATAAAATTCAATTAAATAAAAAAAAAAATATACAGTAAGTCAAAAGAACACACGACAACAATATAAATAACTGAAAATGTATAAAATAAAATAAATGTGAAAATTAAATTTAAAAAAAAAACGTTCACTTGAAAATGTCTTAGATTTATATAAAATTAATAAGATATATTTTGTCATTTTCTTTAAAATACAACACAAGCCGTTTTTCTCAACCCGCTTTTGATATTTTTTAAAATAAAAATTAAATTGGAATCAGTCTTTTCAAATAAATTTAATTAATTCAAATAAATTTCAATTGAAAATTTTATATAAATTTTTTTTTTTTTTAAACAAATAATTTATGCATTGGACGACTTTCTCTTACTATTAATTTGCTGCAGGATAAATCCTTTCTTTTAAAACTATGGAATTTTTCCAAATTAAAGATTTCTGGAAAATTCGGATTTATTATTTTATATACAAAGCCATCAAACTAATAAACAAATTTTTTTAACTAGCCATAGTGGCCAGTTTTGAACATTCAATTCAAAATAGACATTTCTGATTGCTAAACTTTACTATTCTGTATTATTTGGCAAATCTAAAATTCGGCAAATTAAATTGATGATCAAATAGTGATCGACCTACGTCTAATTTTTAATGGTAGTTGAAGGAGAAATGTAAATTTTGATTATTATATAAGATTTTGGAATGTGATGGAAAATATCATACACTATTTTATAGATATTTAAATTGAAAGAGTATTTCTGCACACAAAATAAGGCGGCTCTAAATTATTTAACTAGTTATTTCGATAATTCTATACAGATTTGTGTAGGACAAGTTGACAATCTAGTTAAATAGCCTTTTCGATCATACACTACTATTATATTTGCTTATAAGTGAAAGATAAATTTTAAATACGGTCAGCGATGTTCCAGTGCCTACTTAGGCTATTTTTGTAAAATAAAAGCTTTTTTTTTTGGGTCAACCACCTACACAATTTCTGCTAGATATATTTTAATATTAAAATATATGTTCAATAATAAAGGACCTTCAATAGCTGCCGCTTTCATACTAACTTTAAACTAATTATTGAAACCCGGATTTTGTAACCAACTCTAAAACTTCTCCTACCGTCAAAGAAATACAGTCAAATATTAATGAATATAATCAAGCAAATAAAAAACAGGCTTATGATAAGCTCCATACGCTCGCTTTTTAATTAATTTCTTGCTTGTAAAATATTATCCAGTAATGGTGAAATAATTTCTGTGTTAGGGTTTTAATTCTAACACCTAATTCATGAAAATTTTTATAATTCAGTCTCCCTTTTACAGCTGTTTATTGAGTTTTAAATTAAAATTTTTTTGGCTAAATTATAAAAATGGAAAATAATTGTCTTACTAGGAACTTTTGTTCTTCTTTAAAAACTCTATTCTTCTTAGAAGGTACAAGTCATCATATATCATACAATGCTGTCTACAAGTTTACCTCTTGCAGTTTAAGAAAATATGAAATTCAAAAATATTTTAATCACGCTAAGAACTATACCCTAAGATACAACCAAGAACTTGTTATGCAGGAATACAAGGATAACATTCAAGGATATTTCAATCATATCAAATTTCTTTTTTTTATTATTATTTAAATATACTTCATATATTTATATTGTTTAATTTTCTCTCCCCTCAAATAAACTTTGAACTGTTAAATTGTAACCGAGGATTTTTCAAACAATTAAAGTCACCACTATTTCAAACGATTATCATATGATTATTACAACTATGGTTGTGATATCATCACATCAATCACAAAAGAATATTATAAGGATTAAAAAGGATATTTACAAGCGATATCAACCTGTTACATTTCATAGCATTCCTTTCGTGTACAATACAAATAATTATTTACTGACATTTTGTGAATTTTTTTTTTGTTGTATTTTTTGTTTTTTTTGTCTGTTTGTTGCTATTATAAACGTATTAAGGATTAAATTAAGGGTAAATGTATTAAGGATTTGATGGTGTTTGTCTCTTTTATCATAATCATATATAAATATGACTGATTGTTTTCAAAAAAATAAATTATGTATATTCTTACAATAAAAGGACAAAGAATGATTTCCAATGAACTTGTCAGAAGAAAACTAAAAGAAATTTACAAATTTATCATACAAGTAATAAAGTATGATTAAAGTTTGTAAGGTTGTATAATAATACGAAAACGCAAATCAAAATGATAAAGTAAAATTAAAGATTATGAAGACTTTCTCACAGAATACTGTTTGAAATTATTATAGCCTTCTAAAATTGACTAGAAATGGAGAATTGCACAAATTAAACAACGGATAATACATAAGACGTATAACACGACTGTTTTCTGTGAAGTAAAATGAATTCCACATACAATTTAAACATGAGATATGCACTATGCCTTATAATTCATTTCTGATCACTAATTATAAGATATTTCTGTATCTGCGAGTTATATTATTGAATTAAATTATTTGTTTATATTTTGTATTTATTTATATTGTTATATTAATGTATTTTTTATTAAAAATTTAAGATAATTAATTATTAATCATGCCAATGGCAAATTGTAACTGAGGGTATCGAAACGGGAATCGGAACGTTTTTTTTGGAAATCGAAACGGGTTCTTAAGAATGGAAGGTCGGTATTCTTACCATTATGTCACCCAGCCGTTAATTTACAACAACTATTATATTGGAAACGGCTAAAGGACGAAACAGGTTTTTAAAAAGGAAGCAATTCTAACCAAAAAAGTTTTCTTACATTTATCGCCCAAAATATACAGTTGTTTTTTTGACATTTGTGAAAGAAAATAGAATGTTAACGTTTTAAAATATATAATTTTCAAATTATTTAAGCAAATGGCTAACTTAAAATAAAAAATACTCTTATTAAATCATTTAAATGATTGTTCATTAAATATAAATATCGCATTAATAAAAGCATATCATAACATAATAATCCGATGTCATTTCAAGAAAATATTAATAAAGAGAGGGATCTGAATGTTAGCTCAGTGGTTAGAGTGGTAGCTTTTCAATCGAAAAGTCTCAGATTCACATCCTGATCAGATCATATATAATAAAAAAAAATATAATTTATAATTGATATCGTAATAGTTTATAACATAATATAAAATAAGTTTAACTGCCACACTTGAAAAGGAAAGGCAAATTGCTCACTTGTCACATCAATAAATAAATAATAAAGAGGGAATCGAATCCGTCAAACTAGATTTCAAAAAATGTCTTCCAGTAAAACAGATATGTAATTATGTACTTGAATCAAGAGTAAAAATTGCATACTTATAGGAGAAACGTATAACATTAATTTCTCTTGTTGCAGTTGATTATAATTTAAAATTTAATTTAAAAGCTTTATAATGAAAATAATTCAGCTTTCAATTAGATACACTTTGGATTCAATTATTTTTATTAAGTACATTATCCAAGTTTATTTAAAAGGTTATTAGATATATAATATTTAACCTTACAATCTGTAATCCAATCTAATCCCTTACTATTTTTAAAAGGTAGAATGTATTTTTTTTTTTATTATTATTATTTTCTTTTAATTTTTCATTAATTCTAACATTGTATCAAAAAACTGATTTTCTGCAGTATACAAACTAAGAGATTTTTAAATAATTTAAATATTAGTTTTAAATTTGAATAATTGTGAATATAGTATGTTCATCATCCTTGAATTCACCTATCTTGAGGCTTCAATTCGAATCGCATATATACTTTTTTAAAATGAATTTTCCAAAAACGAATTAAACAATTTAAAAATTGAATCTAAACTAATATTGAATTATAAAAAATAAATAATTGTTCTATTTTTTAGATTCATTGGAAAATAAAATAGTGTAACCTATAATTGGTAATGCCGAAGATAACAAAAATTTACTAATTCGAAGAATTCATTTTTCTTTATTTATTCTTTACAAAACTCATATTTTTTATTATTTTATTTAGAAAATATAATAAAAAAATTTTTTAAAATAAAAAAAAGGAGCAAATCCTCGACATAATTTTTTATCTGAAAAAAAAAAAAAGTAAATGGAATAGAAACCGAACAAGTTCATATATAAAAAAAAATAAATAAGCAAGGGAAAACTTTTATAATACATATATAGCCTCGTCCCGGTATTTTGTCCTTGAATGTTACCATGCACAACTACTACTCTTTATATTTATGTATGTATAATTTTTAAATATGTCATGTATATTTGCTTATACCTTTTTCAATTTGAATGAAATACTTTAGATCCTTTTTATTCTGCTTTTTTCCGCACTTCCATCGCACTGGTGTGGCTTTCATACAAGCAAAAAAAGCAATGCTTCCAGATATAAAAGTTTAAATTTAAAAAACTTAATAAAACTTTTAAAAGATAAATATTTTAGTTTTGCATTTATTAATGAAAGAAATATTAGTTATGCAAGCTTTTAAACTAAAAATACAAAATTTGGCTTCCAATAATTTTTTTAAGCGTGGGTTAAGAGGCAAAATTTGCAATTATATTGAATATTTTGTTGCTGACATTTTGTATATTAAAAAACAAGTTAAAAAAGGTTTTAGAGTTGGATACAAAAATAAGGGATCAAATATTTTAAAAGGAAGCTTATATGGAGGCTATGAAAAGTTAAGCACTGTCCAAAAATCTCAGCTATTAAAAACAACAGAAAGTTGTAATTTGAATTATGTGTTATTTACTATTTGTGAGTTTTTGATTTTGTGTTTTTCGAAATAATGAAGTTTTGATTTTTCTTATTTGGATTTTGTATTTTAGATTTTAAATTTTTGGATTATGTAATTTTGAGTTTTGTTCGGAATCCACGATTTTTCGTTCAAATACCCTATATTTTTTTTTTCATACCAAAGTCGTGCCCAAAACTATTGCACTTCGCACTAAGAACTAGCTTGTAACACCAAATTTATTCCGAAAAAGTTCGAATAGTATCAAGTATTGCTCGGAATTATTCGCACTAATACTATGACTTTCGAATGACAGTTCAACATCCTAACCACTGTCTCATCCAATAGTTTATAATTTTTTTTAAATAAACATACATAATAGAACATTTTTCATCTTTTATTGAAAATATTTTCGTCTCATTTACATAGTTATCACTGATCTACGTATCAAACTCTCATAATATATATATATATATATATAAATACATACATATTTATATAAAAATATGTACTTAATTTTTTTTACATTAATCTATTTCATCAAGTATTAAACTGTATATACACATTATACACCTATAAATAAACTACATATATGTATGTATATATATTAATTAATATAAATAATACTCAAACATTTTTATACTAATATACATTATATACTTTATGTATGTTTTGTCCTTAACAAGTTTATCGTTCTTCCATTCAGGTTCAAGATAATCAGGACGAGGACAAAAACATAAAAATAAAAAAGAAAAAAGAAAAAATAAAATAAATTAAACAAAGAAAGAATAACTTAACAACAAGAACAATCAATTATTTTGAAATTGAAACTTTATTTTATTGCTGTTGTTGCTATAGTTGTTATTGTTGTTGTTGTTTTTGCTATGTGTAATAAAAATAAAAAGTGTACAGATAAACAAAAGCCAACATTTAATAATTCTTAGTATTACTCCATCATCATTATATCATTTGCAAAAAAAAAAAAAAAACAACAAAAAAAAAAAAAATACCATCATTATTATCATCATAGTCAAAACCATCGGTGATTACTCTAACGAATATTTTAATATATATATATATATATATATTAATATATATATATATTATATATATAGTATAGAAGTAGAGTCATGTAGTCGTCGCAAGGACATTTTAATATTATATTTTATGAATTTTTATGTTATTATAACTTATTCAAATAAATAAATATATATATATATATATATATATATAAGTAAAACATAAAAGTGTAAGGATAATTTAAACGGTATATAAAACAAAAAAATATAAAAAAGTCGAAAAAAAGAGTAAGAGAATGCAGTAGAATCAGTCAACTCTGGGATATCGGAATAAGCATAATTTTTAAAAATATTTGCTGGACCACCCAGCACCGCCCTTTAATATCTGCATAAGATACAAAAAAGAGCTGTCCGTATTATCAAATGATAATAACGTCTTTAAGTTACCACCGTAATATAGGACCCATTTCGTTCAGCAGAAGTGTAAGTCTAATGGAGAAATTAAAAAAATTTTAACCCAAATGCATTAGAGTCTGCGTAAATTTACGTAGGAAACCTGAAACTGATTACAAACATTTTTATTCCAATAAATACTTGTACAGTAAAGCTAATATTGTAAGATTTGATAATTTATTAATAAAATTAATTTGTAATCACTTTGAAAGATCTCTCAATACAGAAGAAAATGGCCTTATATCACATATATATTACCATAATGATGAGTACATTAAAAATACCTTAAAAATGGGATATATAGCACCCGAACATTTTATTTATCTTGATTCAAAAGGTTATATTAAAACCCACAAACATGTCCCCCTATTATATCGCTACAATAAACGGGCTATATGTAAGTGTATCGAATATAATCCTCATAACGTAGAGGCAAATACATTTAAATATGACATGTTTATATCAGAAAGGGATAAATAAATTCAAAAAGTCACATTTTGTGGCTAAATAATCAGGCATAATAAATAGATATTAAATCTAACATTAGGATAGGTTTAGGGTAAGTTTTAGGTTTAGTTTTAAGGCTAGGTTAAGTTAGTCTTAAGTTTTTAACAAAATTAAAAAAAAGTAATTTTAGGTTTTTTTACAAAATTTTAGTGGTCTAGAACCTAGGCTGAGTATGAGAATATGAATTTCACAGTTTTATAACAAGTACAGGAACTCTCGTCTAAATAAATTGTCATTGACTTGAAATTTAATTTTTTTTGACAAAGTTTTAGATATACAACATTATGGAACCCTGAGATATGTATTTAAAAAAAAAACTAAGTTGTATCTTTTCAAACATCTTGGATTTGGAAAACCAAATTTTTTAATTTATTGAACCCTTAACAAACTTGTTTAATTTTAATAGCAAAAATAGACTTGGAGTATAAATAAATTTATGATAACTTCAAATCTAGTCTAGTCTTGAAATTTTAAATTGTCATTTTTTTTTGCGTATCCATACACTAAAATCTCTATATACTTTGTCTCATTTATAGCGTCATAAATGGAACTCCAAATTTAGAATACACTTAGAGCTACGTTTGTTATTATAAAGCTATTCATACAAGTACATGCTATATTGCTATAATACATATATTATGTATAAGTATGTACATTTTAATACGGTTTGGATTCCATGAACTGTCATGGTATTTTAGTGGAAATTTTTGTGGTTTTTAAATGATGCCAAAATGGGGGAAATATTTTAAAATTGAAAATACAGAAAGTTAAATTCTCGGAAATGAAACAGGATGAATATATCTATATTTTTTAAATGTTTTAAAAGTAACGTTGTATTTGCGTAGGATTATGTTATAGAACTAAAGTAAACTGCAAAGTATATAAAGAAGCTATGATAATAATGAACTTTATTTCACCGAAAAATCCCAAGTTTCACAAATACTTTTCTATTTTTTAATTTTACTTTTCTATTTTCTCTACGAAATTATATTTAAAATAAATTTGGGGAAATTGTCAAAATAATTTTTCGGTACATGTTTTATAATCGATTTTAGTCTAGCTTCCCGATGAGTTAGGGATTTTTTACAGTTCAAAATTAGATAACAATTCTATATTAACTGACTTTTTTATCTTTTAACATTTTTGAAACTTTACTTTTAAATAACAAATTTTGGCATACTTTTAGGATGAAGACTTTAGAAGAAGACCGTATAGCAAAGTAGATGATACGTATGTTATCCTAAATATAATATAAATATAAAATCTATTGTAATTGATTTAACTATAAGAATATTAATTACTATCCCATTAATTTGAATTTTGACCCCAATGATTATTGTGAACTAAATCAAGTCAAAATCGACAACCTCCAGAATGAACGGCATTCCACTAACCACTCCAGCACTGTTCAAAAATACAATGTTGAATATCGTATTAGTTTTCTTTATTTTCGATATATTTTGATTTCGAAATTTTAAAGATTACAACTTTTAACGTTTTCTAATCAACTTTCTTTGTTTTCTTTCTGTGTATGTGTGTGTTTAGATTAGGGGGAAATTATGTTTTGGTTTAAAATTATGTATGCGTGTTTTTTTGTATTTTCCTTTCTGTTATTTTAAACGACCTTGTCCTTATAATAAACATAAAAAAAAAAATAATAATAAAATATATTTCTAATATTTATTTTTAAGTTACGCATATTTTCACTTATTGAAATGGAAATTTTGACTTCATTATGCTGAAAATATTCAGTTTGTTCAATTAATATACGTTTTAATATCATATACTTATAGATATGTATTAAGATGTATTGTAAAATTTTTAAATTTAGGTTATGGACAACTTATAAAACCAAATAAAAAGAAAAATAAAATAAAAATATGTTAATAATATTAAAAAAACATTACATCATTAGCGTTAATTCTCTTGTCTGATCTACTTTCATTACAAAAACAACCCAAAATAAAATTATTCCTTCTAAAAATATTAAAAAATTAATATTATATAAATGTCGTATGTGTTCGGAAGGACAATTTAACCATTGAATTTTAAAATAAGGGGAGTTTGAAATTCTGTTCTTTTCTGACCTACTTTTATTTTTTGCATGGAGACAAAATTTTATTTTTATAAAAGCTAATTAAAAACTAAAATGTTGTCATGGAATTTGTAACAACATTTATGCTTAATTACTTATTTTTTGAAAAAACAAGTCAAAATATTAATTCTTAAAATTGTTCAATGTCATTTTTATGTGTAGGTTGCTTCTAAAATAAACTTCTTTTGAAAGAACAATAAATCGGAAAAAAAGAGTAAAAAACAAATTAGAAAAATATGCTAATAAGTTTGATTGTGCATTTAAATTTAAAAGCTTAAAAAATGTTTACACCATTTTAGAAAATCAATGAAATTTCAACAAATGATAAAACTTAACGTTAACGACTTTGTTGTTGCAAAAATTTAACAAAAAAACAGCAAAAACTCGAAGACTTTATAATATATGCTAAGGAAGCTTCATAAATAAGAACAATTGATCTCTTATTAAACTTTTGGACAACTCCTCAGTTTAAAATACAGGTTATTATAAATTAAATTTTTACAAATCGAAAAATTTTAAGAGATAAATTTAGTTTTAACTCTTAGCTCATTACAAAATTTTAACCTGAATTTATTATTTTCAAAAATTATAATATAGGTTTTTTTTAAAAACTTTTCTAAATATTTATTAAGTTTATGTACACTTACTTTTTTGAATGCCATAATTGAAAAATATAATAAAATACTCTATATTGTTGGTTTTACTTTAAGTTGGATTTTAAATTGGTTTAACATGGTTGATCATTACAAATTTTATTTTCGTTGACAAAGAAATTAACTGATTGAAAGCGCGCTATTTTAAATAACAGAACCCCATTAAGATAACTTCAGGTCCTTTAGAAAATTCTTATTGGATATCTAAATATCTAATTTATATGAAGTATTCCAAAAACAAATTTATACATTTTATTAATTATTTGATCATATGAAGACTTTGTCAATTGACACTATTGTTAATTATCATATTTTGTAGTAAAACATTAGTGTTTTACCAATCTGAGGAAAAGGATGAAAAGAATTTAAAGTTTTGGTTTTGATACTAAATAAAAAGAATTATTTTTTTTAATTGAATAAAATTAATTATTGCTTTTAAGAAATATCACAATATACATATATATATCTTTTCTTTTTGTGAACTTTTAATTTCTAGCAAAATGCAAATAGAAAAAAATGTGGAAAAATATTTGAATGTTATTTAAAACCATTTAGTTTACAATTATTTTAAAAAAATAAACATTGATTTAATTTATTCATTTTTTACTTTTGTTTTAGTTTTTTTTCCTCTTTTCTTTTGTTTTTTTTTACTTAATAATAAAGCCTTAATTTTTATACATTTCTAATATATAAAACAAAAATTAAATAAAATAATTCAAAAATAAAAAAGAAAATGCAGTTTGTTTACACTCTCTGCTTTAATTCTTCTGTTAACTTTCCATGCAATTCTTGTAATTTCTTTTTCATTTCTAAAACTTCGCCAAATTTTTCATCACTTTTATCTATTAATGTTAAACAAGATTGTCCACTTAATCGCGCCGATGATAATTGAGAATTTATACTTGATTTTTCATTTTCGCTATGATCCTTAATTGAAGTTAAACTTGTTTCACATAAATCCAAGCAAAGAGATACACATTCTATACTAGTTTCTTTTTTTAGTGTCCAATTTTTTTCATTATCTATATAAGCACGAAAACTTTTTTGTAATCTCTGTGCCTTATTTAATGCATTATCAGATAAATTGGCAGATAATTTCCATATTTTCCAGTTTGTTGGATATTTTACACATTGGTGTCCAACCAATCTAACTACAGAATTTTTTAATCTAGAACTAAGTTTACCTTTAGAATCTGGTAAATCTTCTACAACAGCTTTAACTACTATATCTAAAACTTCATAATCAATGAAATTCTCTTTTAGTTCAATTAATCTTTCATATGAACGTAAAGCATCTTCAAAATTACCAGTATCAACACTAACTGCCATAAAATTTTCCCATACTTTCCAGTTATCAAAATTACATTTGAGTGACTCTTGTAATACTTTGTGTGCTCGCACTTTATCACCCAGTTTAATTAAAGCTTTTGCTAAATTATTCCATGATTCAAAACCATTCGGCTCTAAATGAGTATATGTAATATAAGCCTTTACAGCTAACTCCCATTTTTCTAATGTAATTGCAGCAAAACCCAACCTCAGCCATTGAACTTCTTGCAAGGAATTAATTTCTAATGTTTTTTCTAAATGTGGCAAAGCAGTTTCATAATCTTTTTTAGCAAAATAATAATTTCCCCAATGCCTTTGCGCTAGACTACTGGTTCCTTGACTCAAATCCCATGCTATTTCATAACAGCTTGGATCATCTGTTGCATCTCCAAGAAGGCAATACAACTTTACAGAAGGATGTTTTTCAATTTCTTCTTGAATAACTTCAGCAGCTTTATGTTTTAGTTCCAATTGATTATAGCAATTAATAACTTCTTCCCATTCTTGAACTTCTATATAAACATCTAAAGCACCTTTAATTAAACCTAAAGTAACCATTACATCACCATATTGTTTTCTTATTTCCCAAAAAGGTGGAAGATTTGACGTAAAAAAATTTTGAAGCCTTTGTTTAAGTGTAAATTGTTCATTATTTTTTATTATGGAACTGATTTCTTCAAGTTGTTTTAAACAACGTTCAATTGTTCTTTTACTATTGCATTCTTGTTCAACATTTAATAAAAGAGTTGTGAGTCGAATTGGTAGGGGACCATTTTCTTGATAAAGTAATGAATTTATATACGGTTCAACTTCTTCAGACGCCAAACGATCCTTTGGTTGAGATCTTAAAACATATCTCCTTAAAAAGTAAATTAAATAAGAAAATTTAGAAATTCAATCAAAGAGTTAAAAATTTAACGCTTACAATTTAGCTAAAACAAAAGCTTGGACTGCACTTAACATTTGCATTGTTTCATTATCTTTTTCATTTATGAATTTAATTTTTTCTAATCGGGTGTCATCTTCGTGTTTTATTAAAACTGGCAAATTAATTTTCGCTTTTGCAGTTTCATCAACATTTATTTCCAAATTTTCGGCTCCATCAACTCTTAAACATAATATTGGAAGAGGTTTTTGCTGAAATTTTGTTCTTACACCAAGCAAACCTACGGTATATGTAAAAATTAGTTTCAAGACAACTTTAGGTTAATCGTAAAATCAAATTACCTTCTACTACCAAATCAATCTTATGAATTTCACATATACTTTTAAGTAATTCATCAGATTTCTGCACTCTGTGGAATAATAAATATCCTTGAGATATTTCAATACTCAGTAAAACTTCCAATTCCTTATTATTAAAATTATTTTTTTCAGACAATAAATCATCGGCTAGTTTTTTAAATTTTTCATATAAAGAATTTGTTAAGTCATCTAAAATTTTTTGATGTATCAGAACTAAACGCATTTGCCACCATTTAATAATAATGCAATTCGGATAATTCTTTGAAAGAGTTTCCAAAATCATGCTACTACAATAGAAAAGTTCTAAATATCTAACATTTACATTGACATCTTCACCATCGGAACGAAGGACTAATTTTATAAGGTTAATAGGAATTTTTTCAATAAATTCTTCATAACCTTCCTCACGTCTTGGCCCTGTAAAATTTTCTTGAATAAACGCTAAAAGAAATTGTATTGCAGATCTTAAACTTGTTTCTTTGTGATCAGTGAAGAGTGCTGCCATACTAAAAGGTCCAAACCAATCTAAATTGTCTTTTGCTAAAATTAAAAAATTTAATAATAATTTAGTTATTTACTTTTGTTAATTACCTTCAGTGCAATACGGACCGCAAAATATACCATATAAATTTGAAAGAAATCCTTGTGGATCAAATCCTACTTCTTCTTCTACTTCAATTTCTTTGTCCATTTTCAAACGTTTGGTTTCACCAACAAAACTTGGTTCACTTGTGGTTTTTTCTTCTCCTGTTATCATATTCTCCTCCATTTCATTCAGATTTTCCTCAGTTTTAATTTTAATTTCAGTGTCTCGAGGTGACAACTCAACTTCCATTTCGGTTTTAATATTTGTTTCCATAACCTTATTTTCAATTGCTGTTCCCTCATTGGTAATGCTTTCGACAACCATGCTCTCCAGAGGTTGATTTTCTTTATCTTTTTGGGTTGAAACTTGACTGTCAATAACCGTTGCTGGTTCAGCATGTTTTTCTTCTGTGCCCGACATTATTAATATATTTAAAGTATGTATTACAATCTTAGATGATATTTATTTTGAAATCTAAGCAAAATTTTTGATTGACTTTAACTTCATTTAATAAACACAAAATCTGTAAACACCAATTTATAATTATTATTAAGATTACAATTTAATTTAATTGTAAATTTTCTTAATATTTAATTAAATACACAATATAAAAGATAAAAACGTTAATAAATATCTGAAATTGAGAATTAAAAGTTTTTTTAATGTCACTTGTCACTTGTCACTCACATTATTTATAAGAAATGTCAAATATTAAATTTGACATTTATTGTTGCCAATATGTTATATTTTATTATTATTTCAATATGGGTGACATCGTAAATGTCGTAAAAAAAAATTCAACCTGATACAATGTGAAAATAACACAATGTAAAATTTCTGAACACATTGCGTCGAAAGTACAATGTATTTTGTTTACAATTCCGATTACGTCAAAATGAAAAGTCAAAAATTTAAATTTTTTCTGCAGAAAATTTAATTTTCTTTCATGGTTTTTTTTTTTTTTTGTAAATTAGGGACTTCACCACCACAAAAATAAAATTCAACTGACCAAAGTTCAAATTAAAACTTCAAAATTCAAATAACTTTTAATTTTTTTATTTATGTATCCAAAAAATTTTCGATACTCAATTTAACAACACGCGTCGTGAAAAAGGGTCGCGAATACAATGTAAAATGAATTTACGATCATGAGACATTGTTAAATTTTTGTAGTTTACATTTACGATCATGTGACATTGTATTCACGACGTCGCAAACACATTTACGATGTCAGGGTATCTAAATAAAATTTAATAAATGCTAATCAAAACAAAATGTATTAAACTTGTTTTTATTGATTTACAATAATACTTCTAATTAAATTTAAATTAGTCAATATTATTATTTTATTCACCTAATTATGGTGTATACACGAATATTTGTTTATTGAAAATTAACAGCAATTAACCCAATTAACATTTTAGTATTAACTCACATTCCCAATATTTAAAAAATTTAAAAATGTCAGATTTCCAACTTAATAAAGGTATATTCATTCAATTATATGTAAAAATTATTGATATTATGGAAGAGGAAATAAAGAATTTAATTTAGAATTTTAAAATTTTGATTACCATATTATAATATAAATATATCTATGAAAATTACAAATGTAATAAAAAAAATAATTGATAGTTGGCAAGCTTGAATTTGGGAAGTTTTAAATTAAATGACATTTAAAAAACAAAATAAAACCTCGTGTACTTACTTTCTTTCAAGTGTCAATCGTATTCGTAGAAATAACTAAACAAGATCGCGATAGTGATTTTTATTTTTAAAAAAGTTAAATTTAGGTATTTAATACTTCTTCTTCAATCAAATTTTATTGATAATTTCATACAAGCAATTTCTTGCTAAAATGTAAGTATACGTAAACTTAAAACAAAATATTTAGTCTATAAAAGTAAATATGTATGTATTATATTTGTGGTAATCGTCGATAAATTTATGTGATTGTGTTAACAAAACTCAAATTTTGTGAAAAAGTAAATACAAAAACTATTTTATAACTTTAAACAAAAATTTAAACAATAACAAATAAGTAACCAGAATTATTCGGTATTAACATAACTAGGCCAAGAAACTTATTATTTATTAATTTTATTATTTATTTTAGTGTTGTAAAAATGTCTTGGAAAAATGCTGCTAAGGCAGGTCAAAGAATTCACAAAGAGAGGCATCAGCCACATGATAGAAATCATTTAGGATTATTAGAAAAGAAAAAGGATTATGTATTAAGAGCAAAAGATGCTAATGAAAAGAAAGCAATACTCCAAAAATTACATAAAAAAGCTCTTAATAAAAATGAAGATGAATTCTTTCATCATATGATTAGATCAAGAATTAAAGATGGTGAACATCATGAACTGGAAGAAAAAGAAAAAGATGTTGATACAAAAGAACAGAAATTGCTTATGGAAACACAAGATATAAATTATATAAATATGAAAAGAGTTATGGAAATGAAGAAAATTAAAAAAATTCAAGCAAATTATCATCTGATTGATGCAGCAAATCATTTTAAAAATAAACATATATTTTTTGTTGATGATGAAGAGGAAGCAAAAAATTTTGATGTTGCCAAACATTTTGGTGTTGATCCTGACATTTTACAAAATAAAACAAATAGAAATAATTTAATAAAAAATAAAATAAATGAAAAAAAAGTAATAGAAGACAAGGAAAAAGATATAGATGGTGATGAACAAGATGAAGAAGAAGAAGTTGACGAAAGTATTGGAACAAGTAAAAATGCTGTAAGAATTTATAATGAATTGAAAAATAGAATAATTCGTGAAAAAGAATTAAGTATAGTGTACAATAAATTATCAATGAAAAAAAGATTACGACAAAAAGGTTTACTTAAACCGAGAAAAATTCAAGCTGGATCTAAAACATCTGCACCTATTTATAAATTTCAATATGAAAGAAAAAAGTAGATTTTTTTCAAATAAAATTTGTAATGGTATATTTATAACTTCAAAATAGATCAATAAAACCAATTTTAAGTTAAAAAAAAATTTATTTAGTTATTTTCATTAAATTTAAAAATAAATTCTTAAGTACAATATTATATTTCTATAACATACCATCTCTTTAACTGATAAAACCATCACTAAATATTCAAATTGGTATGATTCTTGTTCATACATAGTAGTAAATATTTTGAATAATTTACTTGAGTTCATAAACCTATAAACTTACATGAAAATTTAATATTTAAAAATTTTCTTCAAGTTAAAAGTTACTATATTGATTAAAAAGCTAATATCGTCTTTGAAAAATCCTATTAATTTTTTCCATACAATATTACCAACAATAACTTTATTTCTATTTTCTCTTTCACTCTTGAGTTTTTATTCTTATTGTTTTGAAACTTATGACCCACATCCATTTCCAAAAGTTTTTACGTCATTATTATTATGTGGTATACATAGATACACGTAATAATCATGGAGCACTTACTTTTTCTATTAATAAATGAACATATTGGCAAATTATTATATTGTACAAAGACTTGATTATTATTATGCTTATTGAAAATGCCGGTAAAAAATATCAATACAAATTCAAAGGTAAGAAAACACATTAAATAATTAATAAAAGTTTAAAATATTTTTTTCTCTTCATTTTACCTTTCAAGTAGTAGGGAAGGATGACGAAATCAGCTGAGATTGAATACATTATTGATACGGATTTAATTGTATTGATAAGAATTGCAAAAATTATGGGTTTTTCTCTTTTTATTGAAATAGTTAATTATTGGCAATTTTTTTTTTAATGGGAATAGTAGGATGGGTGCTACTCACTAACACTAATAATGAAATTAAAAACTTAAAAAAAAAAAACTCTCTTAACTCATATCACAATTATTAAGTTATTTTCATATATATTTTTTTTTTACTCAGCGGAAAAAATAAATTCTTTTTATAATTCTTAAACTGAATTTCAGTTTATAACATCTAATAATATAATTATAGAATTTTAATATGACAAAATTGAAAT
This sequence comes from Dolichopus griseipennis, assembly GCA_963082915.1. NCBI lineage: Eukaryota > Metazoa > Arthropoda > Insecta > Diptera > Dolichopodidae > Dolichopus > Dolichopus griseipennis. The sequence continues at coordinate 47,852,628 of OY720443.1, read as the reverse complement.
TTTATCTTATTTTTTAATTAATTAAAAAATATGATTGAACTAAACAAAGTTGGTTTTTAAGCTCTGTTGTTTTTTCAACTGATTTTTCTATTGAGCTATTAATTTCAAATAGCATTCATAGACCTAACATTGACTTAAAACTCGTGAAAAAAAAACGTTATGGATTCTATAAATACTTTTAAATTCGGCATGTACAGTTTCTCTTACTACTTTCTACTATTTGGGTAAGAGCTCCTGAAGAAGAAACAATTAAATAAAATAATTTTGCAAAATTAAATTATTGTATGAAATTTATTTGTAGTTAACTATACCCTTTCAAAAGATTTGTATAATATTTAAAGTTATTTACCACAAAAACGTTATTAATATATTAGTATGATAATATAAGTGAAAGATACCCAAAATAATAAAATTTTCAAGTCTGTATTCTGTATAATATATTAATTACTTACTAAATTTAATCTTATGTTTATTTTATCTAATATACATTATGTTCAAACGACTATATCCTATTATTTCATATACTATATAATATTTATTTTATGTATTTCCTTATTTAATTTTCTTTTGTTGTAAATTTCACAGACAAACAAACATATAATCATTATATTTATAGAACCTAATGTCTCTTTTTTTTTTGTTTTTTGTAAACCAAAAGCAAAAACAATATGAACGAAACGAACAAATTATTGAACAATTTGTAAAAAACTATAATTTCAGTTATACATTGATTCTCTTAGAAGTCGGAAGTGATTAGAAAATATAAAAAACATTAAATTTTTGAAAAAAAAAAAAAATAATAAATATTTCGTGTTCAATTTGTTATCGTGAATTTATATTATTAATATACACATATATTTTTTGTGTTTTTTATTAATTTTATTTAATTTCTCAATATAAGCACGTATATATTTTTTTTTTTATATAATAAATCATAATCTTCAAATAATATTTTCACATATTTAATGTAATAACTTAATTATATTTTGAAACTAATTAACCACAAAAAATACTTTAAATTCTAATTAAAAATTATTTATTAAAATATTTGAAGAAATAAAATTTTAAAATATAAAAATATTTAATTAATTAATTACAAAGTTTACAAAAAACAATTAGTTGTTTTAATTATTGTTATTATTGTGTAACTTTTTTTTTTTGTGTCGTCATTAAAAATAAAACAATTGAAATAAAACTGTAAGTGAATATATTTTAAATCGATTATAAATAATATTGTATAGCTATATATTGTTTCTTATTTTAATATTATTCTATTTTTATATTAAATATATAAACTTTCTGATTTCTTAGTTACCTATATTTGTTTCAAATTTTTTCTATATATACATATATATATATATATATATACATAATATTCTTTATTATGAGTACATGTGAACGTAACATTCATGAGATTTTTTAATAACACATGTAATATTAATTATTATTTCTTTAAATTAAATTCAATTGATGAGTTATAAATTAATAATTATAATAATAATATAATAAAGTTTAATAACATTTAAGAATTTTCTATTAAATATTATTTTAAATTGGTTTAATTAAAAATTATTATAGATTTATTTGGAATTAAAATAATATATTAATCATAATTTATAAATGTATGATGTTTTATCAAATTTTAATTAGAGGGTTTAAAAAAAATTCAAAAGTCAATCCAATTATTAAAAAATACAATTTATGATTATAGACTATTAGTAATAAAAAAATTTTTATTATAAAAATTTTATATTTTATATTTTTTTTTTTAAATAATACCTATAATAAATTTATATATGCAACATTATGTTTTTTTTAAAAAAGTATAGTGAAAGTAACACAGAAAAATATTAACAAGTATATCTATTCAATTTCTATTTAAGGCATATTTTTAAATCTGGTTGTATGTCCAGAGTATATATGAGTATTATAATCACTTATCACTAATCACTAGTTAAAATATATACGAAATTCTTTATAAATATCTTAAATAATTAATCAAAATGAAAACTTATTGAAATGATTCAAAATTTACAATTACTATTACTCGATTTACAAAGGTATTTATTATACGAGGCTTCGGTTGTTGCGTATCATGCATTGAGTAAAAAATTATTTTTTAAATGTAAAATTAAATACATATATTACTTTATATATGGTTGTTGAATTATATTTAATTCATATATGGAAACTCTATTGAAAAAACATATTTGTTTAATAAAATCATAAATTGTTCAAAATATTTACAAAGTACTCGATATTAAAGTTTTAAAAAGGCAACTTCTTCAAAATTGTACTTAAAATGATTCTGCGTTTTTTGAATTTTATTGATTCATAAAATCACTTCTTTTTAGTGATTCATCACTTCATCTCATTCATCACTACATCACTTCATCTTCTAAGTTCTAAGTTTTAAGTAGCAACAGTACTCACTCAAAATGGCTTAAAGTACTCTTCTTTTGAATTAAAGTTCATTTTTAAGTACTTATTGCACAGTTTAAAACTGTATATAATTCCTTTAATTAAAAATAGGTATTTATAATCTTAACAATGAATTTTTACAAAAACAAATTAAATTTAATTTAAAATAAACTAATTTAAAGTTCAAATCAAGTTTCACATTTAGCTTATACAGTTTACTAACATTCAGATTAGCATTTAAGTCTTTTTAATTAGTTCTTAATTAATATAATTTTGTTTTGGAAGCTGGAAGTTAAACTTCTTTATAATTAATAAAACAATTATTAATTTGAATTAATATTTATTTTTTCTATAATTATTTATTAGTTATAATTATTCTTTAATTAGTTACTAATTAATTTCTTTCAACATTTTGTTAATGAATTAAAAAGTTTCATATATTGAATAAAAGTAGTACTTTAGAATTTAGTTGCAAGTCATTTTAGCATAAACAAGTTTCCTTATATACTATTTGAAAATTTTTTAAATAAATATGTAATAAAATTTATATAGAAATTTATTCTTAAAATAAATAAAAGAATTACTTATATTTTAAATTTATTTATCATATATAATAATTTGTTATGAAAATTTTCCACTCATAATATTTAAATATTTAAATTTTTTTCTAAATTCTGAAAAATCACAATTTTCTCTTATTTAAACGCAAAATAGTGAATAAATTTCTCATTTTTTATTCAAATATAAAATAATTTTTTTTTATATTTATAAATTTTTAAGTGACGAAATCTATTAAAAAAAAAGTCAAGTTTTTTTTTTTGATTATTAATCGTTTTCTCTCCTACTTTGTATCTTTGGTAAGGGGTTTTTATATTTAATTTGAAATTGAAACAAAAAGAAAATAAAATTATAGAAAATGTCTTCTATGACAAAACGTTTTATTAATTTTCAAGGTCATGAATCTCGATGATTATTTTGTTTTGTCATTTATTAATTTATCATAATATAAAATTTATTATTTTATGCGTTAATTAATTACAAGAAGTAATGTTAAAGAAATGTTTCCTTCATTTTAATAATGAATGTTCGTTTGATAATAATTTAATATTCTATGAATATAAATATTATGCCAAAGGAAGCTAGGGTTACCGCCTTATTATTTTTTTTATTTAACTAAAGTATTTTTCTAAAATGTCAAAAAGACGACCGTTATCTTAGTCACAAATTCATAAACTTTTTTGATGTGCGAATTATTTTATTGTTACTGCAAAAGTCATCAAAAATTAGGCATTATTGATTTTAATTCAATAGAGCAAGTGTCAATACCTACAAGATATCTATAAAAAAGAGTTAAAAATCGATATTACGACGAGTACTAAGAGGAGTGAACGTTACCTGGACGGAAAGGTCGGCAATTAGGCGTAAGGCACGATTTTAGATTTTGTCCAGGTAATTTAGTTAAGTTTTGGGAAGCGAGTCCATATGTGAGAATTTTACTCCATCTTAGGTCGTATGTAGGTTTTATAGATATTGGACAAATTGCTGTTTTAAATTCAAAATCATTAAGAGGTTATACAATTATACGTATTTAAAGAATTTGATAAAAATCATATATTTTTGCAATTAAAAACAATTACATATAAATGACCATTAAAGTTAAAAAAAAACGGAATGACGTTGAAAAGATAAGTTATAAATTCTACATTGACAAAACAAGTCATAAATTTATAATCGCATTAAAAGTATGATATAAAAAATTAAATTTAATTTAAAATAAAATTATATCAAACCAATATTCCACTTTTAGGTATATCAAAATCCAATAAGTGTTTTTATTTTTTTTTGGTTTTCAATGTTAGATGTGTTGTTCTAATGCCTAGCCTATGCACTACTAGAATTTTAAATAATCATGTTTTGTATTATTTAAATTTTTAAAACTACCAAAACCATCAATTTCACTGCCTGGAAATGTTTCTTAATAATTGTTGGTGATAGATGGTTTTTAATATATTCATAAATAAATAATCTGACATAATCCATATACGATTTAGAAATCAATTCATTTGTTGATCTGTTTTAGAAGGTGGGCTACAACGTTCTAAATTTGGTGCAATTGTTTAGATTACTCTATAACTTTATTTTGATTTTGCTGTGTACAAAGTAGAACAACATGTTATTTTATGGTACCAATTAGATAATCAACCCTAACAGGACCGTTAAAATATATATGTAATATAAAAAAGATTATGTTAAATCATATTTTTATTACTTTCCTAAACGTTTCACTAATGCTCTTAATTTACTAACAAATTGAAAATTGATTTGAACCTTCAACCCATTATAAATTTCGATGTAATCTTTTAATAAATCCTTAGAAGAGATAATTTATGTCTATCAAAATCCATTAAGCTGATTTCGATTTTTTATCAATTTCTATTTTTGAATCGATTTCGGTTTTCGATTTTTTATCGATTTTTTATCAATTATTTTGTAGATTTCGATTATGTATTCGATTGCATTCTTAGTTTAAGCGTTTTAATTTTAAGTTTAAAAGAGTAAAAATGTTGGAAATGTCATTTTTTAAAATGGCAGGGTCTTTTATGGGCTACCAGTTATGATAAAGTGGATTAGTGGCCCATTTTAATCGACAATAAACAATCAAAATTCTAACAAAAACATAAGTGTTTTTTATTCATATAAAAAGTGAAATATTTTCAAGAAATAAAATAAAAATTCAGCAATAAAAACTTTAAGAACTTAAAATAAATGCTGATAAAAACGAGGTTTAGTTGTCCTTGTCAACTTTTATATGCCCGTGCATACCTACTATGGTGTATAAAATTAATAAGAAATAATTAAGTCCGTCCATCCGTCCGTCCCCACGATAACTCAAAAAATAAAGGAGCTAGGATTTTGAAATTTTCACAAATTCGTTTTTATGCAATAGCCGTCATCGCTTTTTATATCCAGCCATTTTGGTTCACGAATTTGGGCACCTGCCATACAACTTCTTTTTTTATATATTGAGTTACATTGTTACTCTGTACTTTTTAAAGTTGGGTGCCTTAAATTTTGCCAAAAGCAGTTTAGTTTTATGGCTAAAGTTTCTGCAAAATTTGGTTGGTCTACAGCAGAGGATTTGAAAGGCTGCCATACAACTCCTTTTTTTATATGAGCATTACAATACACCTAATAAAGCTGTATGTTTGAAATTTTGCCAAAAGTAATTGACCGAATGAAATAATGTTTATATTACGGTCATACGGGTACCCCAAATTTGACACAGTCTATTCTGCTACACTCTTCCTCGTTTTAAACTAACTTTTAAAATTAAATTTATTCTGAAAACTTTTTTTTTATATTATTGTTACATTGTTCAAACAATAATTAATTTATAATTTATGAATAATAAAAGGGAAAACAAATAGTAACTAAAACTAATATAATAATTATTTAAGTTTTTTATTTTAAAATTTTGTTAATACGAATATTAAGATTTATATTTTTTATTATACATATTAGTACATTCTTAAAAAATTAAAATTTATTATTAGTAATAAAAAAATTAAGTTGTTCTATTATAATTTTATTTTTATTATAAGATTGTAATGATGATATAGCTCTTGTATTTTAGATTTTAATTAGAATTTCAGAGATTTTTATTAGAATCTATAGTGCAACATATTGCAAAGACTTCGAAATTATGATAAATTAGTAATTGATACAAATATTATAGAATTTGTATTCAATGAGCATATTTTATACTTGTACGATCGTATTTCGTAGATTGTAGTATACTGAATTTGGGATAAAAATATATGTAGATTAAAGTGTAATAAATTTTAAATATATATTAAAGTATAAGGATCCGATCAGAATCTTGAAATGGGTCGATTTAGCTATTTGTGCCCGTCCGTTCATCTTTGCTATAAAATTTGAACATTCTCGGTTAAGGGGCTCTAATAGCTGGGTTTAGATTAATGGGTTAATATGACCTTTTTTTTTATATGAGTATAATGTATATCTAATAAAGTTGAGTATTTGATAATTTGGCGTTAAGCTTTACGCCAAAGACCGCCACCAAATTTGATTTTTTTTTTTTTTATCACGTGATTATAAAATTTCAAAATTCATTTTCTCATATTTAAGTTAGACATTTAAAATATGAATAGAAAAATTATCTGTAAAATATGAATGGTCTCGCCATCTTTATTCTCACATCTTAAAGATTGCTTTCATTAAGCTGAATGTTATTAGGGTTTTAATAGGTTCGTGCGGGTACCTCTCAGTTGACAAAATTTATAGTTTCCCTGGTCTTTTTATAAACTTATTTATAATTCGCTAGATTTCATTTTTTAGTTAAACAAACCCCTAGGCCCTAGATATAAGTTATTATACCTTAATGATAATGAATAATTAACATAAATTTAAAATTTCAATATATTTATTACATTAACTATACATTTATAATTTATTCTATTTAAAGTATTTCCAATTATTTAGTTACAAATTAATTAAATCGAGAGAAAGATTAATATGTAAACTTTTTTATAGAACAAAAAATCCCCATTTTTTTAAAAGTATATGCAAATTTTAATTAATTTAAATCAATAAACAAGAACTAAATTTTCTATTTCTGTTTTATTTCAAACAACTTTTTCTTTAAATTCACTCACACTTATTTTCAATTATAACTTATCAGACCGAATTAATTCGTAAAGGTAATTAATTTTTTTATTGCAAATTATTACTAAGAAAAAAACCAAGTTTTAAGTTTTTTTCTAGATAAGTTGTTATTATTAAAAGTTTTTTTTTTCTATAATTAAAATACACAAGACTAATTAGTAAAAAAATAGTTAAAACTTAGAAGAACTCAAAAAATTCTCAAAAAGAGAAAATTGTTTCCCACATGGATTCTAAGTCAAATGGATATTTTACAAAACAATCGTAACACTAAGCCCAGGCCTTAGCCTAGAGTTTTAACCTACAGTTGGTTATCCTAACTATTTTAAATGAACAGACCTAGCCAATAACCAATAAGAGGTTAAGCTGATTCTTAACCACAACTCGAAAATTAAAAAGTTTCATAATTCGATCTTTTTGTATTATATAATATTTTATGTCTATATATATAATAAATTCAATGTTTTATAAAATAAAAATAAACAATTTATTAAAAAAATATATATAAGAAAAATTTAAAATCTAATTAATAAAATATGTTTCGATGTGTTATAGATTTCGGAACTATTATATAGGAACCCTTTGTTTGCTGCACATCTGCTTCTTATGTAAACGTTTTGTTCTATCTCCACTATTCATTCACAACTATTTGTTTTTGCTAATAAAAAGTTAATTAAATCTATTATATAAAATTTTAATTAATGTAGTAATTCTTATTTTAAGAAATAAACAATTTTTTATTAAACACAGGTATCAATATCTAATAAAAGACATAAAAATATTCTTTGTTACACCGAATTTCAATCAATAGATTAAAAATTTAAATACAGTATGTACAAAGCACTTGTCGGTTTTAATGCTTTGAATCTCTAATTATGTACACGCTTTTATAATCTTAAATTATTCTGCTATTGTATTTTATTATATTAATTAATATCTTAAATTATAATACAATATTTATATACTATACAAAAAAAACTCTTTTTAATTAAAAAAAAATATTTAATGATTAATCTTTAACAGCCTTTAAAATTTTGTATAATAGAATAATAAATTGTATTTTATATAATACTGCTATTACAACTACTATCGAATTCCCTAACCAAGTTTCTTCAGATTTTTCCTTTATAATCAAGATCTTGTACAAATTTGATTACTTTTGGTACAAAATAAAAATCTTTCAAGTGCTCACTTCTACACAGGGGAAATCCCTAGGTTTCTCAAAACTGGTTATGAAAACTTATTTATTGTGAGAACTGCTAGAATATGGAACATGATTTCATTCAATGTGTGATAGAAATACACCATTATACAATATAATAGACCATTATGCAACGTTTTAAAAAGAACTTAAATTAGTTCGTTTCTAATCTAACACCCACTCTTCTATCCTATTTTCCTTCTAACTCCTTAGCCCCATACTCAAGCCTGCATATCTATTTTTTAGTTATGAATAAAGGAATTCGTTCCTAAAGTTTGATTAGCGTGCACAAAAAAAAAAAAGTTTTACTTGCAACTGCGATTTATTTCATTTTTAAAAGCACTATAAGTTAAAACCAAGTAATCATGCAAATATTATTAAAGCGTTTTTACTAATCGGACCTCTAGAAATATTATCACCTATATTATATCCTATATATATTCTAATAAATGACTTAGCTAGCCTATTATTTTCAAAATAATTCCATTTCACATTGTAAAAGATCTTGCCGCAATCTGAGAAAGTGTGGGTCACAACTGTATGACCCACTTCTAAATCCCATAATTTGTTTGTATAGTACTAATTTTTAACTCAAATTATCTTCTATCGCGTCTGTAGGTATATTTATTGTTTATTCGGCGTTCTTTGTGCAGGCTTAGAAAAATTTCCCAAAGATCTGACAGAACTGCCCCCTTTGTCAGATCATATCATTTTACAATTTTAAATTTTTTTATTATATGTACTTGTTTTTGTTTTAAAAGTTTTTTTAAACAATGTCTAACATACCTGCGAACTAATTTTACAAAATATTCTATTTATATACTTCGTTTAATTAATTGATTTATAATAACTTTGCTTCCAATTTAAAGAGTTGAACTTTTGTATTTTATTGCATAATAAAATCTATTGATTTGTTGCAGAAAATAGTCTCCTATTTTTTAACTTCTAGTAAATCAATACAATTTTTTATTTAGAATTTTTTACCTCAAGTATTTTTACTAAAGGCACTAAAAAATTTCAACTTATTTAATTTTTTTATAAACTAAGTAGAAAAGTAACAAATACATAAAAATAAATAAAAACCGGAAGTTATTAAAAGAAAATGTATAGAAAAGTGGAAATAATTTTCTTTCTATAAATAATTTGTTTTTTTCTGAAAATGTTATTCGGTAGTTAAGTTCGAATTTTTTATTTTAAGTATTTTAAGATATTTATAAATACAAGTTAAAATCATATATAATACATATTTATTATTATTATTATTTATATTTACTTTTGTTTTTTAATTAATTATATATTTTTTATTGAGTCTATATGATATTTTACCTAAAACAATTTAACAAAAAGACATTTGTCAACTGTCATTTGAAAAAAAAAATAATTTAGCAAAATTTTACTACACCAGAGCATATAAAACAATAACAAGAGGGACACTCTGCTAAAAGACTTTTAAGTTTTAACAAAAAAGGACATTTCGTCTAATGACATTTGATAGAAAACTACTATAGCAAAATTTTTCTACGGAAAAAACCAATAACCTCAATAACAGGGGAACATTCCGCTAAAGGACTTTAAAGTTTAAACATTTCGCAAAAAGTGTAAGTGTTTGGGAGGTACAGTGTTACATTTAATATGTGGTTAATCCCTAAATTCCAAACTGGAATTAAGTCTCTTTGGGACATGCCTTTATTTCTTAAAAGTTTTTTTTAACATTATTCCACTTTTACACTAAATCAAATGACATTTGATAATAGGTCCTTTTGCCAACTGAATTTAGACAAATTAGCGTGCCCCCTTTTTTATTAGGGTATTTTAATTTTTTAATTCACTGTTAATTCGATATTCTAACATTAGTTTACTACCGTTTTCAATAAAACAACAAAAGTCTAATGATTATTTTGTCAATATATCTAAAAGTTCAAAGTCTGAATTAAATTTAAAAATTTATATTGTATATGTATCGATATTATATACCTAACATAATCATTCAACAGTAAATTATTAATCAAGGATAAATTATTTAGTTTAAAATTGAAAATTTTACTTAACTTTTATTTTTTAGAATTTTTAAATTAATACGATAAATTGTGTGTGCAAATTGATACTTTGTAAACATTTTTTGAATTTTCGATTATAATGTATTTCAAGAAAGTTAAAAATTTTAAATGAAGTTAATAAACAGTTTCAAATGTAACGATATTAGCGTTGTATAACAGAATATAATTAGTATTGTATAACAGTTATAAGCAGCATATAAGCTTTTTTAAATTTTGTACGTTAACTTCCAGAATTTTATAATATTTTCTTTATAATACTACTATAGGATAAAGTTACACTTTATATTTTAAAATATCTTTATTTAATTCATTAGTCTTCAAGATATTTATAATATATTCAGCAATTGCATTATAAATTGTTTTAAAAATATAAAAAATAAAAACTTAAATTAATTTAATATTGTATTTGAAGTAATTAAAAAAAATCCATTACAATAGAAATTGAAAATCATACAAATTTCATTTCAAACCCATATTTTATTTACTTTAATGACTCTATTATAAATTCTAATTATTGTGTTTTGAACTTTATGAATATTTAAAATATTTACAAAATACGTGAATACTTGGAAAATTCCGTAAGTATAAAGAATATTTAAACTGAAAATTTAATTACTTTCTGGGAATTACAACTGTTTTTTTTTTACTTGACTCTTTTATTTACACTTAAATTTTGCAAATATCGAAATCTAAGTAATACATGGTATTAAACTTTTAGGCTAAATACTCACATTAATTCAGCTTTTATTTATTCTCAAATATATCGTTTTGTTATCTTAAAGTTTAACAGATGAATTAAATTTTTATTATACCTATTATAAATGAAGGAGAGTTTTGAAATTTTCACAAATTCGTTTTTATGCAATAGCTGTCATCGCAATTTTGGTTTACGAATTTGAGAACCAGCTATACAACTCCTTTTTTTATATGAGCATTATTCTACACCTAATTAAGCTGGGTGTAAGAAATTTTGCCAAAAATAGTTTTGTTTTATGGCCAAAGTTTCTAGAAAATTATATTGGTCTACTGCAGTGTGTTCGAGTAGCTGCCATACAACTCCTTCTTTTATATGAGCATTACACTACACCTAATGAAGCTGGGTGTTTGAAATTTTGCCAAAAGTAATTCAACGGATGATATAATGTCGATATTACGGTCATACAGGTAACCCAAAGTTGACACAGTATACTCTACTACATTCTTCCTTGTTTTAATTATTTTTAAAGGACATTTATTTAAACTTTCGAAATTTTTTAATTGAAGGAAATTATAATAAGTTATTTAAACTTTTGTCTTTTCAATTTTAAATAAAAATATACTTTTTAATTAATTTCCGGTTTGATTTTTTTTTTAATAAATTAAAAATAATTGAGTGTAACAATTTAAATTAAATTTACACTATATATAGTTATACAATTTTTATATAAATATTTTTATATAATTGCCCAAAAACTTAATATATATTCAAATACAATTTTTCTTAATTTTATAAATTTAATAATTTTATAATTGTAATATTTTTTGTATATGCGTCATATTTAGTCATTTTTTTTTAAATTTTAACCTTTTGTTTAATATTAAATGGTTTTTACGGCATTTATGACCCAATAATCTGTATATAGATAACAAAATTCTCAAAATTTTACAAAAAAAAATTTATTTAAAAAATTTTGCATTTTATTTAAACTTATCATAAAACAATGAAATTTATACAAAGAGTCATATTACATTCATTCATTTTAAGTTAAAGATTTAAACATATCGTATGTCTGGGAAAAATTGTATCAGAATTACAATAATTAACCAATATTTTTTTTGTAATAACTGATAATAATGAATGACCTCTAGATGACTTTCAAAGTTATATATAAATTTTGTAATAATATAATTTCACTTTGGTACTCATTTCAAAAAGTTCGTGAAACTTATCAAATCACTTATATATATATTTAAAGGAAAATCTTTACTACAGGGTGGCGCAAAACGACCGATATGGTTTGAATTTTTAATAACTTTTTTATTTGATGGTTAATTATTATTATTATTTTTTTGTTATACAGTAAATATATTAATGAGGAATATTTTTAGCTTAAGTATGAAAAATTATATCCCGCAAGTGGTGACCATTTTCGGCTTCGCACGTTCGTGCTCTTTCCAGTACATTTTCCTTAACTTTTCGTAATTTTTTATCGCTGCTCTGTTGTGTACTGTTCCATTTCCAATTCTCCAACTTTTCTTTACAAAATTCTGAAATAAAAATAAAAAATATAAATAAATTTAAAAGGTTATTAATCATTCAGACCATATCGGTCGTTTTGCGCCACCCTGTATTACTTTCAATTTATAATTCGTAATTCTTTTGCGTCGCTTTTTTCTAAGCATAAAATCAGCGTAATAACAATTTTTTATTTACACAATTTCAATTATATAACTATATATCAATTAATTTATTTATTTTTACTAGCACTTTTAAATTTTAATTTTCTGCCCAATAACATTTCCCAAAAGATCTTTTAGTAATTTTATTTTAAAATATATTTTTCATATATCTTTTATCTATAAATTTTAATTAAAGATTACGCATCTGACTTTTTTGGTAATAACATAAATATTAACAATTAAATATCAAATAACGGTTTTAGTATATATATTAAAGTGATAATTAATCAATCAAAAAATATTTATTTAGAATATTATGGATGAGTAAATTTTTTTGTTGCCAATACTATATACTCAAATATAATTAATATTAAAATTTTATCATTTTATATTATTCTAATCCAATTTTAAACTTATTTATACTAGAATTTTGTAGAAATTTAATTTGGTTTTTATTATAATACGCCTTCTATTCTAATTTAAATATTCTTTTATTTATTTATTCTAAATCTAAAAAATATTTAAACAAGTTTCATAACATGTTATATACTCGTATACAAATTTTACAAAGTTCAGATTACTTAAAACCTATACAATTCTAATATTTTAATTTAAGGCTATTAACTACTGCATATAAAGATGTTAGTATCTTGTTCGTAAAGAAGAGGAAATCCTTATACCTGTATTAATTTCAATAACTATTACTTACAATTAAATCTTAATCTAAATAAAACTAAAAACCTATTTTATTTTTAAGTTATTATTTACTCATATAAATTATTTAAAATAAAGTTATAATTAAAAAGACTTCTGTGCACGATCAGTTTTATTTGACAAATAAAATTTATAAAATTAAAAAATATTAATTGAAACAATTTTAAAAATGAAACAACGTGAGTGTTTGTTTGTTTGCTGTATTATGAACTGTATTATCTTTATTATACATTCACTTTCAATTTTACATTTGTTTCAATCAAGTAAAAAATTACAACATATTCATTTCATTGAAAAGCAATTTCATTGCATATCATTGACGGTGTGTAGCCCGCCTTTCAAATTTATTTTGACATAAAATTTCTATTAAAAATTGAAAAAGTCAGGCTATATTTAAACAAATCAACGTTAGATAATTTAATTTTAAAAAATTATACCGAGAACAATTATGAAGTTTTAGCATGTTTCAATCTCTTTAATTCATAGTTATATTTCTACAATATCTCATCAGAAGTATTTTAAAAATCCGACTATAAACTTGAAAATCGAACTCTGTCCTCATAAATAAATTGATCGATAACTTTGATGGGAATTAAATTTTTATGTGAAATTACGTTATATTAAGTTAAACTTAATTTTGAATAACGATATTTATTTTAACTTGTCAAACTAATATATAATAACTTACGATCAATTAGAGGTTTTAGGTACTCTGATCAATATAATATAGATGAGTATTTTAAAATTTAACATTTTCCAAAAAAATTGTTTACGCTTCAGATATTATATTTTAAAAAATAATGTTGATAATTAAATGGTAATTGATAGTTATTATTTACCTAATTAATTTTATATTAATTTAAGAAATTATTAAAAATCAGTGATAATGTTAAATATCATTAGGAAATTATTTTTTATTTAAATTTTATTTATATAAATTAAATAAAAATTGTAAAATTTAATTTAATTTGAGTCATTTGAGTTGACCTTTTACAGAATTTTAAAAGGCCAACTCAAATTAAGAGTGCAATAAAAATGGTGTAAAACTTTCTAAAATAAAAATTAAATTCATGTTTATACCTGTATGACTATAGGTCAAAAAAGTATACTAAATTTGCCATTACGTTTGTGACGCTGAGAAGTAGGGGGGATAGATATAGACTCAAAGGTATGGGTCGGATCAGAATCTAAAGTAAATCGATTTAGCTATATATGTATGTCCGTCCGTTGGTCCGTCCCCACGATAACTCAAAAAATAAAAGAGCTAGGATTTTGTAATTTTCACAAATTCGTTTTTATGCAATAGCCGTCATCGATATTGAAATCCAGCCATTTTGGTTCACGGGTTCGAGTACCTGCCATACAACTTCTTTTTTTATATGAGCACTACTACACCTAATAAAGCTATGTTTTTAAAATTTTGCCAAAAGTAATTAACCGAATGATATAATGTTTATATTACGATCATACTGTATCCTAAAGCTGTCAAAGTCTACTCTATTACACTCTTCCTCGTTTAATAATAAACACTAGAAATTAGAAATTGAAAAGTGGGAAGAAAGTTATTATGAATTTGCAAATATGAGCATAAAACTGGTTTTTAAATAATTAAATGATTTAATTTTTAAAACAAATCAATTGTGTTTAAATATCTTAAAAATTCTCAAATTTTTTATAAAATTATTATACTATTTAGTTTTGGAGGTTCTTTATGGAACAATAATATTATATAAAATTTTTGAATATTAATATAATTAATACATTATTAATTCATTAGTTAACTGGGTTTACTCACAAAATTCGAGCGATATTCACACTCCAATTATTGTTTATTTATATTATTATAAACATGTTTGAGCCGCAACCGGCATTTTTCGCGATTAAATAAGCCGATTAATTTATTATTAAAATGTACATATTATTATCTTAAAACCTGTGAAAGTTAATATTTATAATTGAAAATTAAATACTGAAACGTATAATCAATTTTCTATACCTAGAATTCAAGGTTTATATGTAATTGTTTATTATTTTTCATATGATTAAATTTAATACTGAATAAAATACCTATAGTTTATCAATGCAATTTAATGACAAATTTGTTTAGTGTTTTAAAATAGAATATAAATTGCAAAATTATGTATAAAAACGTTATTATGTGAACTTCTTACTTTTATTGAAAAACAGAAACATTCACTCAACAACAACAAAATAGTCTTTGCGCATATTAATTACCTATTTACATGAAAATTTAAATTCCACCAAAATTCTCAAAATGAGATTGTAATCAATTCAATTTAAATAAATTAACTTCAGTATTACTTTTTTTAATTATTAATTGTTTTATTTAAACGTTTTTTCCCATTAAGACGGTTGAGTTTTAAGTTATAACAGTTAATTGACTGATACAATTTCATTTTTCACTCACTAAATATGAGGAACTTATAAATTATGAATTAAAAGTCAAATATTTTTATAAGTATACACCTAATTGCCTTTTTACGCGAATTTCAAATTAAACGATTTAGAAAAATGATTCAGTTCTCTTTTTACGTGATCGTATTTGAAATAACGCGATTTAAAAAACATGATTAAATTCGATTTAAAGGATTTTAAATTTAAAAATATTATTTTATCCCCAAAAATATGATTTCTTAAATTACATTAATGACGCGTCTGAAGTGACGCTTCAAAATGTCAAACATATATTAAATCAATAAAAATATACATAGGTACAAATATGGATTTGAGTTCCTTTGACTTACTATCATGAAATACACAAAAGAACTTACGAAAAACCATACGCAAGGATCAATAACTGATTATGCGACCAAGACCATTCCAACATTATAACAGGATTAGTTTAAAAATGAAATAGAAATTTTGAGTGATGAGAATTTTATATTACAGCAATAATAGTATAAAAATAAAAATATTATGAGTGATGACAGATATATTCAAGCGAGACCTCATAAACGAATGGATATCGCCGATTCGAGATGAAGGAAATATAAATACATTTAATTTGTTGACATGAAGTTGAAGTTATTCTTGGTTTTGCTATTTTTTTTTTAGTTTTATTTTATGTTTGTAATTTACATTAAATTTTTTTAATGCACAATTCCATTTTCGTCTTAATTTATTAATGTATTAGTATGTTAATATTTTTATTTTATTGATTTCCGGAATTTTTAATCAATCCCCTCCTTTTGTACGCATCTCATAGCTTTTCTTACACGATTTTTTAATTGCGCGGATTTTTTCGGGACGTATCTATCGCGTAAAACGTAAATTAGGCGTAATTACATTATTTTTCTTTAGATAATAATAAGTAAATCAATTTACTTTCATAAATTGTTTAAAATAACCATTAATAAATCTTGTAACTAAGCTTTTGTTATTGCTGTACCATAAATTAATAGACGACTGCGACGTGTGACGACGTTTTTTAAATGGCACTTCGAAATGTCAAATAAATATTAAATCTATAAAACTATATATATATAACAAATTGCTCAACTAAACACAACTGCAGAAAAGTAGTTTCATTTTAAAAATTAAAACCCTGTGTTCGCGTTTTTTGACATTTTGTTTTGACATTTTAAAGTTTAGCAGTATTTTCATTACCATGAACAATGATCCCAAAATTAAGTATATGTTATTATTTTTCAAAAAAAAATATTTTGTTCAATTACATAATATCTTTTTGATAAGAATAATCAAAAGATTGTTTTATTGACACTCATTATTGAACATATTCAATGCATGCATATGTTTGATAAATACCCAGTAGTTTGATTTTAATAATAATAAAATGGTTATTTGATAAACGCGATTAAAAACCAATGTTAAGTTTTTGTAATTTTATCTTTAACGATTTTATTAAAAAAAAAAACAAATATAAAATTTCATATCTGTTTAATTATAATAATAAACCATATGTTATAAACATTCAATACTTAACACATAGGTACTTGGTTTTGTAATAAATAGATATGGGGTTCAAATTATTGAAGTTCAATAACTAGAAAACATGACATAAATTCATGAATGATAACAAAGTTTTTCCTAGAAAAATTATTTTTATATTATTTTAATAAAAGGGTAAATAAAATTATAATAAAATTGTATTTAATACATAATAAGAGAATTTTGTATATACATATTAACTAAAAATTTTATTATGTACAAAATTGTGATTCGCGATTTTTTTATACATGTACAAATGTCGAGTTCAAGAACGATAGGTCTCTAGTACATATATGGATACAGCCTGAATCTTAGGTCGAGCTTCGTCGATTTTCTACATTTGCGGAAAGTTTTCAAAACCAATCGAGCTGTCAAATATTTTTTTTTAATTTTAAGGGTTCAGAATTTAGATGGACTATATTTTCGAAGGTACTATAATTAAATATTATTATTTATTAATTGAATTAAATCAGATAAGTGATACAATTGGATTAACAGCTGGGCGTTACAGTGGTTAGAGTGCTGATCTTTCATGCGAAAGCCCGGGTTCCTAGTAAAAGGAAAAAAAAAATTTTTATCTGGTTTTCCACTCAACTCAGCTACCATTCGCCATTAGGTTTAAATTAATGACTCAATTAATAATAATATATCTCTAATAAAAAATACATTAATATAACGATATAAATAAATGCAAAATATAAACAAATAATTTAATTGAATAATATAACTCACAGATATGGAATATCATATAATTCAAATACAAAATATATAAATAAAATTACAATATAAATAAAAGTTCAGTTATAGGGCGTTCTACTATCCCATGTTGAAATTTTATGTGGAATTCATTTGATCAGTTCTAATAATATGAATATATTACCTCCAATTTCCGACATGCAAATAATATATAGTCAGGCTGTATAGCCTATAACAGTGAACAGTTAACACAAAAGTACTTCAATATTTTTAATAATCGAATAATCCTCATTACTTATATTTAAATAATTTTATTAAATATTTTATTAGAGATTAAATATTACTGATTTAATTTAATTCAAATCAATATTATCAATACCAAATAATAAAGTATTGCTATAAAATAAAAGTTTCAATTGTAATTTTAGTCATTCAAATTTAATAACTTTTATCATTCCTACAATTTTATCGTTGGATGATTACTTTCAATTAAAATTTCAACTAAACCCTTATAAAAACTTTCCGTTAATTGCACTTAAATAATTATTTTAAAATCTTAATAACTTTATTAAAAAAAAAATCATATTATTTCATAAATACTAAAACCAATTCCAATGGTTTAAAATTACTCACATGAATACCTGATCGTCAAAATAAAAGTAATTATTACGTTACAATTGCGTGCAAATAATTTTGCAATACAAGTTGCACCTTTATTTACCTTTCTTTTTTTTTTAAATTTATTTAGTTAAAATTCTTTAATAATAATTGCAACAGGTTGCTTTGTTTTTAATTAAAAAAAAACAAAAAGAAACCCATTATTTAAAATAATATTTCAATATATGGTAATCCATATTATTATCTACTAACTACATAAAGTAATCAAAGTTCGAAGTTCTTTATTATTTACGTATATAAAATAAAAAATTCAAGGTTGTTTTACGACTATTGAACATGTGATTACTTTTTTTTTTTTACTTAATTTGTTTTTTTTTTCAATTGATAACTAATAGAAATTTTATTTGAACCGATAACTACCAATTGAGTCATAAATATTAAATTATTTGAAATATACCCTTAAATATTTAAAATACTTAGGTATTGTTAAAAATTTAAAAATAAACTATTAAAAAAATTAAATTTAAATCTTAAAAAGACTTAAAAATGGTATGTACTGATAACATAATGAAGTGTAATTTTCAAAAGTTTCCGGATTATTTTTTGATTACATCAAATCAGTACAATTCTTTTCCTTAAGTATGTTTTGATTATTAAATACGTTTAGTTACTAATTACTAATTATATTGAAAATCTCAAGATTTGTTTGTAATGTTCATAATAAAAAAAAGGATATTACAGGACGGTATTAAAAATACTATTAAGAAAGTACTTAAAAAAGTACTTTTTATAGTAGTAATCTGATATTCACTTGTACTTATAAAAAAGGATATCTATAAGAAAATAACGAGTACCTGCGTTTAACTGAGCGTTATCTTGTATTAAAAAATATGTTTTTCAATATATAATATCATTATATGGATTATATTATAATTATATGAGTATATATACCTTTCTTTTCCCTAACCCTTCTCTGCATGATAAAGTAATCGTTACTAGTTATCTAATATAAAGTAATATTCCTGGGATATCTGAATAAGTATAGCTGAATTTAGTCAAAACTATGTATGATAAGGTATGACCAATAACTAAGCAGGCAAGTAGCAGTCTCTGCAGGTAATAATACCAGAAAATTAGTGAATATCCTGTTGAAGAATGAACTAACATTAGCCATGATTTAGATTTACTTGATATTAATAACTATATTATATATTTTAGAGCTTGCATTTCTTTACTAACATTGTAAGATTGTCTTATACTTCCTGCCAGATAGTCAAACATTTCATTCATGTTTTTCACCTTGTTGTTTTTGTTTTAACTAAAAACTCTCGGTTCTGTAATTATGAAGGTCTTAAAAACATAATAATTAACAATCTTTATGTCACAATAAATTTTAAAACCAATAAAAATTTTTAATAGTTTTTTTATTTTATCGTTTAATTTAATATTTGGAATTCGTGTAAATCATAAATCTAATTTTTATTTCAGCCATATCTTTTTTTTTAATCTTAGCTGGATTAAAAATCCCGACAATCGGCAAATACAATGTTGGATTTTTATATATATGTAATTATAATATAAAACATTTATTATATTTGAGCCCAATTATTGTTCTTAAACTTGTTTATATAATATTTTCATAAAAAAATTATAACTTAAATAATTTGTTATAATAAATTTTAATATCATAATTTATTAATTTCTGAACTTAATAATGATATAATTTTAATACTAATAATAATAAACTTATAATTTTATTGTATACTAATTATAACAAATTATTTTAAGTTTTTTTTTAATAAATTAAAATTGCCATAATAATAAAGCATTTTTTGCAAAACTTTTTTTTAAAACGAATTCTATTTAAAAAATAATTAAAAAGTTTATAATTTAAAAAATGTTATTTATTTAATTATTTTGATCAGATGTCAAAAATTTGTCTATAATATTTTATTATAGAGAATTATAAAAAATTTAAATATAAAAACTAATATTAAATTAAGATTAATTCCTTTATAGATTTTAATTACAAAAAAAAACGAGGAAGAGTGTGGTAGAGTAGACTTTGTCAACTCTGGGATACCCGCATGACCGTAACATATACATTATATCATGCGGTTATTTACTTTTGGCAAAATTTCAGACACCCACCTTCATTTGCTGTAGTGTAATCCTCATATAAAAGAAGGAGTTGTATGGCAGCTACTCGAACCCTCAGCAGTAGACCAACCAAATTTTGCAGTAACTTTGGCCATTACACTAAACTATTTTTTGCAAAATTTCAGACACCCAGCTTCATCAGGTATAGTGTAAAGCTCATATAAAAGAAGAAGTTGTATGGCAGCTACTCGAACCCTCTATAGTAGACCAACCAAATTGCAGAAACTTTGGCCATAAAACTAAACTACTTTTGGCAAAATTTCAGAAACGCAGCTGCAATAGGAACAGAGAAATACTCATATATAAAAAGAAGTTGTATGGCAGCTACCCGAACCCATGGACCAAAATGGCTGGATTTAAATAGCGATTCCGGTTTTGGCATAAAAACGAATTTGTGAAAATTTCATAATCGTAGCTCCTTTATTTTTTGAGTTATCGTGATGACGGACGGACGGACGGACATACATACATCGCTAAATCGATTTATTTTTCGATTCTGATCCGATCCATACACTTGAGTCTATATCTACCCCCCCTCCTTCTCTGTGTCACAAACGTAATGGCAAATTTATTATACCCTTTGACTATATAGTCATACGGGTATAAAAATTTATTTTTATGTAGAATCTAGGTGTTTGTAAACAGGCGGGCTTTTAGGCAAATATTTGGAAATTTATTTAATAAAATCGAGTTACATTTTAAACTTCAAACCTTAGATCTTAAATAAATTTATAAATTAACTAGATTTTTAGTATTCATAAGTGCTTAATAATTTGACTCTGTCCGTTCGTTCAGCTATTTACAAAACTTCTGCATCATTTAATAAAAAAAGCAATGAATTTTTAACTACCCATTACGGAGCTACATCTCCTAAAGTTCTGAAAAACACTATATTTCAATCTGGAAACGCCAAACATATAAACATCTGTTTATAATATTTATTTTCCGCTTGTTGCATAAAACCCTGGTTCTAAATTAAATTCCAAAATCCCTTCCAATTCAGAATTTCTAATATAAAATAAATAATATTCTTGATACAATATTAATATTTTTTTGCTGCAATAAGCGGCGCCCGTCTACAGACACTTGCGCGAATATTCAACCACGCGCATTATTGAAGCGTCCAGTTGTTTCAGATAGACACAAGGCGGAGACTTGATCGCAGAACGCTACAACTCGACCGTGGATTTGGCGGATGGCCCAGCGCAACCAAAATGTGGAAAATAATTAATGTAGCTGTAATATTCGGATTTTAAAGCCGGTTACAAAATCACAAGGTTATACAATTTTTCCAGAGTATATACATGTATGAAATATTGAATGGATGTGTACCTACCTATATGTATATGTCAAAACTTCAATGGGACTTCTGACATGTCACCACTCAAGTCTATTAATGTTAAAATATAAAATGTTTGACACATGTGTTTAGTAATAAACATAAAAAAAAATAACTAAAATTATTGCCATTTAACTTTAAAAATCCATCCGTTAAAATAACTTTATACAATTTTGTATTCTTTAATTTCACTTTCAAGTGAAAAATGAATCATCATAAATTTATTATAACTTTAAACAAATTAGAAATTATTTTCTTATACATAATATATGTATTATTTTACTTTTTACAAATTGCAATAAATGTAAAATAAAATACTTATCAAGTTTATAAATTTATATCTATAAACAGTTAATTTAAACATAAACAAAATATTATTTTTATGTTGATATTTCTAATTAATTGAATCAGATCTTATGCCATTATTGTTTATTTAGTTTTTAAAAATTTTCCATTGAGTACTGGTATATATTTATATACAAATATATAACAATATTTATATATGTATATTGTAATTTAAAAAATATGATGTGAGCTAATTGAAGATAGGTTAATTTTGAAATAATTTTTTTAAATTATTTTAAAGTAAAATTCATTCAGTAGTATATACGGTGACCTGTATTAAGGCCCTGCGAAATATGGCCCCCGGGGTGTTATTTCCCATTTAATGAAAAATAACGCTCTGGGGTTTTATTTCTCATAGTAATTGAGAAATAAAGCCTCCAAAATATGGGAAAAAAAATTCCAGAGTTTTATTTCTCATTTAAGGTGAACTACGACTTCTTTGAGAAATAAAGCCCCGGGGTATTATTTTCCATTTCAATTGCAATTGCAAATGAAAAAACACAATGGTTTCATATCAAAAATAATTATCACACATTTTGAAGCTGAAATCGAAATCAGGGGTATTCCCTTTTTCCGAAATTAGAAAACGAATAATCATTTTACATATAAACTACATTTATACTACAAACAACACTTATAAACCAGATGTTGTAACCAGATGTTGTATTGCATACTTTTATCCATTAATACTCTGGAAAAAGGTCAACTTAGATTTTTTAACCTACTTATATATGCTTCCTAATATAGAATCTTGTATAGACAAATATATAAATATTAAATACTTACATATTGTTTTATATCTAATATTTTACTAATATATAAGTTATTCAGGTTTAAAAATTACAAAAATGAATTTTACTACATATTTAATGACCAATAATAAGCCGGGGGTTTATTCTTCAAGAAGTCGAAGAGATTCAATTGAAAGAGAAACAACACCCCGAGGCTTTATTTCTTAAAGAAGTCGTAGCTCCACTCAACAGAGAAATAAAACCCCGGGGCTCTATTACTCAATTACTTTGAGAAAAAAAAACCCCAAAGCGTTATTTCTAATTAAACGGGAAATAATACCCCGGGGGCTTTATTTCGCAGGGTCTTAATACAGGTCACCGTATATACATATATTTATAATTATTTTGAATAATTGATTCTACCTTTTAGCACGACCTGCTGAGGAAGACTTTGTTCCTTTATTCTAGTTCCTTTATTCTAGGAACAAAGTCTACTAGAGTTAATATTTTGTAATTTATTTGTACTGTAAGCTTTATACCATATATTATTCCATCATAAGTTGATTAATAAATTAAATTAGCTGAATCTGCAAGGATTTTCTATATAAAAAAGGTTTAGAAATAAAACTTTAAGGGTCGTTTTTTTAGATTAGAACTAGCTTTGATTATCATCTTCTGTTGATATCGGTATTAAAAAAAAATATATGCTTCTCCGGTATTGATTATGATCGCATTACCACTAAAAAAATATCATGTTGGTGTATGGCTTAAAGATTTTCGTAAAAATTCTTACAAGTTATAAAAATCAAAGGTTATTCAAGAGGTTGTCGACTCTCGAGGCAATGTACATATACTACAAGACTACTTATGAATCCAAAAGTACATTACAGGACGAAAAACTCATAAAAATTTTACAAAAATCTATTAAACATTTGTTAAAGATGCTGTACTAAGAAGTCCAAATGTCAAATTGGCAAATAAATTTATTATAATATCAGGCAACATTATTACTATTGTCCTGATACTAATTATAAATAAATAAATAAAATTAAAAAAAAATTTATTTTTAAATTACTTACTTAAAAAAATTCAATTTTTTATTGCTACTATTTTTAATGTTTTATTTATTTACTTTTAATTAGACAACTTAAAAATTACTAATACAAAATATTTATTAAGTTAAAATTTGTTTTTTTTTTTAATAATTTTTATTAGATTTTAAAATACATTTTAATGGCTTTTAAACAATTTTCTACTATAATAAAAAAAAAATATTTCAAAGTTTACAAGCAGTAATTTTGTGGCAAATTTTATGTCTATTTTAAATTTTAATGTTAAAATAATCTGTTAGAATGTTGTGTTTAAGTTTGAGCTTCACACTTCACACTTATAGCTTCATACTGCCATCAATTTTTATTAATTAAATATTGAAAAAATTCAAAAGTCTGAATATAATTTAAAGAAATAAAAGTTCAACCCTTATATAATTATCCTTCTCATTTTCTTATTCTCTAGAATAAGAGCTTTTACTTAGAATTGAAAATTTGTTGAAAAAAATAGTTACATCATCGGGCTTCACTTCCTTATCGAATATTGAATTTAAATATTATATTATCTTGACTATTAAAGAAAGCCCTTCACTAAATATTTTATTTGACATCTTAATTTAATCAATGACTTGGCAATCTTAAACTAAGGTTTTGTTTCCCTGGCTTGAAAAAAGAATAACTGTAGCTGTTACAAAATTTCTACACCGTTTGAAATAGAGAAACGAAATTTTAAATAAGGGTAGATTGCAAACAAATTGAATGTAATCCGTTACTGCATTCATCATCATCTTTTTGCGTTACAACTCCTGGTGAGTTTTAGCCTTCTTCACTATCTTCCTCCATTCATCTCTGTTTCTCGCGGTGGTTTTCCAGTTTATTTCCCCTAGTTTTCTGGTATCGTCTTCAATGTTATTTTCCCATCTGCTTCTAGGCCTACCTCTTGCTCTGTTAAGCAATGGTCTAGCATTGTAAATTTTGTTACTGCATTACAGTTCCCAAAAGTGAGGAAAAACAGTATTTTGTTTATTTGTTTTAAAAGGAAGTTTACAATCTGGAAACGTCAATTCCTTTTCCATTTTCTTAAGAAGTATAGGGCATTCAGCAAGTTTAGGCTTCAGTTTCCTTAATCGCTGTATTAACTAAGCCGTTGATTACTCGACAATTTATGAATACACAAATATTAATTTTGGGCGCCATATATTGTCCGACCCAAGAATTCTTTATATATACAAGAAAACGGTTATATATGTCAATTTTTAGTGATATTGGCGGATACTTTCATGATTTAACGTTTTGTAGCTTTATTTATTTTGCTATCAACATTAATTCCATTCCCCCTTTTTGTTGTCACCATACTTCCTATATAATTGAATTGCGCTACCTCTTCAATTTAGCTTTCATCTAATAAGATTTACTAGTGTATTGAGTGTTCTGTACGCATTCTTTTAGCCTTCGTTGCGTTCATTTTTAGATGAGCTCGTTTACCATATGTTAAACACTTAATCCCTTCCCCTTATATCTCTCAAACATTTTGTGCTATAAACTTGATATTTTGAGAGGAGTTAGACCTTAAGTATAAGTCTTTTAAGAAAACTTAAATCTTTTAGTATTGTGTCTACATTTAGAAACTGTAAGGGATCAAAAATTGATAATATGTAATTTTTAAACACCTGTTTGAATACCTGTCCAATACCTTTTTTTAAGTAATATGCACAAAAAAAATGGCTTCAACATTATATTTTTACATGTGATTACAGTTTTTCTTAATTTTAAAGGGCTTTCTTTAAATTGAAGATGTTTGTTGCTTTTTTCCAATTTTTCATATGAAATAAATTTCTAACTAAAGTTCTAAAAAATTCTTTAAAAGTATAAAAATCCTATTATAGAATATTGTTTAATTTTGAAAATGTACTTTTTTAAAAACCCTTTGGTTTTTTCATTACTTATTTTTATTTCCGATGCCTTTTAATTTTTATTAGTACGCGATCTAATGGAACATCACATGAAATTCACAATATTCAAATTATTTCTCAAATTATATTTATATATTTCAATTTACATAAGTTTTTTAATGTATCTAGCTCTTTACGATTTTTAATGAATTCTCTTACTTGCCATTTTGTAATTTTTGCGAATTTCATAAAAATTGAAAGTGAATTTAAAAATAAATTAATTGAAAGTGAAATTTTCATCAGTGTTCGACTAATTTAAAAGTTCATGTTTGTTTTTTAGTTCTTAATGAATTTTAATAAAAATTTAATGTAAAACAAATAAAAACATTTTAAGTGTAATTTTTATTTCAATTTTTGAATTATTTTAAGAGCCTTAATTTATTATTATTAAAATTGTTGAAATTATTTTTGATTGTTGATAAACAAAAAGTCTGATGTCTGAGAAAGATGTAAGAATGATCATTAAGTGTAACTGTTTTAACTCAAATTTGAAAGATATGTATGTATATTTAATATTTTATTTTTTTTTTTATTTTTTTTTTTGTAAAGAGCTTTACTATTTTTGTGCTACAATTTTAAACTTTAATTTACAATTAGTAGGTTTAGTAAAAATTAATTTTTTTTTTCAAAATTCTTAAATTATTTTCATTTTTTAATTCACAAACTTATTAAACAAATTTAAGCCTCTATACAATAACATGTTTTTGGTTTTCTCATTCCTAAAAAAGTTCAGTCTAAAGTTGGAGATGTTC
The DNA here is from genome assembly GCA_963082915.1 of Dolichopus griseipennis. NCBI lineage: Eukaryota > Metazoa > Arthropoda > Insecta > Diptera > Dolichopodidae > Dolichopus > Dolichopus griseipennis. The sequence goes on along the minus strand of OY720443.1, from coordinate 47,825,562 downwards.
CTCAAGTTACAATTATGCACATCACCAGCATATATACAAGCCTATTGCACAAGTAACCAGGATGCATGTTGTACTTCATTTTAAAAATAATAATTAACACATTCATAATAATTTTCTGCCGCACTGACAGCCAAGCTAAAGTTTCCCACCACATAAAATTAATCGACGCATAACGATTAAATCTTAAAATTAACCTCATTGCACGATTTTGCAACTTTTGTAGACGCTTCATATCTACTTGAAATGCCATTCACGTACCACATTCTATTCTTAATTTTTTTAAAGAAATATATCTTTTACCAATTTTTTTGTGAATGTACTCAATATGACTTTTAAGATTCAACCTGTTATCCAGTATTACTCCCAAATACTTAATCTCCTTTACTTCAATTATATTTTTTTAAATGTTCCTCAAATTGACTGTTCACAATTTTTTCAATGATTGTTGATTCTAGCATAATGGTGTTTATCGGTCGGAACTCTTCACATTTGTTTGTACCCCTTACCTTTTCTACGGGAATTACGCTCGTTTCTTTCCAATTTTCAGGAAAATATCCACATTCTAATGATGCATTTATGATTGTTAGAAGGCCAATTAGATAAAATTAATCAATCATCATTTGTGCATTAACAAAATAGGGATCTTTTTTTTTATTCAAAGAGTTTAACGTACTTTTTAATTAATATTTTTGTATTCTAACTTCAATATGACTACGGAACTATATTTTTTAATTTTAATATATTTAACATTGATTTAGTAATTGCCTTCAATGAGTTCATAGTCACTGCTTAGCAAGAACATTTTATAACAATTTAATACAACTATAAAATAAGAACCATATAATTTGAGTTTCGTGCACACATAAAAAACACAAAACATACAATTTTAATTCATTAATTTAAATATCTGAATAATTTTTAAGAGTATCTATATATAATATGTTGTTAAGTTTAAAATAAAAATGCTTTAAATAGTTAGATTTTATCTGTTTTTTTAATATTCAAAACGAATTAGAATTGCCCCATATATCTTTAAATTGAGTTAAATTGAAATTGGTGCGCATTGAGCATAGGTTCATTGATAGCTTGACAAATTTTATTTAAGTTTTATAGAGTTAAGACAATAACCCAATACTCGCGTCGCTTCTAACTTCGCTTAGACGTTTAAGTAGAAAACATTGATTTAAATGAAGCTTGACCAAATAGAAAGGCGACTTTGGAATCGCTGAACGAAGCGACGCTAGAGTAGAGCCACTTTCTACTTTTGCTCGCGTTGACATTAATTTCTTTTATAATTTTTTTTTTTAATATTAAAAAACTTTTTTGTTGTAAAATTTATCCTATTTGAAAGAAAGCTACGCTAGCATTTGGTTTTAATTTTGTTTAGAAAGCGACACTCAAAGCAACGCTAGAATCGTCGGGTAATCACCTTATATATCAACTCTAATGTAATAAAGTTCGTAAGAAAAATTTAGGATCTTAAAAAATCTTTACTTTTAAAAATATTTATTTTTAAGAAATAGTGATGTTAAGAAAATTAATTTTTTTATTTTTTTACAGGTGAAAGCAAAACCCAATTGGAAATTTTGAGCTTAAAAAAAAATGGTAACAATACAATGACGAGTAAAACCATATTTTAATTAAGTACTTAAAACTTGAAGAAACTTGATTTTTATCGGATTCTCTTTTTGATGCTGAATATTGATGACATAAATGAAAAATGAGTAGGAACAGTGTAAACAATTAAATAATATTTAATAAATATAAATTAAATAAATCTATTTTGTACATTGAAAAAATTTGAAATTAATTAAAATAACGAAGCCTGTGTATAATTAATAGGCTTTGCGAAATTTTTACGTCCTTTAATTGTCCAAAACTATATATGACCCTTTTTGGTGTTAATGCCTGCTCTTCATTGTTATTTGTAAAAAATATTTAATCTGTTGCTTAATTTCTAGCGTTCTAATCAATTGCTTCAAGTTCGAGAGTTTAATTATAATCAAATAAAGGGTAACATTGCCGAAAGAATTTAAAGAATTCTAAATTAAAATAAATTAACTAAATCTTTGTACAAAAGAGATTTTAATTAGCAAAAAATTAAAATAATTTTATATTTGTAAAATGTTTTAAGTAAAAATTTTTTTTAACCATTATCAATCATTTTTTTACAGCTGATGAAAAACCAAAATTATTACCAACTTATACAATTAATCGTACTGTACTTACACAACAGGCTGTTATTGAAGAGACAAGCTATGAAACAAGTTACAAAACCATTCCAGCTGTACTTAAAGATTATTGTAAGAGTGTGAGTTGTTTAAAATTATTTCGTGGATTGTTTCCAATATTAGAATGGCTACCAAAATATTCATTCAAAAAGAATTTAGTAGGAGATTTAATCTCTGGTATTACAGTTTCTGTAATGCAAATTCCTCAAGGTAAACTTATTTAAAGTTATTTTAAAAATATATATTTGTTTTTATATTTATTTATTTTTTTTTTTTTTTCAAATTTTAGGAATGGCATATGGAATGTTAGCTGGTGTTCAGGCTAAAGTTGGACTTTATATGGCATTCTTTCCAGTGTTAGTTTATATGATATTCGGTACATCACGTCACATTTCAATAGGAACATTTGCTGTTATAGCTTTAATGACACTTAAAGCTGTTCAAACATATAGTACAACTGAAATAATTACATCTAATATGAATTCAAGTTATGATGGTATTACAAATGGAAATCATATTTCAGAACAAGAAATATATACACCAATTCAAGTAGTAACTGCACTTGCTATTGCGACCAGTATTTTACATGTAAGTTTATTTTTTTTTTTATACAATGCTTTAAATGCTATTCCTATTATATAGTTAGCGATGGCTTTATTAAGACTTGGTAAATTATCATCATTACTAACTGATCCATTAGTAAAAGGATTTACAACGGCAGCAGCATTTCATGTTGTCATTAGTCAACTTAAAGATATCTTTGGTATAAAAATACCAAGATTTAAGGGAGCATTTAAAATAATTTATACATTGATAGCTATTGGAGAAAATATAACAGAAACAAATCTAGCAACATTTATTCTTTCAACATGTATAATAATATTTATGATGATAATGAATGAAATTGTAAAACCATCATTATCAAAAATTTGTAGATTCCCATTACCAGTTGAATTTATAGCTGTATTAGGTGGAACACTTATTTCAAGATACTCAGGATTAGAAGAAAATTATAATATAGTTGTTGTTGGTGAAATACCAGTTGGTTTACCAGAACCATTTTTTCCACCCTTAAGTTTAATTAATAAATTATGGCTTGATGCACTTCCAATTGCAATTGTTAGTTTTTCTGTTGTTATTTCAATGGGTTTATTATTTGCTAAAAAGCATGCCTACGAAATTAAAGCAAATCAAGAGCTAATTGCACTGGGAGTTGGTAATCTAATTGGCGGTTGCTTTTCATGTATGCCAATGTGTTGTTCATTATCAAGATCATTAATTCAAGAACAAACAGGTGGTGTAACACAAATTTCTTCGTTTGTTGCGGCAATGTTAATATTATTAATTTTATTAGTTATTGGACCATTTTTTGAAACATTACCAAAGGTATAAAATATACAAGATATAAAATTAAATTTTTATAATTTTTAGTTTTAATTAATACATTTATAGTGTGTTTTGGCTGGTATTATTATTGTTGCATTAAAAGGGATGTTTATGCAGTTTAAAGAAGTTAAAACATTTGCTAAACAAGGCAAAATGGAATTATTTATATGGCTAGTAACATTCTTTTCTGTTGTGATTATCGATTACGACATCGGGTAAATAATATAAGAAAATTCTTTCCTTTTTTTAGTTTTAATGTCGTTTTTTTTTTTTTAAAACTTAGACTTGCAATAGGAATAGTTGTTGCTATTGGCGCCTTTTTTTTGAAGAGTGTCAAACCATATTATTGTTTGATGGGAACCCTTCCTTTTTCTGAAACTGGAGTTTATGTTTGTTTGGATCGTCATAAAAACGCTATTGAAATTTCAGGCATTAAAATTGTAATTTTGTTTTAACCTTATATTACATATCAAGTCATTTATTTTAAATTTTTTTAGTTTCACTATGCCGGTTCAGTTAATTTTGCAACAATGGCGGGTTATAAAAAATGTTTATGTAAATCAATAAATGTAAATAGTACTCAAATTCGTAAAAATAGTTTACTTGGTCCAAATGAAGTGGATAAATTTTTACCATCATTCCAAACACTAATCTTAGATTTATCAGCAGTTGCTCATATAGACGTAGCTGGTTGTCATGTTATAACAGAAATTCTTAAAGAAATGGATATGATAGGTGTTAAATTGTTTTTAGCAGCACCATCGGATCGTGTGTATGATACATTAATTCATAGTATGTCACTAGGTGAAGGTCCATTTGTGATATTACCAACAATACATGATGCTGTATTATTGGGAAGTGCCTATCATAATACGTGACAAGAAAATAAGTCATGTGGAATTTACTTAAATATCTACTACTTAAAATTATATATTTGTAAAATTTTTAAATATAATAAAAACATTTTTTTTTGTTATTATTTTATTTAATTTTTTTAATATTAATGTTATACAGTTTTAGGAAAATTAAAAATGTACTTATAAGTAAACAGTTAAAAAAAAAGAATATATTTTATTATGTAAATTATAATAACAAATTTAAATAGGAAAACATGTTAGAATTAAGAACAAATAATGAAGATCAAAAAAAGAAAAATATATTTTACAAAAAAAAAAATTTACATTTTGTGTTATTATAAATTTAAATAAAAAACATTTTTTTTAAACTAATTGCCAATATACATCAGTGTCACTATCTAGAAAATCGATTGTTTCTACTTTATCTACTGTGATCGTTATAATATTAAAAATTTATGATTAAGGAAATTTTTTATTAAAACGAGGAAGATTATAGTTGCCCTTGTCAACTTTTAGATACCCGTGCATACCCACTAACCGTTATTTATTTCCCTTAGGCTATTATAAATATTACAAAAAAAAATATAATTAATTAATATATATAATTTTTAATTCATACCATAATTACCATAGGTACCATAATTATTGCTTAAAAACAAAAAAAAACCCTAAAAGTTGGTACCTATGGTATACCCGATGTCATATATGTATGCACGGGTATAATGAACATTACTTAAAAGTAATATAAAGTTTAATTAAAATAAATATTTCTGAACGCCTGAAAAGGTAAGGTATACTTTACTCCCCTCATATTGTATGTGATAATTAGGGGGCTAAACAATATCCAGCGAATTGTGTTTAAAGAAGTGGTTGATTAACAGTTAGTTTAATCAGAATAAGAAATTGTTGAACATTTACCTAATATAAAAATTATTTTTACAAATTGTCCGATTTTAATGTCTTAAAACTGATGATAATGTCTTAAAAAAATTAACTGATATTAATCAAAATGAAAATAAATAAAAACATCAAAAATTAATACAAAAATTTTTTTATTTTATTTCTTTTTATTGAAATAAAAAGTCATTTATTTTATACAAATAAAAAATACAAAAAGTTATTCGAATTGTTTATAAAAATTGTTAAATATTTTTGTTTTAAGAAAATTTAAGGTAAATATTTGATAATAACTGATAGTTTACCAGTATTTCTTAAAGTAAACAAGTGATCAAGAGATTAACATTATTTTTTTCAAAATTTAGGATCTTAAAAAATGTTTACATTTAAAAATATTTTACAAAAAAAGACATTAAAAATTTAACCATTCTTCAATAAATTAAAATAAGAAATAGTTATTTTAAGAAAATTATTTTTTTTATTTTTTTACAGGTGAAAGCAAAACCCAATTGGAAATTTTGAGCTTAAAAAAAAATGGTAACAATACAATGACGAGTAAAACCATATAATAATTAAGTACTTAAAACTTGAAGAAACTTGATTTTTATCGGATTCTCTTTTTGATGCTGAATATTGATGACATAAATGAAAAATGAGTAGGAACAGTGTAAACAATTAAATAATATTTAATAAATATAAATTAAATAAATCTATTTTGTACATTGAAAAAATTTGAAATTAATTGAAATAACGAAGCCTGTATAATTAATAGGCTTTGCGAAATTTTTACGTCCTTTAATTGTCCAAAACTATGTATGACCCTTTTTGGTGTTAATGCCTGCTCTTCATTGTTATTTGTAAAAAATATTTAATCTGTTGCTTAATTTCTAGCGTTCTAATCAATTGCTTCAAGTTCGAGAGTTTAATTATAATCAAATAAAGGGTAACATTGCCGAAAGAATTTAAAGAATTCGAAATTAAAAATAAATTAATTAAAACTTTGTACAAAATAGATTTTATTTAACAAAAAATTAAAATTATTTTATTTTTGTATAATTTTTGAAGTAAAATTTTTTTTAACCATTATCAATTTTTGTTTACAGTTGATGAAAAACCAAAATTACTACCAACTTATACAATTAATCGTCGTGTACTTACACAACAGGCTGTTATTGAGGAGACAAGCTATGAAACAAGTTACAAAACCATTCCAGCTGTACTTAAAGATTATTGTAAGAGTGTCAGTTGTTTAAAATTATTTCGTGGATTGTTTCCAATATTAGAATGGTTACCAAACTATTCATTTAAAAATAATTTATTAGGAGATTTAATCTCTGGTATTACAGTTTCTGTAATGCAAATTCCTCAAGGTAAACTTATTTAAAATTATTGTAAAAATATATATTTGCTTTACATTAATGTTTTTTTTTTGTCAACTTTTAGGAATGGCATATGGAATGTTAGCTGGTGTTCAGGCTAAAGTTGGACTTTATATGGCATTCTTTCAAGTTTTAGTTTATATGATATTCGGTACATCACGTCACATTTCAATAGGAACATTTGCTGTTATATCTTTAATGACACGTAAAGTTGTTCAAACATATAGTAGAACTGAAATAATTACATCTAATATGAATTCAAGTTATGATGGTATTACAAATGGAAATTACATTTCAGAACAAGAAATATATACACCAATTCAAGTAGTAACTGCACTTGCTATTGCGACCAGTATTTTACATGTAAGTTTATTTTTTTTTTTATACAATGCTTTAAATGCTATTCCTATTATATAGTTAGCCATGGCTTTATTAAGACTTGGTAAACTATCATCATTACTAACTGATCCGTTAGTAAACGGATTTACAACAGCAGCAGCATTTCATGTTGCCAGTAGCCAACTTAAAAATATCTTTGGTATAAAAATACCAAGATTTAAGGGAGCATTTAAAATAATTTATACATTAATATATATTGGAGAAAATATAAAAGAAACAAATCTAGCAACATTAATTCTTTCAACATGTGTTATAACATTTATGATCATAATGAACGAAATTGTACATCCATCATTATCAAAAATTTGTAGATTTCCATTACCAGTTGAATTTATAGCTGTATTAGGTGGAACACTTATTACAAGATACTCAGAATTAGAAGAAAATTATAATATAGTAATTATTGGTAAAATACCAGTTGGTTTACCAGAACCATTTTTTCCACCTTTAAGTTTAATAAATAAATTATGGCTTCATGCACTTCCAATTGCAATTGTTAGTTTTTCTGTTGTTATTTCAATGGGTTTATTACTTGCTAAAAAACATGCCTACGAAATTAAAGCAAATCAAGAGTTAATTGCACTGGGAGTTGGTAATCTAATTAGCGGTTGCTTTTCATGTATGCCAATGTGTTGTTCATTATCAAGATCATTAATTCAAGAACAAACAGGTGGTGTAACACAAATTTCTTCGTTTGTTGCGGCAATGTTAATATTATTAATTTTATTAGTTATTGGACCGTTTTTTGAAACATTACCAAGGGTATAAAATATACAAGATATAAAATTAAATTTTAATAATTTTTAGTTTTAATTAATATATTTATAGTGTGTTTTGGCTGGTGTTATTATTTTTGCATTAAAAGGGATGTTTATGCAGTTTAAAGAAGTTAAAACATTTGCTAAACAAGGCAATATGGAATTATTTATATGGCTAGTAACATTCTTTTCTGTTGTGATTATCGATTACGACATCGGGTAAATAATATAAGAAAATTCTTTCCTTTTTTTAGTTTTAATGTCGTTTTTTTTTTTTTTAAAACTTAGACTTGCAATAGGAATAGTTGTTGCTATTGGCGCCTTTTTTTTGAAGAGTGTCAAACCATATTATTGTTTGATGGGAACCCTTCCTTCTTCTGAAACTGGAGTTTATGTTTGTTTGGATCGTCATAAAAACGCTATTGAAATTTCAGGCATTAAAATTGTAATTTTGTTTTAACCTTATATTACATATCAAGTCATTTATTTTAAATTTTTTTAGTTTCATTATGCTGGTTCAGTTAATTTTGCAACAATGGCGGGTTATAAAAAATGTTTATGTAAAGCAATAAATGTAAATAGTACTCAAATTCGTAAACCTAGTTTACTTGATCCAAATGAAGTGGATAAATTTTTACCATCATTCCAAACACTAATCTTAGATTTATCAGCAGTTGCTCATATAGACGTAGCTGGTTGTCATGTTATAACAGAAATTCTTAAAGAAATGGATATGATAGGTGTTAAATTGTTTTTAGCAGCACCATCGGATCGTGTGTATGATACATTAATTCATAGTATGTCACTAGGTGAAGGTCCATTTGTGATATTACCAACAATACATGATGCTGTATTATTAGGAAGTGCCTATCATTATAAGTCACAAGAAAGTAAATCATGAGGAATTGGGTGTTTTTCCGTATAGGGGACCCAAATATTCTGAAAAAAGCGCATAATTCTGATTTTGTAGCCAACTCTAAGGTCCTTCCTAATTATATTTTGACATACATATCTCCAAAATATCTCAAAAATCCCTCCAAACAAATTACCAAAACCCAACTCAATATTGTATCCAACTCTAAAGTGCATCCTTCTTACATTTTTACACACATATTTCAACAAAAAAACAAAAAGGCATAATAAATGTAAAAGAAATAAGGTATGAAAATGTATTTTTTAATAAAATTGTTGTTTCAGTTTTGTATTTATTTCTCTGGTGGGGCTATTTGTCAACATATACCATACTTATTATATACCGTTTGGAAAGAATGTAAAGAGACCTTTCTAACGGTATAATAATAAATACAGGTTGTTTTGGAAAATTTCATACTTATAGCGGTTTTTTTTAAAATTTGAATTTTTTTTTTTTATTTAAAATTTCCAGGTGTGTATTAAAGCAAATATTGAGCCCTACATAACTGTAACAATTTACTGCCTGCATATTGTCTTAGGTCAAAAATTTGATTTTTTACGTAAAATACTACAAAAAATTAAAAAAATTTTGTAATACATTTTTCGATCACTAGATGGCGTCAACGGTACTAATTTTTATTTTATTTGACTCATGCTTAACTCAAACACGTTACAATTATTATTTTAAACTAACAAAGTGAAATAAAAATTGAATATTACAATACTAATTAATGCAAAATTTATATTAAACAATCATACAAAAAGAAACAGGGAAAATAAATTAAAAATTATTTAAAAAAAATAACAAATTCATTAACATTTTTCATTATAATAATAATTAAAGGTTTAACATTAAACACAATTATTAAACAAATTTAAGTTTTAATTTAATATGAAAAATAAACAAAAATAAATAATAAGCAAAAGATACTCCCAAAATTTCAACGATGCAAATATAAATCTTTCTTTAAAGTAAATTTGATTAGTTGAAGGTTAATAATGTGTTTATATTTATAACATAAAGCCATCATTCTGTTAAGAGGTTCAAATTTACCATAATTAGTACGATGAAACTGGGAATAAAACATGTTGTGTTCTTAATCTAGAAACTGGACAAAAGACTACCCTGTCATGTAATTCCGTAGAAACAATATTGCCTTTCAGTAATTCTGTTAAAAATATTATATCGGCAACTTCTCGACGTTTTTCGAGTGTTAAGATTTTAATAAATTTAGCCGATGCTCATACGGTGGAAGATTTAACGGATCTTTCCAAGGCAGATGACGAAGAGCAAATCTAAGAAATTTTTTTTGGACAGATTCAATCCTATTAACATGGACTCTGAAAAATGGATTCCATATCTGACTGGCATATTATAAATTGGGTTTTACCAAGCAAGTATAAAGAGAATTAAAAACAAAGGGGTCTTCAAATTCTCTTGCTAAACGCTTGATAAAACCCAGCATAGAATTTGCTTTATTTAATATATAGGTACAATGAGGTTGAAATGATAGTTTACTATCAAATAGTACTCCCAAATCTTTAATTAAAGCAACAGATAGAATATGTGATAATGGATTTAAACGAAGTGTAAAAGAAATAAAAGCACATTTAGTTATGTTAAGAAGAAGATTATTATTAATACACCAGTTATGAAAAAGATTTAAATCATCTTGTAAAGCTAACGAATCATCTAATGATTTAATTTTTTTTAAAATCTTCATATCATCGGCATATATTTTAATGTGACTGCTGTAAATTAAAGTAGTAACGTCATTTATCGAAATAATAAACAATAAAGGCCCAAGATGACTACCCTGAGGAACCCCAGTGAGAGCCAAGAATGGGGTCGAAATTAAAAATCTAAAAAGAATTGAACAGCTACGATCTGAAAGATATGAGGAAATCCAATTTATAAAGTATGAGAGAAAACCTAATTTTCTTAACTTAAAGATGATAATATTGTGAGGAAGAAGATCAAATGCTTTACTAAAGTCGGTGTAAATTACATCAGTTTTAAAGCCATCCTGTATATTTTTCAGAAAAATTGATGTTGCCTCAACAAGATTAGTAACAGTTGACTTATTTTTCACAAAGCCATATGTTGATATGGCGATAAAAAGGTAACTCAGTGATCATAAATCGAATCATAAGCGATTAATTCAAAAAGTTTAGGAATCGAGGATAATTTTGCTATCGGCCGATAATTAGTAATGTCATTTTTATGATCTTTCTTATGAATACGTTTAATAAGAGCACTTTTCCAAATAGATGGGAAAACCCCAGTAGCTAATGAGGAATTAAATATGGTGGAAAGTGGGCCAGCCAAAGAGGCAGCGCAGTTTTTTAAAAATAAGTTAGGGATACCATTAATTCCAGGACTAGAATTATCATAAATTTTATTTAGGTAATTAAATACAATGTTAGAGTCTATATTAATATTAGTAAATGAAGATTTCGGAAAATTTTCAAGGTGAGAAAAATTTGCTTCATTTAAAGAAAAGGTTGAAGTAGAGTAACTAGAAGAAAAAAATTCACAATGATTTTGGAGTCATTACTAACAGAATTTTTATAATTAAAAAAGGCTGGATAATGATATAATATAAATCGAAAACTTGGGAAGTACCGTTATGTGATGACGTCATCTCAATATTTTAAAAATAAAAAAGAAAAATATATTTTACAAAAAAACAAAATTTACATTTTGCGTTATTAGAAATTTAAATAAAAAATATTTTTTTTTAAACTAATTTAAAAAAAAAATTTTAACTTTTACTAATTGAACATAATTATTCTGATGATAAAAATAAAAATGGAGGTAGAACAAAGCTTTTCTATTGTGTGAGCAACAAATTTTTAAAAAAAAACTATTAATTGATGCCAATATACATCAGTGTCACTATCTAGAAAATCGATTGTTTCTACTTTATCTACTGTGATCGTTATAATATTAAAAATTTATGATTAAGGAAATTTTTTTATTAAAATGAACATTACTTAAAAGTAATATAAAGTGTAATTAAAATAAATATTTCTGAACGCCTGAAAGGTAAGGTATACTTTACTCCCTTATCATATTGTATGTGTTAACAAGGGGCTGTCTATAAACGAAAAACCTAAACAATATCCAGCGAATTGTGTTTAAAGAAGTGGTTGATTAACAGTTAGTTTAATCAGAATAGGAAATTGTTGAACATTTACCTAATATAAAAATTATTTTTACAAATTGTCCGATTTTAATGTCGAAAATTGTACGGGGTTCTCTAAATTTTTAAAAGATAAATTCACTTTGATTCGATATAAACTCAACTGTTTATTGAAAGCAAATGCCAAAATTAACTGATATTAATCAAAATGAAAATAAATAAAAATAAAAACATCAAAAATTAAAACAAAAATTTTTCTTTTTTATTGAAATAAAAAGTCAATTATTTTATACAAATAAAAATTACAAAAAGTTATTCGAATGGTTTATAAATATTTTTAAATATTTTTGTTTGAAGAAAATTTAAGGTAAATATTTGATAATAACTGATAGTTTCTGATAATAACTGATAATAACCAGTGTTTCTTAAAGTAAACAAGTGATCAAGAGATTAACATTATTTAAGAGTAATTTGTGCCTAAAATTTATCCAAATTAAAGATTAAACAAATTCTCAATCATTATTTGATCCCTGAAGAAGATTCAACGAGTTTTTAAATAATATAATATGACAAAATAAAATACATTTCAAGTACCTGGTGGTTGTTTAAGCAAAATATAGTTTAGTGGAATTTTGGGAAATATAATTAAAAATGAGTAACAGTTAGAAATATTCTTTTTCTAAAAGAATTACTTTTAAAATAATATCTGCTTAAAATTAAATTTTAATTTTAAATGTTTTTTACAGAAAACCAAAAGGAAATATTATTAGCTAATTATACAATTAATCGTAGAATATTAACACAAGATGTTCTTAATCAACAAACAAATTATGAGCCATATCAAAGAAATTTTAAAGAATCAATAAAATGCTATTATAATAATTTTAACTTTCTTTATGAGTTTAAAAATTTTTTTCCAATATTAAAGTGGTTACCAAAATATTCCATTAGAAAAACCTTAGTAAAGGATACTTTATCTGGATTCACAGTTTCAATACTGCAGATTCTTCAAGGTATAATTTTTGTTAATTCAATTATAAGGTTTTAATATTCGTATAATTTCTGTAAACATTTTTTATTTAGGAATAGCATATGGATTGTTAGCTGGTGTTCCACCTATAGTTGGTTTATATTCGACATTTTTTCCAGTTTTGGTTTATGTAATATTCGGTACATCACATCACGTTTCAATAGGACCATTAGCTGTTGTTTCTTTAATGACACGAGATATAATCGCAAAACACTCTCAAGATGGAAATTATTTTTATTCTAAAATATACAGTAATTCAACTATACAAAAATGTTTTAAAAATTTAAGTACTCCAGCAAATCAAAATTTAAAATTTAATGAAAACATTCAAGCTCCTATATATTCTAACATGGAAATTGCAGCAGCACTTGCTGTAGCAACAAGTATAGTACAGGTAAATTTCAGGTAAAAATAAAGCCTAGAGCAATAAAACCTAAAAGGCCTTATTTCACTTTTATGTTGAGAAATAAGCTCTTTACATCTAATTAGCACTTATCTTTCACAACTCTCTTCACGGTTCCCTAGAAAAAATTTAAGCTATTGCTTGTGTATCTATTTGATGAGATTTTATAACTAAACCAGGATGGTCTCTGCTTTCAGAATATTTACATATATGTATACATTCCGGGAAAAGCAGCTATCCTGAATTTGTAACCATCTCTTAAATTTATATTATTTAAATAAACTGAAACATTAACAAAAAATTTTATTAGATATTTAAATAATTAATTACAATTAGGTTATATTTCCATTAATTTACAAAAAATTAGGCCTTATTTCACTTTGCAATGAGAATCATTTCTTTTTCCAAAGTAATATAAGGCCTATTAGGCTTTATTGCATTATGCTTTATTTCCCCCAATTAAATTTCAAAATTAAATTTATACAGGGTATGCCATTTTTAATTAGCAAATTAAATAAATTTAGATACTGTCCATCACATTAAATGTAAATTTCATTAAATTTAATCTAAATTTTACATTTTTTTGTTAATTATTCTGTCTCATTACTTATGTAAAGACATTTGAGACACCCTATAAAATATATAAATTAATAAAATAACTATATAGATACGTAATAAATTTTTTACAGTTTGCATTGGCAATACTTAGAGTTGGCAGATTTTCAACTTTTTTATGTGATCCATTTGTAAAAGCATTTACAACAGCAATTGCATTCCATATTATTGTAAGTCAACTCGACGATATGTTTGGTATAAAAATAGTAAAACGGACTACGTTTTTATCAAATTTCAAAATTTTTTATAAAATTGTATGTGTAGCAGAAAAACTTTCGGAAACAAATATTGTAACACTCATAATAACAATATCTGTTTTGATTTTTATGTTAACATCACTTGAAGTAATATACCCTTATTTGTTAAAATTTTTCCCATATTTAATCCCAGCTGAACTTATAGTTATAGTAGTGTATACATTAATTTTTAGTTATACGTCACTTGCTCACGATTATAATATAAATGTAGTTGGTGAAATTCCCACTGGTTTACCAAAACCTGAATTTCCACCACTATCTTTAATTAATAATTTATGGGTTGAAGCGATTGAATTGGCATTTGTTATTGTTGTATTAACAATCTCTATGGGTATATTATTTGGCGAAAGACATTCGTATAACATCGAACCAAATCAAGAAATATATGCACTTGCGTTTGCTAATTTTGTTGGTGGTTGTTTTTCATGTATGCCATCCGCAAGTTCAGTTTCAAGATCATTAATTCAAGAACAAACTGGTGGTGTAACACAAATAGCTTCATTCGTTGCAGCAATGTGTAATTTATTAGTTTTATTACATTTTGGACCAATCTTTGAAGTATTACCAAAAGTATAACAAAAGTGTTTTAATATTCAATTATATATTCAATTTTGGTTTAATTTTTTTTTTATCTTAAGTGCATTTTAGCTGCAATGGTCGTCGTTTCGCTCAAATCAATGTTTATGCAAATTAAACAAGTAAAAATATTCGCAAAACAAGGTAGAATGGAATTAGCAATGTGGTCGTTTACATTTTTTACTTCGTTAATCTTCAATTATGTTTGGGGGTAAATTATTGTTTTATTAATCAAAATACAATTATAAATTAGATTTCAACTACGATTTACACTTTTCATTATATAGACTAATTGTGGGAGTATTAACTGTTGTTATTGTTTTTTTTATGAGAAGTTTAAAATCATATCATTGTATATTGGGTACTTCACCAGTTGTCAACACTGGTATATATGTTTGTATGGAGCATCATAAGACTGCAGTTGAGGTACCAAATGTTAAAATTGTAAGATTAAATTATATTTTACAAATTGAAAAAATTAATTTAAAAGCAATTTAAATTTTTATTTTTAGTTTTATTATGCTGGTTCAGTGAATTTTGTGACAATGTATCACTTTAAGAAATGTTTTTTGGAAGCAATTAATATTAATAAAAGTGATACATCTCGAAGCAGTTTACAAAAACTAAATTTTAGTACAGTTATCTTAGATTTATCAGCAGTCGTTCATTTAGATGCATCCAGTTGTCAAATTTTAACTGAAATTTTGAAAGAACTTAATTTGCTTGGGCTAAATTTTTTTTTAGCTTCACCTTCACATAATGTTTACGACACATTATTTCACAGTGTGTCATTAGGTGAAGGTCCATTTGTCATATTACCAACAGTACATGATGCAGTTTTATTGGCAGAGTCATATCATAAAACGTAAAAAATGTGACGGAATTTTTTGTATAAAAGTATACAAAAACAGTGAATGTAATTCAAGAAATTTATAATTACGTTACAAATCAATATATTTATTGTATATTTAAGGCCGTTTCCGGCTTTACACGGTCACGTTACGACTCCCATGAAAATGCTAAAGGTGACCGTATTTTGTATTCATATTATATCGCCAACAAAGTCACGGTCGTGACGACACCATTTTTTAAATAAATTATAGGTTTTAAATAATATAATGAAAAAGAAATAAATATACTTATATACAAATATTTAAAAGTAATAAATTTTTTGTTTTGTTTAAATTTTTACTCTACCGTGTGGACTGTTAATCTGTACACAGGCAGACACACAGCCGTACGTACAGACAAACATCATAAAAAAAATTTTTTATGGGTTTTTCCACACCGCTGTAATGTATATATGCAAAAATCTCGTGATTAAATTTTTGGTGCGAAAACAATACCTATCGCTTAATATATTTCATATAAGCGGTTGGTAATAAAAACCCTAACAATATTCTACTTTGTATTTAAAAAAATTGATATTATTCACTACTGTATATTTTGCATTTAGAAGTAAGTAAACCACATTATATATTTATTATTATATATATATATATATATTATCAATTTTATTTATTTATTACTGTACCAATACCGCTATATATTTCTTTCAAAACAATATGACAATTTAAAATTAGAATAGCTAGCCATACACCGACACTTTTTTCTAAAAGCCAGATGACACGCCACGCTTTTCGCTGCATTTTTCTGTTGGTGTGTGGTGAATATGACGCGCCACTTTTTCTAACACTCAATCTGTCACTCCAATTGACACTTTTTCACCTTAGTCCACACACTAACAAAATTCAAACTGAACGGAAAAACGTCAGTTTATTACAAGTAATTACAAGTTATAGTTTATTACAAGTTGAAGTAAAATTGCAGTGTTAATAGTTTTAAGTGAAATTAATAAAAAAAAAAATAAAAATGGATGATAAGAATAAGAATAAAGAATTCATAAGTAATTTCATTGAAATATATAAAAGACATCCATCTCTTTGGAAAATTAAATCCAGCGTTTACAAAAATCGAAATTTAAAAAATAAAGGTTACGATGAATTACTTGAGTACTATAAAAAAGTTTATACTCATGCGGACAGAAGCACAGTCTGCAAAAAAATTCAATCTATAAGAGGAGCATTCCGAAAGGAATTAAAAAAAGTAGAGAGTTCCAAAAGAAGTGGAAAATCAGCGGACGAAATATATGTGCCAAGTCTATGGTATTACGAACTGCTTTTATTCACTTTGGAACACGAACAGATTTCTGAGAGCATTGATAATATCAATGAAAACACTTCATTGGTAGATTTAGCTGAAGATGATATTTTTGGACAAGATTTTGAAGAACCACAATCAAACTATCAGGTAAATTAATTTTAATTTTTTTATTCAAACACAAATATTAACATATAGGTAAATAGAGCTGTATATAAAAATAATATCTAGCTATAAATAATAATATGTAAGTATAAATAATATAATATAGCTATAAATACTAATATGTATAGGTATAAATAATATGCATGGATATACCTTCATATTAATATTTATACCTACATTACATTATTTATAACTACATATTTAACTAATTAAGCTTTTCCATATTTCACCATATCATCTTGCCACGAAACTTTTCCTTTGTTGTTGAAGTATTCCATATAGTTATTTCTATTGGTAACACCATCAAAACTTCTTGCTCCATTGCTTTGTAATGAAGTAAGCAAATGTGGATCTTCATTGCGCCAAGTCCCATTTTGTCGCATTTCGTGTGTGCTAGAATTTTCAGAATCAAATGTATTTCTTGATATATACTTATTATTTGAACGGATTAAAAAGTTATGTAGTACACATATAGCAGAAATAACGTGTTTTGTATTTTCAAGTGCAATATTAATAGGTGTATGTAATATTCTGAATTTGGTTGTTAAAAGTCCAAATGTATTTTCTACTACATTACGAGCTCTTGCAATTCGATAATTAAATATTCTTCTTTCATAATTTAAAGTTGCTTGCGAAAATGGTTTTAATATATTTTTCTGCAAGGAGAAAGCTTCATCACCAATTAAGACAAAATTAAAACTTTCAACGTTTTCATTATTTGAAGGAAAATTGATGCTATTATTTGTAATGATTTCATTTAAAGTAGTATATTCAAAAACACCACCGTCTGAAATTCTTCCGTTTTTACCTACATCAATGTAAATAAACTCATAGTTCGCATCTACCAGAGCCATTAATATAATACTATAAAAATTTTTATAGTTGTAGTACATTGCTCCACTTTTTGAAGGTGCAATTATTCTTATATGTTTTCCGTCCAGCGCACCTCCACAATTTGGCATTTGCCACTTTTCTTCAAATTGTTTACCTATTTCAGTCCATTGTTCTTTTGATGTTGGAAACTAAAAATAAAAAATGTTTTTATTATACTTAGACAAATATATAAATGTTTTTATTATATAATATGTTTTTATTATATTTTTAGACAACAAATATAAATGACGGTGTTCATGGTCAACCATCACCATCTGGTGCTCACTGCCAACCATCTACATCTGGTGCTCACTGTCAACCATCTACATCTGGTGATCATGATGTTTCATTTATCCCGAATGCTTCTTCATCAACAAAAAACAAAAAAAGAAAGTTAGAAGGAAAAGAGCAAGAATTTTTAAAAGCTTGTACCGAAACTTTACAAAAAAATAAAATTACAAACGATGACCAATATGATGCCTTGGGGAAGTATGTTGCACACAAAATGAGATCCATTCCAAAAATCCATCAAAGAATATATGCAGAAAGAGTAATAATGCATGCTCTTCAAAGTGCCGCATTAGATAAACTGACGGAGCAATCTGATATAATAGAAACTGTACCAAATTCACAACTAGTATACGAGTATTGTGCCACACCAAAGCCATCAACACCACTTGATTTTTATGATGACTAATATTTTATAATCTTATTTGAATTTATGTATTTTTTTTATTTTATAACTTTTTTTTTTTAAAAAACTGAATTAAATTTTGAAAACAAAAATATAAAAAATAAAATTTGAAATTTTTATTCATAGCTTACTTTCATATATTCTTTTCGAAGAACTTTGAAAATCGATTTACAAACTTCAGGTATAATTTTTCCCAGAGCTTGAGGTGATATTCCGGTTGAAAACTTTAAACATTCGTAATTACGGCCAGTGGCTAAAAATCGTAACGTAGCTACCAAACGTTCTTCGGGAGGAATACTTTGTCTCATTATTGTGTCTTCTTTTTGTATAAATGGTGTAATTTGTTTCAATAAAGTCCCAAAATCATGAACATCCATCCTCAAATAATTATATAAATCTGATGGGTAGTTTGTTCGTAACTCCTTAAGTAATTTCATATGACTAAATGAAGCTCTTTTCGCAAACCAACTTTTTTGCCAATACCTTCTAGATTTTGTTTTAAATTTTTGTCTGGTTAAAACCATCATAGCACATATAATTAAATTTTCTGACATTTTTTAAACATGAACAAATTTAAAACACTTGTTCTACTTCCAAAGCACTTGTACTATTAAAAACACAAAAAGATCGTTGGATTGTCATTTGGAATTAAAAAATTTTACACATACCACACGACATTCCAAAGAACAACAATTTGTTAGGCTTATAAAAGCTCTTTAACTGTCGTCCAACCTTCCAGTTTTTTCAGCGTTTTAACTGTGTAGTGTGTATGCAAAGAGCTTTTTTTGAAATGCCACGTAAACTGACATTTTTTTTTAACGAAAAACCGTAAGTTTTTTTCATGAAAAAAAGTGTTAGTGTGTGGCTAGCTAATATTTGGATAGCAACTTAAATGAAATTTATATGTGTTAGAATTCGGTACGGTAACAATGAGTTGTAAATTCGGAATTCCGATTTAAAATGCGGATATCTTTTGAATTTAAATTTCCTTGCCGGGTTAGAGACCCTGATCATTGTTTTCCTGCTGCAGCACTTATGTCGCAGGCAAAGTTTTTTAATATAAATGCTCCTATATGGTTTTTCTTTATTATCTTAGATTGTAAAAGCTTAATGAATATGTTTGCAAAAAAATAGCTTCAGGTAGTTGTCATACAAATTTCTAGAATCAATTTGCATATCATTTAACCTAAGAAATAGAAAACTAAAAATTTAATCAAGCTACTTATGTTTTACCATCGGTGACGTAGGGGTTAAGGCGTCGGCCTTTCAATCAAATGGTCTCGGATTCAAACCCTGGTCGGATAAGATCTAAACAAAAAATAAATAAATTATATCAACAGAAAAGGCTGAATCACTCACTTATCACATTGTATGTAGTAGTGACTGTTGATAAATAAATAAATAAATTTTCATCCAAAATGCAATAGTTGAAGTTATTTAGAAAAATGCATAAAAAGCTGTAATGCAGGTTTGGGTTCAAGTATTTTATTTTTTTATTTATTTATTTGTAGTACAAGACAATAGTAAATATTTCCTGATAATATTAACAAATTAATTGACATTTGGACTTTTTATTAAATTATTTATATATCCACTATATTTTTTTAATTATGATCCGACCAGGATTTGAACCTTCAATTGAAAAGCCGCCACTTTACCACTGAGCTATCGGTTAGATAAGAGTCCACGTATAAGCATATTTCAAATTCTATAATCGATTTGCATGAATACCACAACTTTTTGGTAACTTTAATTCAAGTATAGTTACTTCGAGACTTAAATTAATTATCTTGTAGATCTTGCATTAATTACCTTGTAGGAGTTTTTGAATGTTTTGCTTTTACCTAAATCTGTTAAGAAAAATATTTTACATAATTATTTCATATATTTAATTTAGTTTCTAATTTACTTAATTTTATTTTAACTCAAACTTCATTTATATATTGAAAATTTGGTTAAAAAAGTCATAATTCTTATTGAAAAAATATAAAATTATTATTGAAATTGAATTATATTAAAAATTGATTTAATAGATAACCATTATTCAATTATCATCATTTAAATCATAATTTGACTTCATATATTGATTGATTGTTTTTTGGGGTTTCAAAGATTTTGAACGTAAATTACTATAACTACGGATTAAACTGAGGGGCGATACATACATTGTTGCTGAACCTGAAGACTTCCATAAGAAATGAACACAAACAAAACTAGTAAATTAAACTAATTCATTTTTTTTTTTTAATTAAATTTTGAACATCCATAGATCGATACAAATTAAAAACAAGTGATATTCTTGGATTAAAATTTCCAAATTTTAAAATTAATCGCACCATACTGACACAGAAGAGGGTCAATAAAAAGACTGGCTTTCAAACAAAATTATCAAAAATCATTCCAACTTTTTCAACCATCTCTCATTATAATTATTTAAAAAGTTTAAATTATTTAAATTTACTTTTTAAATCGATTCCAATATTGGAATGGCTACCAAAATATAAAATATCAGAAAATTTAATAAGAGGTATAACATGTGGAGTTACAGTTTCAGTATTACAGATACCACAAGGTATACAAAGTATTTTAGGTACATACATATATATACAAAAAATTTATTTGGTTTCTTTGTCGGATATTATTAAAGGTGTTGCATTCGGAATGGCCCTTGGTATTAATACTCAAATAGGACTTTATATGGCTTTCTTTCCTGTTTTAGTGTATATAATTTTTGGAACATCACGTCATATTGCAATAGGAACAGCAGGTATTATTGCATTGATGACACGCGAAGTAATTGAAAGAAAATTGGAATATAATCAGACTATTGATAACATCCATAATTACAATATAAGTTTTGTAACAAACCAAGATGATTTTGAAGAAAAATTAATTAATAATCGAATACAAATAGGAACAGCTCTTGCTATAGCAACTGGAATTATACATGTTAGATAGTTAATATATAATATATGTTTAATAATGTGACGTGCCATATGGCCATAATGTCCTTAGGTTTTATGTCCCACTTCTAATGAGACATATTGCCCAAATTCAATTTTGGCACAATGTCTCATTATTTCTGAGTCATAATGTCCTTAAATTGGTGGGACATATCACGATAATAATTTTTGTTTTTGTTATCAGGCTCACCTAAAAAGGATTATTATATTAATCCAATTCCAAATTTGTAGCCGACTGCAAAATTTGAATATTTTCAACGGGTATTAAACAATTTTCTACATTCTAGTCAGACGCGGTGCTTCCGCGCCCTTCTCTACGAGCTACTCTTTTTGGGCCTGCCTTAGTTTTTTTTTCACAACTTCCTTCGTGCTTCCCTTGAAAAAATTTGAACTCCTGCTTCCGCTACCGCCATCAGCGCCACCAGACACACTTTAAGAGTATAGTATCTCACCACTGGTGGGAGATAAAGCCCAAGGATATTATGGCACGTTGCGACTTAAGAATAATTAATTAATTTTAAAAAAATATTTAAATAGTTAATTATGGCAATAATTGGTTTTGGAAAATTGGTAGCTTTTTTGTGTGATCCATTAATAAAAGGCATTACATCAGCAGCGGCTCTTCATATTTCATTTTATTGTCTCGGTAATATTCTTGGAATTAATTTGAGACAATATGATGGATTTCTTAGGTGGTATGATATATTAATAGCTTTTAAAAATAATATTTTAAAAACAAATATACCAACATTAATACTTTCGATAATTGTTTTTATATTAATGGTAACAATGAATGAAATTATAAAACCAGCATTGTCAAGAATAAGTATATTTCCATTTCCAGTTCAATTTATAGTATTAATAGGTGCTACACTAATATCTAAATTTTCAAAATTAACAGAAAAATTTAATATTGAAATTGTTGGAAAAATTCCAGTTGGTTTACCACAACCATTTTTACCATCATTAGAATTAGTTAATAAATTATGGTTAGATGCTCTACCAATTGCAATTGTTAGCTTTTGTCTTGTTATTTCAATGGATTTGATATTTTCTAAAAAACATGGTTATAAAATAAAACCATATAAGGAATTAATTGCAATTGGACTTAGTAATTTAGTTGGTGGTTGTTTTTTATGTTTACCAATATGTTGTTGTTTATCAAGATCATTGATTTTGGAGCAAGTTGGTGCATCTCAACTTTCATCATTTTTTGCAGCAATGTTAACCTTATTAATTTTATTACATTTTGCACCATTCTTTGATACATTACCGAAGGTAAATTAAATATTACATATAGTTTATTTATATAATTGTAAATAGAAATTTAATTTAATAATTTTAATAGTGTGTTCTTGCTGTAATAACATTTTTAGCGTTAAAGGATTTAATTTTTCAAATTAGAGAAGTTAAAACATTTGCAAAACAAGGGAAACTCGAGTTATTTATATTCCTAGCAACATTTTTTTCCTCTATACTTATCAGATATGATGTTGGGTAATATTTTTTTTTTTAATATTTAATATATAAAATTGTTAGCATTATTGATATTATTTAAATATATAATATCTTAGATAATCTTTGTCTAAGGCATTTTAAAAAGGTGTTGGGATATTGGATAATAAATATTTTGAACCTATTAAATTATTAATTAAAGTCGTATTGAAACCTTTGTTTTCAACAATGCTTAATCAATTTTTCAAATATTAATTTACAAGTAGAGCACTATAATACTTTAAGGAGCACCTTGAACTTTTGACGCCAATTTTAAAATACGGTATATCTGAAATAAAGTTATGATATGAAAAATGCACATTAGACCGAAAACGGAAGAATGAAGCGTAGTCCAATTTATCGAACTCATTTTACTTATTTAACTCATCATTTAATATAATTTAACTCATTACTCATTTGTTATGCACACATCACGATTATCAAACCATATTCTATCCATTTGTCTAATTCAATTGGTATTTCTCTTTCCCCATTCTTTAAGCTTCTTTTCCTAACACCCGAAAACCAAACTGTACAATTTATTTGAAGAAGAAAAGTATGGTTGAAAGAGAACGTGGTGTTAGTTTTTTAAAATATAAAATCACCCATCTCCCGTTTCTCAATTTATCTTGTATCTGAAACTGTAAAGCATTCAGACTTTCAAGCAAATTTCAACTTATTTCTAAATAATTTTAATAAAACTAAAAAAAAAAACAAAATATTTATATAAATATTTATTTATTTTGTATGAATATGTTTCCAAAATAAAATTATTTTCTTAATATAGGATATTTGTCGGTCTATTAACTTCATTTATTTCATTCATTATCAAAAGTGTTATACCATATTATAGTGTAATGGGTACGCTGCCATACACAAATACTGGAATATATATTGGTTTGGATTATCATAAGAATGCTATTGAATTACCAGGTATAAAAATTGTAAGTATAGCCAACATTTAAAACTTGTAATAAATACTGATTAATTAGTAATAAGCCTTAATTCTGACGATAATTTGCTATAGTGTATATAGGTGCAACTGTTAAATAATATCGAAAGAAATGTTACGTGGGTTGATTAAGTACAGATCCCGAATACAAATAATATCCCTATAATATCCCAAATTCAGTAACAGTTTCAATTTATAAAGCAATTAGTAGAGCACACAACATTAGAATAGTAGGATCTATTAAATTTAGAATCATTAGAAATATCAGAAGGATTTAAAATATATGTACAATAATTATCTTATCCTATTATATTAATTATTCTCCATACTTTCTAATAAACCCCGAGAATTCTATTCTGAGATATCACAACTATGGTACTATTTAGCCTCATTAAATATTATTAAAGAAATAGTTTTTGCAACCACGCTGATTGGCACAGCAGTTGCGTGCCGACCGTTCATGCGGAAGGTCCGGGTTCGAATCCTAGTTAATGTAAAAAATTTTCTGGTTTTCGACTCCACTCAGCTTCCATTCGCCATTGGGTTCAAATTAATGGCATAACTAATAATTAATAATTATATATATCTTTAATAAAACATACATTAATATAACCAAATAAATAAATGCAAAATATAAAACAAATAAGTTAATTGAATAATATAACTCACAGATATAGAATACCATCTAACTCAAATATAAAATATTACAATAAAAACAAAAATAGAATTGTATCTATTGAAAATCGAATACGTTTCTACATGTTATAAGCGCTAGTACTATCTCATGTTTAAATTGTATGTGGAATTCATTAAGACCAATTGTAATAACACGAATATAATATGACCCCCTATTCCAACATCTACCTTATGGTATGTTGTAACTGTTGGACAAAAATTAACTATTATTTTTATATTTTTAAATTATATAATAAAATTTAATTAATTTCTTATAAAATAAATTTGTATTTTAAAAAATATTACTTCTTGTATTTTTATAGTTTCGCTATGTGGGTTCAATGAATTTTGCAACAATGATTAGATATAAAAAAAACCTTATACAATGCAATTAATCTTAATATTAACAAAATTCAAAGAAATATTGTACTAATATATACCCATATGAAGAATATTCAACCTCATTTCAAATATTAATATTAGATTTAGCAGCTGTTATTTATATAGATGCAGTTGGTTGTCATATTTAACTGAAATTCATAAAGAAATGAAGATGATAGGTGTTAAATTGTTATTAGCAGCACCATTAGATCCTGTTTATGATTTATTAGTACAGAGTATGTCGTTAGGTGAGGGTCCATTTGTGATATTACCGACAATACATGATGCTGTATTATTAGCAAGCAATTACATTTATATATAACTGAATAAAGAGTACGGATCAACATTATAACAATGTTTATAATAATACAATATACAATATGCATTATACCTATAAAAACATATTAAAATAAAAAATTTTTATAAACAATTTTTTTGTATATTAATTAATTTCTTTAATTAAAAATTTTAAATTGTTTTATACTTAAATGTGTTCTAATCTGTCTTATATACTATACCTAGTACCTACAAACTATTTAATTGATTTAATTTTAAACTATAGCCTATTCTATTTTAAATGCTTTTCAAAACTTTTAAAATGTTGAAATCTTTTTTTAAATTAAAAACAAATTTTCCAAAATTTGAATCGACTAAGTTTAATAAACTTACCTTAATCTCAACCCATTGGGTACGTCATTAAACACTTAAGCTTAAGTTAGTGTCGCGTAGCGCTCAAAACTCGAGCGATTTTCGCATTCAATTTAATAAAACGCAATAATTAATATTTATAAACAAATAGCCGCGACTTGCAATTTATCGACCGAATTAGCCGATTAAGATATCTTATGATCAGAGCCGTCTTAAACCTTTCGTAGGCCATAGGCATATTACAACATATAATCGTAGTATGAAAAAAAACGTAGTACGCCAGAAAAATTTTCTAAACATTTTAGTTTGAAATTCAATTGTTTCACAAGCTGTTGTGTATTTTGGTACTTTAAAATTTAAAAAATTATTGCAACAGAGTGCCGTTGTTTTTAAGTTTGTATAATTTATGTTATTTTGCATATGAACATGTATAATAGAGATGTGTCGTTCATGAACGATTCGTTCATAATGAACGAGTCATTTGAGTTAGAAAAACATACGAGTCACTAAATTTAAAAAGACTCGTTCGAAAAGAATCATCAGTCAATCATCATAGATTTTTAACGTCGTACACGTACTATGGATACAAACAAAAAATTGCAATCAAATACTAGGAGCACTAAGTAATATTTCAGAATGTGATCGACAACCACCAGGAGTAGTTCACGAAGTGAAATGTTTGTTAAAAAAACTCAACCATTTAGAAACGGCATTAATGACGGTTATTTGGGCAAATCTCTTAAATAATATTGATAAAGTAAATAAAGCAGTACAAGAGCCAGGAATTGAATTCTGTACAATTTTGAATTTATATGATGGTCTTCTAACATTTTTGTCAGATATTCGAAACAAATTTGATGATTTTGAGAATATGGCTAAAGAAATGACAAATTCTGATTACAAGGATTGTGTACAAAGAAGGCGGAAAAGAAAACAATTTTTCAACGAAGTAACAGAAGAAGATTCAGAATTGTCTGCTAGAGATACGTTTCGAATACATTCGTTTTACCCTATTGTTGATAGACTATTCACCGAAATGAAAAAACGACGAGGAGCATACAATACATTATACAATACTTTCAGTTTTATTGGAGATAAATCTTTATCCAACGATGAAGTTAGGTGTAAAGCTAAAAATTTAGTTAAAACATATTCATCAGATTTAGAAGAAGAATTTGTTGATGAGTTTATAATGTTTTCTTCTATGTAAAGATAAGAAATCTGTAGCAGATTTAATTAAATCACAAATTCAAGACAAACTATTGACAAGTTTTCCAAATGTCAATATTGCATTTCGAATTTATCTATCTATTATTGGAGCAAATGCAGAAGGAGAACGATCATTTTCCAAATTGAAACAAATTAAAAATTATATCCGTTCAACAATGAATCAAGATCGGTTATCATCGTTGTCTGTTCTTTGCATTGAGAGTGATCTTACTCGGGATATGAATTTTGACGATATTATTCAAGATTTTGCCAAAGAAAAATGCCGAAAAAAGATTATTATTTAAAGTTTTCAGTTCCTTTTTTTATATTTGAATTTATTTAATTTGTTATTGAAACAAAATTATTTTATTTTTCTTTATATATATAAATGTATTTTATTTTATTAATTTTTCTTCGTAGGCCACCTAACCTTTTGTATATTATTTTTTCTTCGTAGGCCACCTAAAATTTCGTAGGCCATAGGCACAGTGCCTATGGTGCCTATTGGATAAGACGGCTCTGCTTATGATGATGATCTATATAATAATTATGATGATGTGTTTTGGGAACTTTTTTTCATAAATTATTTTAAATAATGGAAAATAAATAAAAATTATGAAACAAGACTGAATTAACTATCTATTTACATAATGTAAATACCAAGTAATTTATTCAATATCCAATTTTTAAAAATACACATATATAAATGTAGACGTTGTTATTGTAATTGTAATTACATGTTTGCTTTTATGTTTGCATTATATGTTTAGTGTGTTGTCAAATTACTTATACGTTTTATCAGAAATAAACACACTATGCTTAATATAAACTAAAGCATGCTTTCTTATCAGCTTATAAGATATTTTACCGTTTTAATTTCATTACAATTAAAGGAAGCCGCAATCATCGCTACGTTATATCGCCCAATCTTATCTCATCTAAGCATCTGTTGTTGTTTAGACAGGGGGGGAAAGCAAGTCTCCCTTACACCTAGGCCTTGCGGCTCATTGTGCACCCCTCATTAAATACTTTCTATTTATTTATAACTACTATATTATTTATTTTGTTTATATTATATATTTGTATATTTATACTATATTTGGTCACCATGGGGATTCGTAAAGAAAAATTATTTTTCAATAATTTTTTTAAATTAAATATTGTATGACCTGACCGGGAATCGAACCCGGACCCCCTCGGTTAATAAGCCAAATGCTTACCCACTGCACCACCAAGGCCCCATCTAAGCATCTAGTATGTTAGAATTTTGATAGTCACATCAAAACTCAAGCGCATACTTGAAACTGCAGGCAGGCTGCAGGAAAACAAAAGCGTCTTGCGTATCATGTGCAATGTTATTCAATTGCATATAAAATGACATGTATGTCACACCGGTTATACCAAAATGTCAAAATTGGTTTCAAAATAATTGTTATTCTAACTTTTTTTACACATACATTTATTTAATGCCTTCCATTGTGCTACGTGGTATGTCGTCAGTCACTCATGAATGATATACTTGACGCATAGTGGATACGGCGCTTTACACCGAAGAATATATTGCAATCCATTCTGCAAATAAATAAAATTCTCGAATCTCGAAATCAAATATTAACTATTTTTAATTTATGTATTTATTATTTTTTTTTATTAAATATTATAAATAAAATTTAACGAAAAAGTAAATATTATACAAACAAATTTACTACTATATAAATATACAAACATATTTAATATTTAACAGAATTTATTATAATAACTGAATTTCTGCTTTTTAATTTAGTTTTAAATAGTTATAACGTATAATATTTACGAAAATCAGTCATACAAAGTTAATTTAATAGAAATTTTTGTAGGACGTTAACTCTTTGAGCTTGAATGCAATATTATCATTTTTATGTTAATTTAATAATATTTTAAAATATTAACAAAAAAAAAAATACTCACTCCCTAGAGCTACTTTAAAAATTTCGAAAAGTATATAAAGAAAGGAATGTATAAATAACAAATATATACCTATGACAAAGGAAACAGATAATTTGTTAAAACATACGTATTAGTATATCTATTATATTTAGGAACGTACGTAATTTCAAAATTCTCCTAGTATTCTGTCAATTTTATAATGAATTTTAGGAACGATCAGCATCGTTTAACACTTTTAACCTCAAAATATTATTAGGTTTCATAATTATAAATATATCATTAAATAAATCTATTTTTGGAAAAAAATTTGTTAAAAATTCTCTACATAATAAAAAATACTTATATTTCGTAGAAATGTGACGTCATTCACACATTTCTCAATGCATTTTAATTTCTGAACACTTATTCGAAGCGTCATTAAATTGTCAAAATTGTCACTACATAAATGGCTAATGTCATAAAATTGTTAAGAGTCGACAATCTATTTAGTATTTTGTGCGGTGAAAAGAATTATTTATTGCAAATATAAAACCAAAATAAAAATAAGTTTAACTTGAATGTATGAAAACTTAAAACATAAGTTAATAATTTTATATAATATAATATTAAAAATTTAAAGTTGGATTATCTATCAATTAAAATATTAGTTATGCAGCTTGTTAATTAGCTATTAAATGTAATTTTCAAACTGTTAATTTATAAATTTTATTTTTGTTAATATTAATTCAATTGTGTTATTTGCTTTTTATCTTTTTAGAATCAAAATATGTATAAAAGAATTTAATCGTAGCATTAATTAAAAAATAAGAATTTTTTTTAAGAATAAAAATTGATTTTGCATCATCAACTTCTATTGTTTACCTAGAAAAATAGTAAACATTGTTTAGCAACATTATTGAAAAATTTTCTCAGCTTATAATAAATAAACAAAGTTAAAATAGGACTTTTAATTAAAAAGGCCTTAGAAAATGGCTTATTATTTTTTATTATCACCTCAAATATTGGCACAACAACAATTATTACCAGCTAATCAACAACAATTACTAGCACAACAATTAATTCAATCGCAACAACAATTACAACAGGAAGATTTAATTCAACATCGATCTGACGCTATAGATTTAACTGATGAAGAAGTTGAAGAAAAGAAATTTAAAATAGAACCACGTCATGGAATTTATGCACAATATGAAGATACACATAATCATATAACTTCATGGGAAACTCAACATCATCCACATTCTCATCATCAAACAAACCAATCACAGCAATCTCATCATCAACCTATAGCAACTGCTCATCAATATCAAACAATAGAACAAAATGAAATATGGCATTCCGGATCTGAACCAACAACATCTGATGAATGTGTGTTACCGGATGAAAATATTTCTAATTATGAGACAGTTATTGAAACAGAAGAAGTGGTTGAGGAAATACCGTCATCTCCGCAAAAACGACATTCAGAATCAGGAGGTTTTGAGCCTGAACCTGTACAAACAACTCAAAAAGAAAAGTCATTAGTTGATTATATTGAACGTTATTCATCTAAATGTGGTGAAATATATTTAAATAAATCAAAACAATATAAAGTAAAGTGTCATTATTGTAAAGCATTAGCTGAGGGTGTTTCTTCCTTTGTTGATCATATTAGAGGAACTCATTTTCCATATAATGTAGATGTTCTTGATGTTAAAGTTGCTGATTTGGATGCAGAAAAATGTGGAAATGTTTTCATGTCAAATGATTGTTCATTTCTTTATGTTTGCACAATTTGTAATAAACCATTTGAAGATTTTCAACCATTTTCCAAACATATAAGCGATTATCATTTAAATATTTTATTAGGTTAATTAAAATATTTGCAATGAAAGGAAACAAAAAATTAGTTGATTTTTTTTTCTTTTTAGGAAATCCTAAAACATTTTTAGATGCATTTCAATTGTTTGCTAAAAAAATGGAAGAAAAAACCGAATTTGTTAATGAAAATACAATTCATAAAGCAACTTCAAAAATACGCGGATCAAAATCTTTAAAAGAAGCTAGAGAAAATACTAGTAAGTCATATTAAACATTAAATTATGTTAAATTAAAATTTTTTTTTATTTTAAAGCACCTATTCGCTCTCAAACAAAAACTCAACCTCAAAAATGTGATTTATGTAATTATCAATGTCGTACCGTTAAACAGCTAGCAAAACATAGTGAATTACATGTAATGCAAAATCCACGTGTAACGGTACAACATCAACCACAAAATCAACAACATCAACAACAACTACAACAACATCAAAATGTTTATTATGGAAATTATGGTAGGACAACTGATGCAGAAGAAGCAAGATTGGCGGCAGAATTCATTTTGTCATGAATTGTGGTCAGAGTTTTTTTTTCGGTACTTTAATTTAAATATAAATAAAATTTTAAAGTTGGTTAAATAATTTTTAATATTTGTTTTCCTTATCTATTTTCATCTAAATATACTTTAATTTCCGTAATTTTTAAGATTTTTTTTAAATAAGATCAGGATCTAAACATAATATTTCTACTTTATTTTAAACCAATAGATGAAATAAAATTTTGTGTATAAATTTAATTTGGTTTTTATTTTGAGAAAAGTCTTATATGCAAATTAATGTTTTTTTATTGTTCCGATTTTCAGGAAAATTTAAGCGCCTTAACTAATTTAAATCTCATTTAAAATATTTGCAAAATATCTTCAAAAATTTGTTGCCTGTTATTATTTGTTCTTTTTCAGTGGTAACTGGTAATAAAGCGTTTAGAGAATATTGTAATACTGTATGTTTTGTATACATATATGTTAAGCTATTACTTAATCAGAGAGATTATTAAATAGAGAGAAAGAGAAAAAACATTATGCACAACTTAGTGCTTATTCTCGTATTATTAATCGATGGCTCTAACTAGACTCTTAGTTTACTTTTCTATTCAATTTAAAAATTAAAAATTTATCAAATCTTTTTTATTTTAAATTAAAATCCTTAGATTTCACTCGATATATTTTAATTGTTAAGGAAATAATTTATTTCTTTTAAATAAAAAACTTAATTATTTTCTCATATAAATAGAAACTGAAGCCCTGGACTTGAATATAAATATTCTAATTTATTTATTATAAAAAAAAATTGAAATAATAAATGTGAACTACCCTATGTTTTAATTGAAATGTCAATTAAAGTTTTATGTATATAAACATTAATTTTGTTTATAAACTTTTTCTATGTAAACAAAAAATATTTTGTTTATATCAAAACAAAATTGAGTGCAGTTTTCTAAGTTAAGTTAAAATTAATATTAAAATACATATATACTAAAAAAATAAAAAATTAAATAAAAATAAAATGGAAGCAAGTGAAGTAGATCCATTAAATATTGAGTTGGATGACAATAGTACTGATCAACTAAGTCAAAATTCATATGATGAAGAAAATGATGAATACTTTGATGATTCAGATGACTTTATTCCAGATGATATTGAAATAGTTAATGAACCTATATCATTAAAAGATTTAAAAAACTATGAAATACCAGTCGGAGAAATGTTATATTGCCTTCAAAGATGTTTTAAATTTGAATGCATGTATTGCATTAATGTATATGAAAGATTTGGTTTATTAACAGAGCATGTATTAGAAGTACATTTTCCATTTGATTATTTACCAGCTAAAGTTAATCGACGTCAAAATGCTGGTGAATTAAAATGTGGAAAAATTTTAATGTCTGAAGTTCGGGAATTTGTACTTATATGCTATATATGTCAGGAATCCTTTGATGAATTTAAAAAATTTTCCCATCATATTTTAGATAATCATTTGGGTAGCGATGGTATGCTTAACAAAAAATAAAATTGACTATTTTGTTTTTAATTATTTGAATAGTTATGAAATTTTGTTTTAGGAATCATGAAAGTAAATTCTAAAGAAAGTAATCTTGATGCTAATAATTCTCAAAACAATGGTTTAAAAATTAGGCAAAGCATATCGCTACCAATATATCCTGTTGAAGACGATGATGAAGATAAACCATGCAAATGTCGATATTGTAATAAAGGTTTTAAAAGAGATTCAGATCGAAAACGTCATGAAAGAATTCATACAGGTGAAAAACCATATAAATGTGATATGTGTGATAAAGCATTTACACAAAGTGGAACACTGAAAGGACATAAACGAACACATTTTTTTCAGAAATTTAGACAATAGATAATTTATTTTTAACTGATTATCTACTTTTACTTGCAATAGATAAAACAAAATTTAAGTATATGTATGTATTTTAATGTACCTAGTTTAATATTTATTTAAACAATTTAAGTATTAAAATTTTGAACAAAGTTTAGTGTAAGTTTTCGCAAATATAATTTAAGTTTTTAATATAGATTCGCAAATATAATATGTACAGGATAAAAAAAAAATATTTTCTATTAAGTACGTTCGTTTTAATTACATATGTATGTTTAGGGGGAATTGCCAGAAAAGTCAATATCAATAAAACAAGTGATGAAAAAAACAAGGATTTAAAAAAAAAAACCAATTTTTTTGAACAGTTCAAACAGAGTTCTTGCATTGTCTCTATTCTCTATATATTAGTTTCACAGGCTGTCAAAGTTTTTTTATGCATAAGACAAAAGCACAATTTTATTTAAATTTACTTACATTTGGTACGATTTTTGTTTTCCACAAAACATCAGATAATCGATTTGTCACTTATAAAACGTCAAAATTTCGAACTACTCTATCAGACAAATCTATGATTGTGGAAGAAAGCATTAGTGAGAAAGAGATAGCATATGGGGCAATGGTTTAAAAAAAAAATTAAAGGAATTTTTATTGAAATTTTTTGTTCTACTATCTATATATGTATAATTTCTGATTCAGTCTATAGATATTCATTTAATTCCTTTGTAGTTTTTTTTTTATGAAATTGAATGGGTTGTTGTACTGGCTAGTTTTTATGGATAGAGATAAAATTTATCGGTAATGTAGTAAACATGGTAAATATTTTAATAAAAATTAAAGTGTTTATCTCTCAATAGATGGAGGAGCTATCAAAATTAGCTACAATAGAAATTAAAAATTCGCCTTAGCATTTTTTTTAAATAATCGGTAAATTATTAATCAGTATCAGTTACATTATTAATTTTAGAAGCCTTTGAATTGAACTTTGAAGGTGCGGCAAAAGTGGAAACTACAAGCTAAGCTTGTAATTTTGAGGAAAGTTAAACCTCGATACGTTATTTATTACCTAACAAATTATTCGCTAATATTGAACTGTGAACATTTTAATGGTTTTTATCTACTGTAATATAATTTTATTTTTTATAACCTTTGAATTTAATATAAGGGAAAAATTTACAGAACAGCAGCGTTAGTAATGGACTTAAATAAAACTTATGTTACTAATTTAGGGTTTTGACAAATTTTGGCAGGATAAAATAGACACTTCCAGGCATGTTTCCGGCATTTAAATTTTCGCAGTTGTTTTGGTATTCTGCTTATTATCGTTAAGGTGTTGCTATTTCTGGTTTTCTTTTTATAATAGGTGTGCTTATTAGTGAGTTCTAGGACTACCTAGAACAATCTAGAACAGAAAAGTAAAGGATTTTGCTTTCTATAGTTTTAGAACATGTATTTTTCTGTCCGAAAGTGTTATACTTTTGTGTTCATTAGTTTTTCAAAACTGTTCTAATTTCTAAGTTGTTCTTTTCTTTTCTAATTTATTTTTTTCTGTTCCGTTTTTGCGCAATTGTCTATAAACTTTTATTGGTTTTTCAGTTAAAATTTTTAAAATCAATAAAACATTTTTATTAAAATTAAAAAAAAAAAACAAAATTTGAAAATTTAATAAAATCGATAAACAATTATTTGTTAATTTTGAAAACTTAACATTTAGAACAGAAAGTTTTGTTCTGTTCTGTATTGTACTGAAAATTAATAAATAAACCTAATTATACATATTGCTTTTTTGGCAGTTTTTCAATTTTTGGTGAATTTAATGTCTTAGATCCAGGATTGTAAAATAGCGAACTCAAATCCAAAGTTCAACTCAAAGCTCAACTCATAGGTTGAGCTATACGTATAAGCTCAAAGGTTGAGCTGATATAATCTTTAGCTAGTTTAAATGTTGACTTAAAGTAGCTAATTCAAAATTTGAGTTGAGCGATGAGTAGAGTTGATATTTTAGCTTTTTGCTAACCTGCGTAGATCATTAAAGACCATTTTTTTTTAAACTTAATAATCATACATTTTATTTTCTATAGTAATGGTAGTTATTTTAGCAAGTAGAGTAGTCATATAAATAGAATTAGCTTTACGCGATTTTTTGGAGCTTCCTTTAAGTAGTTTTACCAGGATCTGATCCAAAGTGATTTTGATTAATTTAAGCCCTAGTAAAATTTAAAAATCTATTAAAACAAAACAAAAATTTGTCTTTCACGTCTTTTTACATCTTTCCCTACGTTTTCTTCTACGTCTACACAAATTTGTATAATAGGCTTATCATTAAACTTTTTCTTTTATTACCCAAATTTGTTGGTCATTTATTAGATACTCCAAAGTTTTTCCAACAGTTTTAATAAAAAAGAAACATTGATTTAATTATCTTGGAGTTTATTCAAATAAAATGAATATAAATTTAAAATCAATATTTGAGTTTAATTTAAAATAAAATTTTTTTATTTTTGGCACCATTTCAAAAGTTGATTAACTGGAAGAAAAATAAAAATATAAGTTTTATTATTGCAAACCAACATAACCATAAAATTTTCTAACTACCATTTAGTTTAAAATTATTATTATACTCGTATGACTATATAGTCAAAGGGTATAATAAATTTGCCATTACGTTTGTAACGCAGAGAAGGAGGGGGGGTAGATATAGACTCAAGTGTATGGATCGGATCAGAATCAAAAAATAAATCGGTTTAGCCATGTATGTCCGTCCGTCCGTCCGTCATCACGATAACTCAAAAAGTAAAGGAGCTAGGATTATGAAATTTTCACAAATTCGCTTTTATGCAAAAAACGGAATCGAGTTTAAAATTCAGCCATTTTGGTCCACGGGTTCGAGTACCTGCCATACAACTTCTAATTTTATATGAGCATTACTCTATACCTATGGAAGTTGCGTGTCTGAAATTTTGCCAAAAGTAGTTTAGTATAATGGCCAAAGTTACTGCAAAATTTGGTTGGTCTACTGCAGAGGGTTCGAGTAGCTGCCATACAACTCCTTCTTTTATATGAGCCTTACACTACACCTGATGAAGCTGGGTGTCTAAAATTTTGCAAAAAATAGTTTAATGTAATGACCAAAGTTACTGCAAAATTTAGTTGGTCTACTGCTGAGGGTTCGAGTAGCTGCCATACAACTCCTTCTTTTATATGAGGATTACACTACACCAAATGAAGGTGGGTGTCTGAAATTTTGCCAAAAATAGTTTAGTGTAATGGCCAAAGTTACTGCAAAATTTGGTTGGTCTACTGCAAAGGGTTCGAGTAGCTGCCATACAACTCCTTCTTTTATATGAGCATTACTCTACAGTCTACACCTAATAAAGCTGAATGTTTGAAATTTTGCCAAAAGTAATTAACCGGATGATATAATGTATATGTTACGGTCATACGGGTATCCCAGAGTTGACAAAGTCTACTCTACTACACTCTTCCTCGTTTTTTAACTAAATCCTACAACAAATTTCGATTTTAAAGATGAAAATAAAAAAAGAAGCAAATAATATTATTGGCAGTCTTTCAAATTGATAAATGAAGTAAAAGTTTTAAGATCAAAATACATACTTGCAACTTCTTGGAAAAATATAAATTATATATTTTAGAAATTATAAACAAACTTATGTATTTCAATTTTTTATTATTATTAAAATATTTTCATTATAACAAATTCTGAACTTAATTGTTTGAGTATAGGTTTCAGTAAAAATGGAAGTTTCCAAAATAAGTATATGTAATCTATAAACATTCCGATGGTAAACAATTGTATATGTTTGGGGACTGTTTGACATATATTCATCTGTATATATAGATTACATATACATATATGTATGTACCTATTATAATTCTTAATAGCCATTACAAACAGAACGAAATTATAAAAGTTTTCAAGTGGTTGGTTTTTATTGTTTTATTTTGTATGATGTCCTTAAGAAAATATTATAAATCAGGGTCGTAGTAAAAATTATTATATGGTGTACTTTGTATACTTTTGTTTTTAATTTTTTGAAATTTTAACAAACTCTTTATAAACTTATTTAAACATAATCATCTTTAAATAACATAAATTTGGGAATCTATTTCTTTGATTTAATTCAATTTTTTACATCGCACCAATCTATACCATAGCTTCTAACACAATTCTTAAAGAAAATACATATAAATATTCAAAATAACTGCAAAGGCAAATTAAAAAAGATTTGCCGTCAACAAATATATATGTACTCGTATATTGTACTTAGATAAATAATTGAAATAGAATGTGTTGCTAGATTCAAAAAATCCAAATTTAAAAATATTTAAATAGAATAAAAATAGTAAATCTTGTATTGAATGTTAAAATTATTAAAACCTTTTAAAGTCACATTTAATAACTTGCATACCCTGTGTATAAATAATAAATGAATTTAATCACGTTTTTCAATCTTTCTTCATTATTAATTTCAATAAGATTGTTCTACATATTATTACAAATTAAACCACAATAAATAGCTATATAATATCCCTAGGCCCTCACAATTTTTTAAAAACACTTAATTTGGAGGTTTGTAATTTTGATTTAAAAAAAAACCCTTATATTTTATTCATCACATAACCTGAATAAATCATATAACTTTTCATTTTTAAGTAATAATATGAAAATCTTAAAAATGTAAAACGTTTTTAATATTTATTTTAAATTAACATCACTTGACATCTTTAGTTTAAATTCAAACTGTTCCAATGTTTAATAGTTCTATTTCTTTAATGATCGTTTCTTTTTATAAAAATTAGAGGAATTTCATTTTGACAAGCAAATAAATAAATGTCAAGGACCAATGCATTGAATAACAAACATTAAATTTTTTAAGAAAAGGGGGAATAACATCTAAATCATATAAAATAGTTTTTAATTGTGCAGTAAAAGAAAATATTTTGAATGCAGTCTTTGTAGATACAATACATAGTATAGGAGTGTTAAGAATATAAAAAATTTTGTTAAATTTAAATTTGAAAACGAGGAAGAGTGTAGTAGAGTAGACTGTGTCAACTCTGGGATACCCGTATGACCGTTATATAAACATTATATCCATATTATTATAAACATTAATTACTTTTGGCAAAATTTCAATCATACCAGCTTTATTAGGTGAAATATAATGCTCATATAAAAGAAGGAGTTGTATGGCAGCTACTCGAACCCCTTGCAGTAGACCAACCAAATTTTGTAGTAACTTTGGCCATTACACTAAACTATTTTTGGCAAAATTTCAGACACCCAACTTCAATAGGTATAGAGTAATGCTCATATAAAATAAAAAGTTGTATGGCAGCTACTCGAACCCTTTGCAGTAGACCAACCAAATTTTGCAGTAACTTTGGCCATTACACTAAACTACTTTTGCCAAACGTAGCTGTAATAGTTACAGAGAAATACTCATATAAAAAAAGAAGTTGTATGGCAGCCACCCGAACCCATGGACCAAAATGGCTGAATTTAAATAGCGATGACGGCTATGGCAAAAAAACGAATTTGCGAAAATTTCAAGATCCTAGCTCCTTTAGTTTTTGAGTTATCGTGCGGACGGACGGACAGACGGACAGACGGACGGACATACATAGCTAAATCGATTTTTTTTTTCGATTCTGAACCGATCCATACACTTGAGTCTATATCTACCCCCCCCTCCATCTCTGCGTCACAAACGTAATGGCAAATTTATTATACTCTTTGACTATATCGTCATACGGGTATAAAAATAAACCAATTAATTCTAAAGGCTAAGGCTCAATGAATGCTTTACATGCCTCGCTTGCTTCTAACGCTTTGTCGTCTGCAATAAAATTCATTATTTCATATGTAAATAGACCCTATAAACAAAGCAAGCAAAGCGAATAATGTATGCAAAATTTTTAAATGAAAAATTTTCAATGACTCGCTTGCTTTTTACGCTTTTGATATTAAATTTTGAGGTTACATGTTTTAAATTCGAAATTTGTTTACATGTAGTAAGTACGTACACAAACGAAGTTGTTATTTGTTTAATTTTTAAAAAAAAAATACGTACATAGATATCTATAATTGGAAATAAAAAATATTTCTTACAAAAAAATTAAAGAACGAATTTAGAATGTAACATAATATTTTTTTTACTACAATTTACTATAATTTAATATTTACTACGAAATATTTTATTTTTATTTTTATCATATAATAGTATTTACTTGTAAACAAACATAAAAAAATCGACTTATGAAATATGTCAAAATTTCTGTCAAATGAAGTTTTCATTGGATCATAGTTGCTTCGCATGCTTTTTTTTTGCAGAAGCAGAAAAGCGCTTTGCATGCTTTCATTGGATTTTCACCTTAAGGAAATGAAAAACTATTCAATAAAATTTTATTAACTCTTTATTAATAGTAAAAAAATTTTAAACGAATAAGTATTTTAACATCCTAGTAGTTCTTATATTTAAAATATTGCACTTCTATAATAATACTTAAAAATTTATATGTTATAGAATAACTTTAATTAAAGATTAAAGTATAAATTAAAGTTAAGATTAAATTTAAGAATATATATTAGTTTCTAATTAAGCATTAAACTACGTTTCACTTAATAATTTTTGTTTTTTAAATTTTATTTAACAATATAATTGTAATTTTAAATATTTACTTGTAGAATATAGATATGTCGATTTATTAGAAATGTCGATTCATAACATTAATCGATTATTGTTTTTTAAGAAAACTCTAAAAAGGTTTAATTATATGCAAAATTAAATTATATATAAACAAATAAATTGTTAAATACCAACCTTTTTTTTAACGAATTATTTTTTATAGGTTGTTTTAGGAGATTAGAGTTCTTTGGAAAAGTTCTTTAGTAGTTTTTTGCATGGGATTGTTATGTCAGGTATATACAGATTTTCAGTTTTACCATTAGTTTTTCACAGTGAATTTCAGAAACACTGACATTGTGTTAAAAAATGGAAATTATCATTAAATTAAAATGATTATAAATAAAATAATGATTATTTGACTCAAACAAATATCATTTTTAAATTATTTCCTAATAAAATTAAAACATATATAAAATATTAAAAAACTTATATATTAATTAAATTATTGGTTTATTATTCTTAATTGACATTAGATAAGTATA
Source organism: Dolichopus griseipennis (assembly GCA_963082915.1). Classification (NCBI taxonomy): domain Eukaryota; kingdom Metazoa; phylum Arthropoda; class Insecta; order Diptera; family Dolichopodidae; genus Dolichopus; species Dolichopus griseipennis. The sequence goes on along the minus strand of OY720443.1, from coordinate 47,785,186 downwards.
AAATAATTATATTAATAACATAATATATTAATTAAAAACAAATTATTGATCGTCAATATGACAAAAGAAATAATTTTAATCGAAAATGTCATTTGTAATTAACTACTATAATTAATAAGCAACTGACTTAAATAATGTAAGATAAATCAATCAAAGCATATACCAAAGAATGAACAAATCAAAGTATGTCAGTTTTATAACTGTATTTTAATTCAATTTAAAACAATTATTTGTATTTTTTATTCCATTAATAAACTTATTATATTAGTGCTTCAATAGCAAGGTTGGAAGTATCTAATAATTAGTAAATTTTAGATGTTGCTTCAATTAAGATTAAATTTTTAATTTTTTTTTAATCTTATTGACATTTTAGAATTTTAAAAGAATTGACATTTTATATGATTTGACTTTGACATTTAATTTAAATTTATTGATTATTAGAAAGTTTAGATTATATCGAATTTATGGTCTTTCTGATTATTATAATATTTTTAGATTATATCGAATCTAATAATTTGGATTATGCTTAAATAAGTAAATGATATTTTCGATTGCACGTCTAATTTTAAAATTTAATTTTAAATAATATTAATTTATACGTAATTCATAACATATTTTAACAAATTTTAATTTTATAAATAATTAGAAAATTTTAAAAATTTTTTCTTAAATTAAATATAATGTTAAATTCAAAACATTTTTAATTACAATGAATTTATGAATTTTTTATTTATTCAAAAGTCGCATTGAATATTTCCATTTAATTTATTAATTTAATTCAAATTTAAACTAAAATTAATATAATTATTAATTAAAATAACGGGTTGCCCATGAACTATGTTTAATATTTAATTTAAATTTTGGTTTTTCTATAATATCAACTTCCATAGGAATATGTTGTTGATTTTGTTGATGTTGTTGTTGTTGTTGTTGAACGATTTTATTATTAAGATTATTATTAAAAATATTTGTATTATTATTGTTGTTATTATTATTTTCATTAATATCAATTGTCATAAAAATTTCTGTAGTATCTGATATTGGTACCGACATAATTATTTTATTATTAATATTATTATTATTATTATTGCACATCATTGTTGAATTAAATTTTGGATTAAATTCCTCAATTTCCTCAATTTGATCAAATGATAGAATACATGATGGATCAATATCAATATCATCTTCAAATTCCATACAATTTTCTTTATCTGGAAATGAAAAAAATTAAATTATAATTAATACTACTTTTGGTTTATTTGGCGGTGGGTATATATAAAATCGTTTAATGTAATATATATATTATATAATATATATATACTAAAAATAATTTGAATTACAAATTTGAAAAAATAAAAATTTATCTAGAAATATCAAAAAAAAACAATATAATCTACTTTTTTTAGAACAGCTTGTGGTATATTTTTATTGATTTGAACTCCATATTATAGAAAATAAAATAAAAGGTGCACAGACTGTTGTATAAATTTCTATTAATTTATTTTGTTTTATTTTTTTTTTCCCAATAATTTTCTACTTTTGGAATTTTCTTTTATATAGAACCCAAATTTTATTTTTTTTCATTTTCCTTCAATAATTTTTCCGTTTGATGTTTTCTTCTAACCGACGTTTAAAAGAATTATAGAGTAGTAAGTGCTACAAGTAAAAAAATCAATTGAAAAACATTTTTCAATAAGTTTTTTTTTTTTAAAATATATTTTGGGTTTTTAAATAGGTTTGATTAAGGGGTTCTACTTACTAGTGAAAAGTATTTGAGAAATTGTAAAATTGTAATCAATAAATTAGGGTACCATTAAGTCTAATAACGTATTGACTATTGAATTAGTTTAGTTTAACTTTGTCACCTGAACTAAGATTTGAATTATTAATATATCCCATGCCAAATAATTGCAGCTTAAACTTGTTTCTTAAGCGCATCTCAAACTTCTTTAAGTTATCTTGACAAAATTTAAAAACCACGTCTTACCACTTTGTGACTCTGTCGAACAGGTAACATTTACTCCATTTAACTCTCATCGAAATATTTGAGCGATTTGTTTGTTTTTTGTAGGTAATGACACTTGTTCTACCGAACATAAGTCAATTATGCATCCTCTTAAGTAGTTGCAACGTAACACCAGAGGAGAAGCAAGTGCTCACTTCTACATTGTGGAAACTTCAAGATGAATTAAAATATTTGTCATAAAATTCATTTATTGTGGTGATTGCTAAGATGCGAAACATGCTTCCATCTAATGTGTTTACTTCTGTGCGTTTCATACTATAATTTGCAAAAATTCAAAACGAATCTATTATTACGTTCGTTTCGCACCTTCCATAAAATGCCCCTTTAACATCATATTTTCTTAAATAACTAAACCTACATTGGTATAAAGGAGTCCATGCCTAGCGTTTAGTTAGCGTGTAAAAACAAAAATTTTAAAAGAAAGAATTATCATCACCAATACTTCTTAAATCTTACATTTCCCCTTGTCATACAGGTAACAGGGGTGAAGTTATAATAATCTCAATCATTTATTCTATAATTTATTGAATCAACTCTAAATAATTTCAGATTTATAACAAATTTTCATTATTTTTCAACACACGGAATGATTTGGTATGGAATTAGTATGCCTTTCATGCAATAAAAACCTTACCATTCAATTGAACTTAAGATAAATTTCAATTTTTGTTGCAACAAAAAGAAATTTTATTTTTTTTTCCTATAATCATAGAAAAATAAAATCACAAGAGATTTGAACTCAGTATATTGAAAAATCAGTAGAGAATGCGAAGGGGATTACAGAAAGAAGGAAATCCTTCAATATTTTCACATTTTAAGTGGTCAATTATCCAAAAAAGTAAAGAAAGAGAAATAAAAAAAAAAAACTTCAAAGGCGAATTTGAATTGGAATAAGTTAAAAAAGCAATTATATTCGTTCCAAGGTATGTTCTTTAATCTTTATATAAAGTAAAACCATTTGTTACATACTGTTCTAGGAATAAAGAATTTCAATTATAAATTCTATATATAGATATAGCTTGTTTATAATATAGATACTACTTAATGAAATATAAGATTATTTAAAATTTTGTTGTGATTTATACCTTTACTTAAAAATGGAATGTTTGTATTTTTTTGAATTCTAAGTAATACAAATAACTTATTCATTTATTTATTGATATTCCTGCGTAAAACTTATAAGTAAAGGTCAACTTCTGTCGAGACAGTAAAAGCTAATAATATATATAAAACAATTATACGTCCAGTTATAACTTATAGCTGTTTGCGATAGACCTTAACAACAATAGATGAAAACGAACTATGCATTTTTGAAAGAAAAATATTATGAAGAATAGACGCACGAAGAATAAATCAAAACGAATATGAAAGACGAAATAATGAAGAATTAAATGACATGATAAAACAAGAAAATATACTTCGTTTTGTAAAATCTCAAGAACTAGATGGTTCGGTCAGGTTGCGCGAGGAAATGAAAATAGTCACAGTATAAATACTTCACAAGTACTTTATATACCATCGAGCAACAGGTCGCCCAAGAACAAGGTTGAGAGACACAGACGTCGTTAACGTATGTAAAACTGTTAGGAGTGAAAAACTGAAAAGCTGTTGCTCAAAAAAGGGAAATATGGAGGAATGCCGTAAAGAAATCCAGAATGCATTCATGGCTGTGGATCTAAACAATGATGATGACTTGTGAGGGAAAATCAATATAGTTTTTCCCTTTCAAATTTAATTTTTTTTTTTTATTCCTTTTCCACTCCTTTAAGGAATATAGAGCATTCACCAAGTTTATTTTAAATTAGGCTTCAGTTTCTTTAATCATAATATTCACTAAGCCGTTGATTACTCGGCTGTAGCTTAAGGTTATGAAATATGAATTCACAAATGTTAACTTTGTGCGCCATCTATAATCTTGCACAAGAATTATTTATTTATATATTTTTTATTAAATCTTATTTTATATTACGATATAAACTATTACGATATAATTAAACAAATTTACGATATTTTTTTATTGGATATGATCTGACCGGGGTTGGAACCCGAGACCTTCCACGTGAAATGCGACGTCTTTACCACTACGCCATTGGTCAGATCTTATTTTACTAAAATTTGAAAATATGAATTAAAAATATAGTTTGTTATTAGATATTCTTTTCGATTCCTTATGAAGAAAATGCGAATTTAACGCCTTGAACATGATAATATTCCTTATTTTCCTTTTTTATTGCTATAGTAATTATATGACTCCCCTATACTCCTATATAGAGGAGCCATATAGTTATATCAAATCAAGCTTCAGTTTCTTCACTTAAAAATATATTAGGATATTAATAGCTGCACATTTTTTTTTGAAATGAATTTGACCGTACCAAGGTAAAAATCTAAAACCTATTAGGACGGCGTCTTCAATCAGCACAGCATTGTTCAGATCTATTGTATAATGTTTGTATTAAAACATCGGGAGATCACCCAATTTCAGTTTCTTGAACTAAAAACAAATGCAGCATAAATTATTGGAATTTTTTTAATTACAAATGCCCTAACTATAGGGTAAGTTCCCTTAATTATTATCCCTTAATTTTTATTAAATGACAGTGTCTTCAACTACTATGCAATTGGTTCCTAATTTCTGGTTGCTGGTTAAATTAATTATTTTTTTTAAGTATCTTAGTTACAGCACCTAATGTTTAATCATTAATTATTAATATTAATTACCAATCTTTAAAGGGTTTCAATACTTCCCCTTTACCACGTGTGTTTTAAAAATTTTAGAAGAACAAAAGAAGAAATTTATAAATAATTTGGGGTGAAAAATAAACATTTTTAACTTACAAAAAATATAAAATTATTTACATTTCATTGTTTTTTCTGATTTTAATTAACATTTCATTTCAGAATAAAAGAAAGAGAAACTTAATAAAATATACCATAAAGTAAAAATGAAATAATATTAACAGAATGTAATGATCTGTGATTTTTGTTTTAGATATTTTGAAAAATAATTAAAAAAACGAGGAAGAGTGTAGTAGATTAGACTGTATCAATTCTGGGACAGCCGTATGAGCGTAATATAGACATATTATTTTGCACAAACCTTGGCCACAAAGCTAAACTACTTTTGGCAAAATGTCAAATATCCAGCTTTACCAAATATAGAGTTATTTCTATATAAAAAACAAAGTTGTATGGCAGGTACTCGAACCCGTGGAGCAACCTGGCTGGAATTTAATTGTGATGGCGGCTATTGCATACAAAAGAATTTGTGAAATTTCAGAATCCCAGCTCCTTTATTTTTTGAGTTAACGTGTAAACGGACGGCATTCATTCGATTTACTTTTTGATTCTATATTTACCCCCATTTCTACTCTGCGTCACAAACCTAATGGAAAATTTATTATACCCTTTGGGCTTTGACCTATAGACATACAAGTATAAAATATGTACAGAAATGAAATGACCAATAATTATCTTAAACTAATTTTGTAATCTTTAGTTCATTTCTTCCATTTCTAAAAGTAATTGATGGTCTTCTGCAATATTTTTAAAAAAATGGTTTTTCATCATCATCAATTTCCAATAAAGAAAATGGAAAAATCAAAGTTCGAAAAAAATCGGAGAAAATAAAATAAAGTTTTTTCATTTTTAGAAAGAAAATATACCAAATATAGAACTTACAAATTATTTTGAAAAAACTAAGACCCAAAATTAAAGGGGAAAATGAAAAAAAGAAAATGAAACGGAAATAGTTTCGTTCCTTAAATAAAAGTTCAGTTAATAAAAGAAAAGTAATATTGAAAGAGTAGGTATAGCATATTATAAAAATATCCCCCATAACATTATAATTAATGTCACACAAAATGTAAATAACTCTTTATGGATGTATTGTCTTTGGAACTGATTCTAATCTATACAGGCCTGAAATATGTTATAAATTAAGTTCATAAAAGCTTTATAAACCATTATAGATATTTCTTCCATCTTTTAATAAACTGATATACGAGTACTTTTAAAGATTTTAGGAAAGTTGTATAATAAAAATGGGAGAGAATATGTGACCTCCCGAATTTATCAGATTGCTGAAGAATCCAATATAATTTTAAAAGAAATATAATATTTCCCATTAAGAAACTAGGACTACTGATAGACAGACTTCGAGCGGCCGATTTTCTGCGAGGAAATGTTTTGCGATAATATGTTTGAAATTTTATTTAAAAATTAGTCGTGTAGTTTGAGTGAGAGTCTAACATCTAACATGGATCAAAATTTTGAAATCGCAATATTTAAAAAGCTGAACCTTTAAGAAAATAGTCACATGCGATGTGTGGGAGTTTTTTTAAAATATTTCAAATTATGCACAATACAAAACTGTACTTGTGGAATCCAGGCACTTAGAAGTTTCCGAATATTTTCATATTTTCATTAATAGAAAGATTTTCGAATATCGAATCAATTCAGGCTACGCATTTTAGCTGTTATTTATAAATAGCTGTTGAGAAATAATTTTTAGCTTATAAGAGATAGGGCTTTTGAAAGTCTATTACAGAGAATACTAAGCAATTAAACTATGCAATTATTCCAAAAATCTTAACTATTACAAAATAATTTGAAATATTTAAGCCTAAAACTCTAAGCCATTGTTGTATCATTTAAAAATAAGATATAAAACAAACGAAAGAATTTGACTTAAAATCTTATATTGAAAAACCTTACTTAAGATCTAATACATCGTAGTAAGTACCACTTAGGCAATAATTCTATTATCAGAATATTATATTTGTACTAAACTAAATTAAATTTTCCAAAATTTTAAATGTATCTATAAGCAGGACATAGACAAACTTGTTAGACTAAAATTTGAAAAATTTTGAAGTTCCTACTGTAATATAAAAATACATAACTTAAATGTTATAATGAATTGCCCCTTAAAATAAGAAATATATCAGTCATTAACCTTTTGCTGAATTTGCTGAATTTATTATTAATTATTAATCTGATATGAATGCAATGACCGATCTAATAAAATCAATTTGATATGCATATAATTATATCCTAATACAATGTTTGTAATGCATTGATCAATCATATAAGCCTCTGTTTAATGTCAATAACATAAAGGAATGCAATAATTATGCTATGCTTTATTAAGTATATTAATTAACGACAAGAATGTAATTGATATCAATATTAGTAATTAATGGAATGTATATGAACCCAGTTGGAAATTCGAGAAGAAGTTCTCTAATTCACTAGTTCTATACTAATGCATAGTAACCAGTTACGAACTGATGCACAACAATAGAAATTTCCACATATTTTTTTATGAAGAATTGATTGCTCATTGATTATATTTTAAAAATTTGTATACCCATTTCCTTACGCACTACTTTTTACAAAAAGTAATTGATTCCGAACTAGTTTCTTGACATTAGTTCCGTATATAGTTATCTTATCAGTCATGCTGGAAGGATCAATTTGTGAAAAAGAAATGGAGAAGGAATGAGTTCTTTACTTAAAAAAATGTAATACTTCTTCATCAATCACATTTTCAATTCCTTGTTATCAGTTCTATAAGTAAATCTCAGTAATGGGTTTGGAAGTAGTTCCTTGTCATTATTTCTGTAACTAGTTCTCAGTAATGCTGCAAGGAGTAATTACTACCCTCCTAGGACATCACATTTAAAAAGAAATGCAAAATGTACATTATACTACTCTCAAATGGAATGGATTACCTACTTCATTAGCATCTATGCAAAACTAGTACGGAACTACTCCGATTTCCGACTGGAAATAATCAATATTGTATCAATGTAATCATTATGTAATAGTATTAGTGGCGTTAGTAATAAGTTATAAATAGTAGAAGTAAGGAAAATAAATTTCAGTTATAGCTACAATTAAGATACAGATATGTTGTTTTATTACTCAACATTACACTACCGAAGAAACCTATCCATTTTATTTGAACTGCATCCGGTTTTTGTCTTTGAATATTAATTTTGCAGAACAAGTATCTTCTTATATTAAATGAACCATATAATAATTTAATTTTGATATTAATAGTATAATAAATACATATATTAAATTCATCTTTGCTCTGTTATATATATATCTATATGTTTATTTTGTAAATTAATTCTGCCTACAACAGAACTTTGAAAAAATATTAAGCCATAGAAAGTTTACTTTTCAAATACTCATTTATATTCAAAACTTTATCTTGTATATTTTAAATTTCGAACTTTTTGAAAATCGTAAAATATGTGGGGAAAGTCAAATAAATTTATCAGTCATATTATGTTTTTCTATTTTCTAGATTGATTTGTTTGTTTTCTATTTTTTTTTCCAAAATAAAAAAAAAAAACAAAAAAAAAAATTTTTGACAAAAGAAAAACTTTTTTATTCTTTCTCTTTCTATTTTTTGATTAGTCATTTTCCTCTACATTTGACTTCTTATTTAATTTTAAATATTTTCTATTCATTTTTTGTTTTTTTTTATTTTGAAAAAAATTTGTAAATAAAAAATGAAATAAAAAAAAAAACTTTATAATCTTTTCTCTGGTATTTTGTATTCTGGTCCTTCGTTTTTAGATTTTTTAACGGAAAATTTAATGGAGGAGAAATTAATTGAAATTTAAACAAAAGAAAAAGGAAATAAATTTCCATTTTTGATTAAAAATAAAATAAAAAAAAAAACCAAATGTAATTTTCCCCAAAAAAAAAATAAGGAAAAAAAAACAAAAAAAAAAGGCAGTAACAGGTAAAAATAACAAACCTGTAGAATAGTTGAAAAAAAGGTACTTGAGTGAAGGATTAAATGAATAATAAAATAAAAAAAAAAATATTTTCACGTTTTAAATTCATGTCACTCTCAGATTCAAATCTTTAATTAAAATTTGGTTTTTTTTTAGAGCTGCTTTAGGTCCCCCACTCCAAATACTCTCCAACTCAAAAAAAAAAAACAAATTTAAAATAAATGAGAGAAATTTTACCATGTTCTGGATCTAACACTTTAATTGTATTGTACCTTTTCTATCTTATATTTTATATAAAAAACATGTATTTACAGACCACAACATTTAAACACCGTTATTTGTGTTTTATACCACTTTAAAAATTAATCTATATGTAAATGAGTTTTTAATCAAAGAAAAATCTATATTTGTTTTTGATATGTTGAATATATGCGGAAAATTAATATGTCTAAACGTTCTCCTGTCAAACAGATAATGACGTATATTTAGAATTTTCTTTAATGTCAATCAAAAAAGAAGTTAATTGCAAATGAAAGGATATGGAAAATTTCTAAAATGTATAAAATTTTAACAGAACTGTGTTGCGTATATTGAAGTTTTTTTTTAAAAAGGAAAAGATATCTATTTTAATGTTGACTATACGCGGAAAATTAATATGTCTAAACGTTCTCCTGTCAAACAGATAATGACGTATATTTAGAATTTTCTTTAATGTCAATCAAAAAAGAAGTAAATTGAAACAATGTGGAAAACTTATAAAATGTATAAAATTTTTTTTAAACTGTGTTGCGTATATTTTAGATTTTTTTTAAAAAGGAACAAATATCTATTTTAATGTGTTTGACAGCAGAACGTTTAGACATATTAATTTTCTGCGTATAATCAACAATCAAAAATACTAAATACTATTTTGTTAGAATTTTCCTCCAAAAAGCTTTCAGAAGTATTAGTTAGAAATTCAGAAGTACATAAAGTACTTACAACAAGCTGTTGAAAGAAATTCACTACACTTATCATTAGTGACTACAATCATCTTAATTGACAGTTAATATTAGTGAGTTTCTTGACATATAAAATTTATATGAAAAATTTATATTTTTATTAAAAAACCGTGTTCAGAGTAAAACAGTGAATATTTAATTTTTTTTTTTAATAATTTGAAAAAGGTATATTTCAAAAGTACGTTAATTTAAATTTAACATATGACTTTGTTTTTAATGAAAAATTAACAAACAAATCAAAACCATGGCTCGTTCCGCTACTCAACAACAAATTTTAGCGTTGCATTGTTTTGGAAATGGTTAAGACACTAAATAGGGGCTACAAATGATTAAAACCACCTAAGGGTTTACTAAAATTTTGTGCTTTGAGGAAAGTTTTATGAAACATAAAATTATTTATTTATTTATTTATAAACAGCCCCAGTCCACATACAATGTGATAAGTGAGTTCGCTTTCAGGTGTCGATATTTATTTGTACTTTGTATTTTATTTGTAGGATATTTATTTGTAAAAACATTTACATCTATTTTTTTTCCTAAATATCCTATTCAATTTTCCTCATTCTCCATAATCCCAGAATCCTAAATTTTCCAAATCCGATTTCCGAAAATCCTTTAACATCCCTATTCCAAGCTGTGAGTTTATATGTAGGTCCCATCCTAAACTTTGATTCAAAAAAGGTCGGAACCTATACGAACAATGCGCAACCCTAATAGGTGGCTTTCAAAGCTTTCCATGTTCCTCTTAAACCTCACTAATTATAATTAATTTATTTGTATTTAACTAAAAGTTTTATAAAAAAGGACCTAGTTAGTTCTGATTTTGATGTCTGACAAAATTAAATACTAATATTATTCTACACTATATACAACTACTTTCTTCGAACTTTCGTATTTGTTCGAACTACCATTAGGCATTATTATTAGCATTGGTTTACCTCAAATTTAATAATTTTTATAACCGTATGACTAAAAGTGAAAAGGTATACTAAATTTGCCATTACGTTTGTGACGCAGAGTAGAAGAGGGGGTAGATATAGACTCAAAGGTACGGATTGGACCAGAATCAAAAAATAAATTGATTTAGCTATGTATGTCCGTCCCTTCGCACGATAACTCAAAAAATAAAGTGGCTAGGATTTTGAAATTTTCACAAACTCGTTTTTATGCAATTACCGTCATCGCTATTGAAATCCAGACATTTTGGTTTACGGGTACAAGTACCTACCATATAACTTCTTTTTTTATATGAGCATTATATATGAGCATCTATAACTATTAAAGCTGTGCGTCTGAAATTTTGCCAAAAGTAGTTTAGTCTTATGGCGAAAGTTTCTGAAAAATTAGGTTGGTCTACTGAAGTGGGTTGGAGTAGTTGCCATACAACTTCATATTTCACAAGAATATAACTTCAACTTATATTTTCTTTTGTAATGAAAGTCTAATAAGTTGTTCTATTCTACTACACTCTTCCTCGTTTTTCACAAAAATCTTTAAATATTTTTATTTTGTAATCGATATAAATTGCAAAATATTTTCTTAAAGAATTTAAATGGAATATACTTGTATAAATGCGATCTTAATATAAATCAGCAATTTATTGAAAATCAATATGTGCACAAGCATGCATATGTAACATAATAAATATATTATGTATTTTATGTTGCACTAAAAATGTTATGATATTGAGATTATGTTACAAATGAAGTTATAAATATTGTTTGTGTTTTTTTTTTGATAACTTAAAACTGCCAAAAGCATTGCTAAATTCTAAAATGAGTTATTACTTCCTCAAAAAATGTATATAATGTAATGTATGCTGTTTTCTTTAAGAGGTATAATAACATATCCATTATAACTGTAAAATATTACATAAAAATCGATTCTACATAAAAAAAGATGATAACATTCTAATCTATGTATAATATATATATATACATATATATTATTAAAAAAAATGACTTTTTGGCTTTTGAAATTTGAAAATATTTTTTTAACCCGAAACGATTTATTAACGGAAGTTAAACATATTTATATGTTTTTCAAACATGTTACATACATAATACATAAACGTATTACATGCATAAGTGATTGTATTATGAGTATACATAAATAAATATTTTCTTCAAGACAACATTATGATAATGATTATTTATGCTATAATTACATCCTTTTTTAGTTGCAAACACAATTTATGTATTATATGAAAACCGCCTAATAATATGCAATTTATTTTTTGTTTTTACTTAAAAATAAGAAAATAGGTCGTATATATTTTTGTTAATAACACTTGTTTTAAATATTCTGATATATATAAATATATATATATATATATGAAAATGGTATGCATGGTATGAAAATAAAGTATAAAATGGTCCAATTTTTATGTTACACATGGGAAATTGTTTTTTGTTATGGTACCAAAAGGTTGGAAAATTTTCAAAAGAAAAATGAAAATTTTACAAATTTTTTTTTTATTTTTTCTTTTCTCAACTCTTTAAAAAGGGTCTGTTGTAAATATTTTTTTGTTCTGATTTTATTTACATCATTAATTATAACATATAAAAAAGGGTTAGGTTTTGTAAACATATAAATTTGGAATACTTAAAAATAAGTTAATTGTAAATTAAGCAAGGCAGTATGTATAATATTTTTAATAGGATTTTTTAAAGGACCATATTTTCAAAAATTTAATACAGTCGTCAAATTTTAAGATTGAAGTATATGAAAATATTAGTCTTGAGAATGGGAATTCCATGATAAAAGGGGTCATCCCTTTTGGCGGAATCCGATTAAATTAAGAAGGTTTCAGCTTTTGCATTTAAGTTGAACTTATGAAGATAAACATCCCAGCAACGCAATCTTGAAAATTCGTTGTAGAATTTAGGTAAAAACTAGAAAGAGTTCTATTATTTTAAGTAAGCAGTGTAAGTTCGAATACCGCATTAGTAAATATTTTGAAATTTAAAATAAAAATGTTCATTTGTCTTTTATAGACCATAAATTTTCTGTTATAGTATTAAAAAAACAGTTAAATTGTGTGAAATAAATATTTTTTTAAAATTCCTCACCTTTTTCTAATAATTCCAAATGGTTTTTTCCCATATGTTCCGAAAATTCAATAATATTTTTGAATTTATTATCACAGAAATTACAGTCGAATTTAAAATCACAATTAAATATTAAATTAGAATATGTTTCTGAAAAAATACTTATATTTCCACATGTTTGTTGTTTTGTATTTTGTTTTAACTTATCTGCTCTTGTAATTGTACAACTGTTATTTGATGTTTTTGAATTGATTTCATTTTCAATTTCAGTACTGTGCAGTCGTATTAGATGTGCCGAAAATGCATTTAAATTTTCGAAATTTGTTGAACAAAAACTACACAAATATGAGAAATTATTTTTACAACTTTCGAATGATATGTTAGCGCATATTATTAAATGTTTCCTTTCGTGTGATATTGGTGATGATGTTAGTGATTGTATAGGTTGTTGTATTTTTAGTTGCACTTCCACCTCCTGCTGTTTGTGTTTGCTCTTGCTCTCTGAAATTCTTTCTTTTGGATATGAATTTAGTCTTTGTTGTAGTTGTGATTGTGCTGGCTGCTGTATTTCTTGTTTTAACGGTTGTTGCTTTTTTAGTTGTCTAGGTTGCGTTAGAAACTTTGATTGTTGCTGTGACAATTTTATGCAATAATCTAGTTTATGTTGTTTTTGTTTTAGTTTGATAGCCTGTGCAATCAGATGTTGCTGATGAGGTGAGTATTTCCCTTTATGTTTTTTTAGGATGAGCCTCGTATTGTGTTTCTTCTTATCAGGTAACTGTATATTTGGTTTTTGTTGTAATTGTTTCGGTGGCTGCATAGATTCTTGTCGTGCACTTATCTTTTGAACTAATTTGGGTTGCTGCACTTGTTCTATGCTTTCTTTACATGGTTGCTGCTGTTTTTGCGGTGATGGGTTTAGTTCTTTTTTATTCTCTAAGCTTATTTTATTAGGTGATTGTTGTTGGTGATGTGTTGGTCCATTTTGTTGTAGTTGTTCTAAATATTCGTTATGTTCTTCTACACTGAATATTGATTGTTCCCTCGGCGATTGCAGTTGTTTTAGTTTCTGATGTTGATGTGTTAGTTTCACTCGTTGTGCAAGTTTTTTTAAGCTTTCATTATGTTCCCTGTTATTTTCTTTTCGCCGCTTTTTTCCTTTATTTTGTGGTTTTTGTAAATTCTCTAATGGGTTCGGTGGCTGTACATTATTTTGCTTATGTGAAACATTAGCGCGTTTCTGTTGATTCTCTAAATTTCCAATATTTTGCTTATGTGGAACATTAGCGCGTTTCTGTTGATTCTCTAAATTTGCAATATTTTGCTTTTGTGAAACATTAGATCGTTTCTGTTGGTTCTCTAAATTTGCAATATTTTGCTTATGAGGAACATCAGCATGTTTCTGTTGATTTTCTAAATTTCCAATATTTTGCTTATGTGGAACATTAACACGTTTCTGTAGATTCTCTAATTTTCTATTATTTTGCTTATGCGGAACATTAGCGCGTTTCTGTTGATTCTCTAAATTTCCAATAGTTTGTTTTTTTGAAACATTAGAGCGTTTCTGTTGATTCTCTAAATTTCTCATATTTTGCTTATGTGGAACATTATCGCACTTCTGTTGATTTTCTAAATTTCCAATATTTGGCTTATGTGGCAGATTAATGGAGTTTTTTTGTAATTGCCCGGGCAGTTGCGGTTCTAGGCGGAGTGTTAACATTATTTGTTGATCCCCTAGTTTCTGATTTCCTGGTTGATGATTCTGTGATAGTGGTTTTAGATTTCCTTGTTGAAGATTTTGTGACACAGGTTTCAAATTTCCTTGTTGAAGACTCTGTGATACTGGTTTCAGATTTCCTTGTTGAAGATTCCGTGATACTGATTTCAGATGTCCTTGTTGAAGATTTTGTGACACATTGTGTTGGCTCTTTAAATGTGGTGATTTTTGATGCGGCTGTTGTTTTAATTTTTCTTGTTCCTGACGATTGTTAAATTCTTTGTTATTTTGTTGTTGTGGTGATAGCACAACTTGTTGCAGCTGCTTCAAGTTTCTATTATTTGGTTGCTGTTGTTGTAGCGGTACCAGTACAAGTTCAATGTTATTTTTTAAAAGTTTTTGTATATACGGTGTGTTATCAAGTTGTTTTTGTTGTTGTTGTTCTGGTTGTTGGTGTGATGATTTTTGGCTCTGTTGTTGCTTTTGTGAAGTACTGTTAAGTTGTTGTACTGGTTGTAGCTGAACTTGGGGTGATATTATTATTATGTCTTTTAGAATTTGTATTTGACTTTTTTTGACAACTGGTGTTTGTGGTGGTCCCATTAAAATTTTATCATCGTATTTTGTATTATTGTTTTCGCTCGTATCCACTTTTTCACTATTATTATTGTTATTATTATTATTATTATTGGTAATTTTATCCAATGCACCAGTTCTGTTTATGAAATCCGTTTTATCTATTAAAATTCTAGGTTTCGTTTTAGATTTTATTGTCGGGACAGCTGTAAAATATAGAAAAAATATATTTGATTAAATATTTTTAAATTTAAAATATTATAATACTAAAATTTAATCAAAAACTGAATTTCTTAAATAAGATATTTCAGAAAAATTATTTTTATTATTATTAATATATTTGTCTAGAATGAGGTGTACAAACGCATTCAATTAAATGTGTTTTGTTGGATGTGTTCAATTATAAAAAAATAAAATATTAATGTTTTGTTGAATGTGTTTTATTTTAGAACATAAAATATCCAAAATTAGCATAAGCAGGCCAAAAAATATTTTATTTATATTTAATAAAAAAAAACAACAAAAAAAGTTGATGAATTAGTTAATTTTAGTTTTAAAAATCACCGATGATTTTCTGGAAATTTTAAAGAAATAGTAAAACATTTTGTAAATAAAAATTAGGAAGACTATTCTTCACAGGAACATTTGTGTAGTAAGTCTTAATTATTTTCAGTGAAAATCTGAAAAAAAGACGAAGGCCCAATGTACCCTTTCATGTATTGCTTACTTTGCTTAAGTAAATAAACCAAGCAATGTAATTAAAGTAATTTCAAAGCTTCCCCTATCTCCCCCGGACCTCGCTCTCAATTCTCCCTTCTCATCTCCTCATCTATTCCTCACCTCTACATTTTTCCGTCATGATCTTTTAATTATCTAATATGAATCTCATAACCTCAAAAATTAGTGGAATTATCTCTCATCTTCTTAATCCTTAAACTTTCTCCTAAGCGATTTAAATCGATTTGATGTTGTTTTGCTCATAGAACTCGATAAGAAACTAATGTTGTCTAATAACGTCTAAATTTTATTTCTTTAATTTAAATTTAAAAAGCTTTAAATTTAACAGAAAATAAACCTCCACAATATTAAAGAACAATTTTAATTTGGTAAATATTTTTTTTTCAAAGATTTGGAATTTTCTATTAAGATGTATATTCCTTAAATCATATTTTATTTGCTTGCTCTAGCCAAAGTTTTTTCATTGTATATATATATATATAATTATGATTAAGGGCGCCAGCCAACGTCATTTTTTGCTTATTATTCCTATTTATTTCTATTTAAGTAATAAAGCAAAATATACAAAGCAATAAAGCATTACAAAATTAGATTATAAAATTTTTTACTAATACTACTAAAGATCTTGGTTTGCAGATCGTTAATTTACATTTTTATTATCCATAGAACCAAGGAACCATAAAAACATAATAATAATGAAAAAAAAAATAATCTTAAGAAAAAGAAAATTTGAAAATAAACAAAAAATAGAAAAGTGGAGAAAAAATAAAGAAAGAAATAAATAAAAAAAAAAAAATCAAATGCTTTAATGATTTTGCAAAAAGAAACAAATATATATATATTTATATATATTTTTATTTATATAATATATATGATACATTTATCTAGATTTGAATATAAATTTAGAGAAAAACCAACCAAACGAATTATTTTATGACGCTTATGAGGGGCACTTTATGTATTGTACATAATTTTTACTCTTCTACTTTTTCGTTCCTTAAAAGGCCTTTTTAAAAAATTTTTGAAAAAGTGTTCTAAATTCTAATATACTTTCACTCTTTCCTCTATAGTGTCAGGCTGTCAGGATTTTTACATAACCTCTATATACCGATTGGATTAAATTGGGTAATGAAATTTTAACTAAAGCCGTTATGTATTCCAAAAAACGAATTTTATAGAACAACTCTTTTTCGGAGCTGCATCCGTTTTTAAATTCAGCTTCCCACAATTCATATAAGCCCTTTACACTAATTGTAATAACACAAGTACATTAAGGTTTATCTCCGAAATGAAATCGTCTAAAAGTTGCTTTTTTAACCTTTATAAATATAAAAAAAATAAATATACAGTGTTTCCTTTATGGTATTTTAATTTACCGTTACGCGAAATCGAATTTAACCTAATTTTAAGCCCCTTATATCTTTAAATGCACTTATATTAGAAACATAATGTTTTCAGAGAAGATTTTATTAAATGTTTGTGTAGTTAAAGACAATAATTGTTTACAAATTTGTCATTAAGAAATATACCTGTACTGGCCTATTATGTGTGTGGTAACCCTGTGTTAATAATAAATGTGCTCTTTTAAAAATCCTTGGTTTTTTTAAATCCTCGTTTTACTTTACATTTTATTTTTTTATTATTTTTCTTTATACAAAGAAACTTCTATACAAAAACAAGTTTTCCGGGAATATTTATAGGTCTAGGAGGATTATAAAACAAATCAACATTTGAAAATTGTTTCAAAATATCTACCCTTTTTCACTATACCATATATTACAAAATATTAACAACATATAAAAGTGCTTAGTGTATGGGGAGGTTGAAACACATTTGGTTTCCCAAATTATTAAAAAACCATTACATTTTACAAATGTAATGTCATATATTCAAAGTTTTAGACAAAATAAAAACTTTAAATACCAATGTAAAAGAGGTGTGTATTAGAAGATATAATCCCAACTAAAAAAAACAGTTCACTGCTTTTAAATTTCTTGTAAGTCCTAATCTATACATATAATGACAGTTTTTTTTTCTGACAATAAACATTGACACAAAATGAAATAAAAATGAAATAGAAACATTTTATCTCTTTTTTTTTCAATTTTTTTACTGTCAAAGATATTTTGAAAATTTTTATCAATTTTTTTTCTGGTCTAATGATCATTCATCTTATATAATACTCTTTGAAATGTTTTTTTTTTCTAATCCTATCCAAATCAATGCCGCTTGATTAGAATTTAAATTTTTTAGAATTTTTTGTTTTTTTTTAGGGACACTGAACATGTTCATCAAGGATATTATAATTTGTTTGTCTTCTTTTTTCATTCTCTTTTAAAAAAATTCAAAGAATCCATGATAAAGTTTGTCAAAGTAGTTTTGTTGTTTTTACCCAACCGCTATATATATGAAATATAATTAAGCGAAAGATATTGGTTTTAAAAGAATATTTGGAATCTGAGATTTTTGCAAATATGGATTACGCCAATGTGCAGAAATCTAAAAATGTATTATATTGGACTTACAACTATGTGTAAGTCTGTCGGTCAGTATGTCTGATTGTTTTTCTGTTTGTTTGGCTGTGCACATGTTAACCTTTGAACGTTATGTCTTGAAAGTTCATAAATAAGGTTTTGATTTTAATGTTTGGAATTGATAACCCTTTGGAGTAAAAGTGACTCCAAGGGTTACTTATCTAGGATAATTTTTAGATTTTTGACGAATATTTCGTAAACCAGTAATAGTAGGAAAAAATTAATTGCATAAAAGTTGTTACACAAATAAAGAGCTACAATTTTGCAATAGAAAGTTCTTTAATTTGACGAACTTTAGTATCCGAAAAATATTTTCTGGATATTTGAGTCCAAATGGAAATGGATACATAAATCTCATTTGTACCGCAAAAAATTTTTGCATATACTCTTGTTGAGGCCGCATTGCAAAATATAAGCTGTAAAGAAATAAACGTCTACCTGAAAGATAACTTCAAAATGATTTTTGTGTGAAAATTTCGGAAACTTTAAAAAACCGAGTTAGAATGTATTAATACAATAACGAGTTACTTTACATCTTGAATTAATATATTATTAGATACAGCAATGTATGATAAAAAAAAATTTATAATAATTAATAAACGTTATATTGCTTTGATAAAAATTTTAAAGTATACTTCGGCAAAAAAATTTCACATAACGCTTTTCTCGTAATAGCAGTCGGTTCTGTGGTACACAAATTATTTTTATATTTTAATGATAACTCCTTTGAATCATTATTTAAAAGATATTTTACTTATATGTATATAGAATTAGAGATTATTTAACTTTTTTAAATTTTTAATACGAATTGTTAACAACCAACATCTCTAAAAAATTCCTTTCATGACATTTGTTCAATTTTTTTTTTGTTATTTTTCATCAATTTTTTATATTTCGAATTCCTAAACATCTGTATAGACGCATTTAAAAAAATTTAAACCAGAAAATATATGAGATTAATTTATCAAAATGCCAAGATTGAGAGTGGGGTAACTTGATTTTAATGATAAGAAGGTGGGCTAAAGACGATCACGTAATAAAGCACAACATTTATTTTGTTTCCCTAATCATTTATGTATATAATGAATACATATTTGTATTTTGTACAATTGTACATTTGTACCTATAATATATTATTTATATATACGCGAAATAACTGTAAATTAAATTGAATCACATTATTTTATGTCAAATATTGCCTTTATGTCTAAAACAGAACATACAATAGAACAGCGTTACCTATATATTTTAATAGAATTTTCTTCAGAGCATTAACTACTAACCATAGTATTTTCTATTCACATCTCACGTGGTATTGATGTTATATTTAACTTATATATATATACATTAATATATATGCATATGTATATCTAGATGTCAAATTGAGACGCAAAATATGTATATACACAAACATAAAAAAATGAAAACCGCAAATTTAAACTGATTCTGCATTCAAGTGTCGCAGGATTTATATGAATGTGTGTGTGGATTTATATGTTTGAATGCTTGTGTAGTTGTATAAAATATTTTATTTTACTAAAAAGATGTCAATTTTTTTTTTCTTTAATAAAATGAAATGAAAATTATAATAATCATAGATTAACCGCACTCAAATGAAAATTTTTACATTCAGAACGATAAGGAAAAAGCAAATGAATATAAAAGAAAGTGATGAAAAATCCTTTAATTTTTTTGTATTTTATTTTAAAGACATCTTTGTATTTGAAGGGTGGTGTCTCCGGTGTCGTTGGTTCAGTTAAAAAATTGGTTGAAAAATTTTATATCTTAAATTTATATTAAATTTTTTATATTTTGTATAAAAGATTGTATACAACATTGAAGTCTATGCTGTATATATCTATATTCTATAGTACGATTTGTTTCCAGATGAATTCTATTACAGCCGTTTGTTTTTTAAACATTTTTCATTTATTTTTTGTAGGGCATAGAAAAACGTGTATTGAAATTTAGAAAAGAAAATCTTTAGATTTTATTTTATTTTCAACTTGGTTTTCTTTCGTATTTGAATTTTTCCAAAAAAAAAAAACTAATTTTTATCTTATTAATATGCGGTTGAACGAAGTGGAGACATCATAAAAAGACAAAAATGAAAACAATTTGAAAAAAGAAACGACAGGCCTTTAAAAATAAAACAAAAAATTAATGCAAAGAGAATACGTGCATTCTTTGATTTAATTTATTCAGGTCTATATTTAAATATTGTCATTTTTCTCCATCTGGTTTAAGTTTTCATTTTAAAATAAGGATCCTTAAAGTTTAAAAACGCTTTTGTTGTACTTTAAATTTACTGTTGTATTTTCCTGAAATTTCCTCTACTTTTCGGATTTTGTTTACTTGAGGCAGCATTAAAACATTACAGTTTCTTTACATTTCCATTTTTCCAAAATATTTTTTTTTTTTTTTTTTTTTAATTTTTGATTTGGAACTTTTCTTTTACTAAGGAAACTTAATGTCTAAGGATTTTCATTTTTCCAAAAACCAAAAAAAAAAAGTTTTCCTCAATTATTAATTTTCTTTTCTCTTACGAAATTTTCTTTAATTTTATGTGTTTTCTGTGTGTGCCCCTTGGTATGGTAGGATAATAAAAATCTATTTAAAGAAAATGGAAAAATCTAATTTCTTTTTGCGCTCCGCTCCTTGTTAGCATTTTTTGTTTTTTTTTTTTTAGTTTAATTTAATTTAACTAAGATTTATTTGATTTCTCCCATTTTTTTTCCTTGGATTTTCCTGATTTAAAATGATGTTCTCTGCCTTTTCATAGTTTCCTTTATTATAATTTTCTTTTATGTTTTTTATTTTTTTAAATGTCATTTTAAATTATAATATAATCTTTTAAAATTTTATATTTTTTTTTTTACTTTGTTTCACTTGTAATTTTGTTTCACTTGTGCTTTTGTTTCATTTCTGTTTTATTTCATATCTTAATATTTTTTCACTTGTTTAAGTCTTCCACTAATTCAATCTAGAGTTGATTTTGATTCTATAAAAGATTTCATTTAAGTGAATTGGATCCTATAGTTCTGTCTTTTTCATTTCACTTCTCCTTCATACATGTTTTCACATCACTTATATAGTTTCACTTAAATATTAATATATGACATTTGTCACATAATTTTTTAAAAATTTAATTTAATTAATATTATTTTATTTGAGTGACTCTTTGTGATTCTGTTTCTAATTGAGTATTGTGCTGTTTCTATTTTTGATTAAAATGGGCGTTCCTATCCTACTTTTGTTTAAAAATGTGAAACACAGTGGGAGCGGGCTGTAAAATTTATGAGATATAATTTTTAATAGAAAAATAGTAAATTATTTTTAATGGAATTTTGCAACAAATGTTTTTGAAAGAAATTAATTTAAATTTTTTTTTTTTATTTTGTTCTTAATTTGTTTTCTGGGTCTTGGTTTGTTTTCATCAGATCCCATTAAAAAATAGCTTCCAATTTTCTTGGATTACTTATTTTTTACCCAGATTTTTCCATATTTTTTTTTCCTGAATTTTGTTGTTTCTATTTCTTTTCAACTTTAATGTGACACATTAAAATATAACTTTCTAAACAAATCCAAAAATATAAATTTATATTAAGGGAGGACAAAGTTTTTCTGAAATTTTTGTTTTTGGTTGCGGAAAGAAAAAAAAAAAATATTTTTATTTTTATGGGTGACATTTTTTTTATAATTTTATGAAAAAGTTTTTCTATTTTTGATCGATTTTCATCATCATCATCAGGGATCATAAAAAAGTAAGCAATGAAGTTGTATATCTACAAGTAACAAAACAATTTAAAGAAAAAAATATTAAAATTAAAAAGAAAATATGAAAATATTTTGAAAGTATATTTCATTTAATGGAGTTTAAGAGTAAACTTTTGTTTTTTTTCAAAAATAACTTGAGAAATTTCCTGTCCCAATCTATGTTTTCAATCTAAAATAATTGTAACTTTTATTTATTATACAATATTCTTAAAATAGGTCTACGGGTATATTAATTTTTGGTATGATGTTTGTACCTAGTGAAAGATGATCAAGCTAGAAATAGAAAAGTCTATAGATTTATGATTAAAATCATCCCCTGAATTAATTTCACGATATTGGTTCGTTCGTACGCCGGATAACTCATAAAATAATGATGTTATATTTTGATGAAGTTTATACTATGATGGAAGAAAGGTCAATGGAATGGGATTCTGTAGGCTTTTGATCAAACCAGCATAATTTCGAAACCAGTAATGATAGAACCTTTAAAGTTACTAAAAAGGTGTTCCTTCGTATTTCCCTTGTGTTTCGAAATTTGGAACCAATTGGAGTGTTGGCACAGGTACTTCTCATACACACTCTTCAAGATTTAAGAGCATATCTTCTAAATTAATAAAGATATAGAAACTTCAAATTTGGTACAAGAATGTTCTCTTCTGTTTCTATTATATTCTTATAATTAAGGATTGACTGGACTGGCCGTTCGAGTATCACCAACACACCTCTCAAGATCTCAGAAACTTATTTTCGAAATTAACAGCGCTATAAGAAATCTGAAATTTCGTACGAAGTAGTTCTGCCCTGTTTCCATTATGTTCTTGAATTTGCAAATAAACTGTTGTGGTGGTTTTGGTACCTATCACACGCCTCCCAAGACCTAATAATCAATATCTTCAGCAATATCTTCAAAATTGAAAAAATAGACACTTTAAATTTGGTACAAGAGTATTCTTTAGTTGGTGATTCCAAGCAATGCCACTCACCTCCTCAAATCTAACCGCATATTTTCGGAATTAATCAAGTTTGAAATTTGAAATTTGGTACAAGGTAGTCTTGTCCTTTTTGCTTAATGTTCCTGAAATCTGAAATGAGTTGAAGTGGGGATTTGTGTAACTGTCAATTGAATTTGTAATGTGTAGGGTGTTACTAAGTTGGTTACATCATCCTACAGTAGTCTATTACTTTTTGTTATTTAAAAATATATTTCATTTCAGGAAATAGCTCTTCTCTTTTAGAACCAAACCCTTCTCTAACGTAAGTTTATTTCAGTTAAATTGGATATTTTATGAATAACAATACTAATAAATTCTATGTTAATGATTATATTTAAATATAAACTATAATATTTATAAATATATAATAATATACAAGATAAGGAAAATTAAATTGAAAGTGATAAATTACATTTTTAATAGTTATATTATCGATTTATTTGTATATATATACAGTTTTACATATTATTTATAAACATTTAAATAAATGAGCTGGACATAAAAATAAAACCAAAACTAACAACAATTTATTAATGGAACATAATAATGAGATTATATACATAATGAGAAAAAGTATATATATATATATAGATTTCAATGTGTAGATATTAATTGTTCATATTTGAAAATAGAAGATATATAACCGATACCAGTTCTTATATAGAACACTAATACTAAATTCATAGATGTGTATACACATAAATTACTGTGTTCAGCTTAGATATTAATGAATAATCCCCATTTTTTTTGTATAATCACTCACTATAAAAAAATGTACATTCAATGGTACACTTGAAAAAAATCTCCACTTGAAGAACAATAGTTCAGCAAAAAAAAATACACTCTTAAAGTTCTAATATGCAATAAATACACCATATATGAACAAACCATATTAAATATGTATCTATTCATGTACTCCAACACAATACTTCTAATTATATTGGCAACAAAAATATCAATAACAAAAAACAAAAAAAAAAAAGTGAGAAAGAAAGAAAAAAAAGAAAGAGATAAATACATATGTAACAAAATGTGAAATATATTATGATGAAAATAAAAAGTAAAACTTAACAAATAACTTTTCTAATGAAGTCAATCAAACTCATGATATATGTATTACTAGTACCCGTTCCCAATTCCAATATACTTATTGGAAAAAAAAAACAAAGTTTTATAAACTCTTAATGGATTTTAATATTGATATGTATAAGGGTGAGTCTTGAAAATGCAATTGAGCTTTAAGAGTATTTCTGTTTATTACTGTTTTACTTTTCAATTCGTCGTCTAATATTACAAAATTAATAATGAATATATATATATATGTCTTTAGGTATTGATTTTTAGAATATAATAGCTTTAAATGTAGGTATATATGTTCAATTCGTATTTTTTATAATTCGTAAACTCTTCCCTGTCCCATTAGTACTCCTTGTTGTAAATATGCTTCACCTTTTGATTTGTATAGGAATTGAAAAGTGGTAATTATAGTGCGTAGAAGAGTGCATGACCCTTAATTAGTAACAGTTTTCAATTTATAGTCAACGTGTTTCCCAATATATTTGATCTAGAAAAACTCAAGAAGGAAGTCGACTTATACCTCTTGGTTTGCATATTCAACCCTTAATAGACATTTAGATTTATGTCTTGTCGTTCTTTTCAGCCATAATACTGCGCAAGCAGCAATTGTGCTTATCCCATTATTTTGGCGGGGAGAAGTTGTTTTAGTTGAGTAAAGATCTCACACTACCTGGGGGATTAGGATTTCAGGTGCCTTTTGAAGGTTTTTTCCTCCCTTAGGGAAAAAAAAAACTAATTCGTTCTGAGTATCCAATTTAAACCTCGATGGCCATTTATATGTCTCATTGTTACTCTTCAGCCAATATACTGCGCAAACAATATTGGGTGTTTATTCCGTTATTTTGGTTATGTGGTGTGAGGCGGTTATTTAATGAGTAGGAATCCAATACTACTACCGGAGAGTTTAGTTTTCCACGTGCCTTTCCTTCCTAGGAAAGAAAATAAAATCGTAAAACCTCTCCCCTGTGCCATTATTTAGTTCTTACGGATATAACATGGATGTACATACCTTTGCAATGTTCAAGCCAGTTGTTCCCCTATAAAAATATTCAGATTCAGAGAGTCGAAATCTTTAGAATATTGGAATTTTTTGATTTCTGTTTTGAATATAGGTATTACCCAAATATGTCTTCTGTCAATGAGCTATAGTTTAGCCTAAACAAACCTTATAATATTTAATATTATATTTATTTATTTGTTAATTCAATAAGATCTGTTTTTCTGGTAAGATACGAATCACATTAATAAATACTTTTATTATACGTACATATATTATAATATTAATGTATATGAAATGAAAAAGTTACTCCACATTAAAGTAATCCCGATATTAATAATAAAAAAAAACGAGGAAGAGTGTAGTAGAGTAGACTGTGTCAACTCTGGGATACCCGTATGACCGTAACATATACATTATATCATCCGGTTAATTACTTTTGGCAAAATTTCAAACATTCAGCTTTATTAGGTGTAGAGTAATGCTCATATAAAAGAAGGCGTTGTATGGCAGCTACTCGAACCCTTTGCAGTAGACCAACCAAATTTTGCAGTAACTTTGGCCATTACACTAAACTATTTTTGGCAAAATTTCAGACACCCAGCTTCATTTGGTGTAGGGTAATCCTCATATAAAAGAAGGAGTTGTATGGCAGCTACTCGAACCCTCAGCAGTAGACCAACTAAATTTTGCAGTAACTTTGGCCATTATACTAAAATACTTTTGGCAAAATTTCAGACACGCAGCTTCCATAGGTATAGAGTAATGCTCATATAAAATTAGAAATTGTATGGCAGGTACTCGAACCCGTGGACCAAAATGGCTGAATTTAAAACTCGATGCCGTTTTTTGCATAAAAACGAATTTGTGAAAATTTTATAATCCTAGCTCCTTTACTTTTTGAGTTATCGTGATGACGGACGGACGGACGGACATACATAGCTAAATCGATTTATTTTTCGATTCTGATCCGATCCATACACTTGAGTCTATATCTACCCCCCCTTCTTTTCTGCGTCACAAACGTAATGGCAAATTTATTATACCCTTGGACTATATGAGTAGGTGAGAATCAAAGACAAACTATTCCTCCTGGAAAGTTTTTGTATAAAATAAAAAAAACTTTTAATTTATTTCTGGGGGAAAATTTTTAAAAGCGGATTTAACTAAACAAAAGCTGAAACCTATTAAATACATTGGTTTTAAGGAATATAATCTCCGATTTCCCTTACAGCTTTTGTGAAGCTTTCAAATGTGGAATAGTTCAGTTTTGAAAATATCTTGTGGTATAGTTTCGTATTGAAAATTTTTCAAGGGAATAGTTTTGTTTTGAAAATATTTTATACTTTTTAATTAAAGTTACAATCTTTTAATTAATATTTTATTCATTATTATTTTAGCAGTTATTAATTTTTTATTCATTTTCTTAAAAACTACAATATTAAAATATGAAAACAAGAAATAAAAAACACAAACATTTAAATAAAACATATTAAAAATAATTCAGTAAAACAAAAAAACAAAAACATAAAAAATTCAGTCTTAACAATATGTATAACAAAAATTTATAAAATATACTTCAAAAAAATAATAAACTTATAAAATAGTAATTCAATTTGGTTCAAAATAACTAATATGTAGTAGGCTTTAAATTTATATTCTTAAATCACAATTTTCTTCATTTTGATTTTCACAAATAGTATCACTCTCTCGCTGGGCGAAAGTTAAGTTTTCACTTATAATTTGTTTGTAAAAATGTAATTCCGCAATACTTTGCCAGTCATTTCCAAAATGTTTGGAAAGGAGTTTTTCAACATCTTTCAGCTTAGCATCTTTAATTTGGACACCAAGTGGCAACTCCTGCAATTCAAGTTGCGCCAAATTTTGCCCTCGTTTAATTGTAGATTTACCTAGTCCAATATCTGATTTATAGAAGGTTTCACCTCTCACCAGTGTGTTTCCTTTTTGGGTTTTTGTTATAATAAATCTCTTCGTTTCATTAAACTTAAAATGCTAGTTACCGGGAGGCTTAAAAATCTTTTCAATCCCTAATTTGAAATTATATACTGGACATTCGTTGCTTCCTAAATTAATTGTTTTGCCTTTTTCCTTGTATATATTTAAATATTCCTCAACATTAATAATGCTCTCCATTGTTTTCACTTTCTTTTCAATTTGTCCGAAAACTCTATCCGCCGGTAAGAATGAATGTCCAGCAACTGGAAAGATAACTTCTATTTTTTTGATATTACTTGGAGCTTTTTTGGCCAACCAATGGAATAGTTTTGTTTTGAATCTATTTGCAACTGTCGTTAATATTGGTTAATAAGGAATAGATTTGTTTTGTTTCAATATGTTTTTGTATGGAATAGTTTAATTTTGTTTTTACCATGTTTGTGGAATAGTTTTATTTTGAAAATACTCG
Organism: Dolichopus griseipennis; assembly: GCA_963082915.1. Lineage (NCBI taxonomy): Eukaryota > Metazoa > Arthropoda > Insecta > Diptera > Dolichopodidae > Dolichopus > Dolichopus griseipennis. Next base: position 47,757,518 of record OY720443.1, on the reverse strand, counting down.
CATATTTAAAATTTATTTTTCTCAGGAATGGTTTGACATAGAAGCAACTTGAATATACCAAACGATTTCATTTTTAATACGGATTATTTTAGCGTTATTATCTATTTTTTTTTGAAAAAAGGAATAGTTTGTCTTTGATTCTCACCTACACATATAGTCATACGGGTATAACAAGAAATGAGGCTTTCATTAAAACGAAATTGAATACAAAAACAAAAAACGAAACAAAAAACATAGAAAAGAAGATTGATGAATTTGTAGATAAACAATAAACGAATGAACAATGGGAAGATAAAGAATTTGCAAAAATAAAAAAAAAAAACAAAAAAAAATTGGAAAAGTAAAAGTTAGGAAAAAATATAGACATTTTCTTTCCCTTTTTTCATTAATAAAACTTTCATTTGAAAAAGAAAGAAAAACTGATTACAATACAAAATGAGATAGCAATAATCAATTGGATTTTGTTTTTTTTTTTTAAAATAAAAAGAGTTCTAAATTTGTTATTTTTCTTCTCATCCTTTTTTTTTATTTTGCTTCTCTTTAATTAAAAATAACCTTTCCTTAATATGCTTCTTCTTCTTTCATTCCTTCGTAATATAAAATTATTTTAAATTCATTCAACTTGATTCAACTTCGTTCAAGTATATTCAACTATTGTTTTTAATGTAATAAAATAAATAATATTATTTAAATTAAATTAAACTTCGACATAAAAATGAATATTAAATGTTTATTTTAATTTTTAAGACAAAAAGGAGTTGATGTTTTGTGGGTGAAATTAACTGTTATTTTTATATTTCTACTAGTTTTTATGACATTTTAATTTATAAAGCGTTTTCATTAAGTGTCAAAAAAAATTGTATATGAAAAATGTAAATTAGGCGTTATGTATTATATTTTTTTTTAAAATAGGTGTTTAAAATTTTATTTTATTTAAAAAACAAGGTGTTAAAAGGTTTTATGTTTTTAATTTTATTGACAGGTGGGAACAACTCATTTTCTAATACAAAAAGAGTTATGTTCTTTATTATGTTCTATATGTACCTACATAAAAGATTTAAGATTAACAACCTGTCTTTATTTATATATATTATATACTTAACGGGATATATATGTATATAAAACAGTATATATTTAACAGTATTTTAAGTAGGTGAAAGGGTGGCTTATTTTGTGGAAAATGGATGATCAAGGAATACTTTACGACTTTAAGAAATGCTATATAATGAAAATTTGCCTATAATTATTTTAATAAATAGTGATGACAGATGTCAGTGGCGGATCAACAATTTTTGACGTCTATGATTAAATAATTTCAGGGATGGGCAACACAAGTAATTTTTTAAAAATATACATATGACTTAATTTATATAATATTAATTTAATTAATTTAACTTATTTAAATAAATAATTATTTAAAATTAATTAAATAATATTTTTTTTCAGTATGTAAAGAAAAATCAATTTAGATTTTGAACAGCAAGGTTTAGAAAAACATGATTTCAAAAGACATTAGATAAAAAATGATCACTTTTCGTACCAAACCCCTCTTTATTTTTTTTTCTTTTAGTGTTTTTTTTTAATTTGAGAATGAATTACATAATACTTGGTAAAACTTTATTAAAATACAATACATTCAACCTTAAAAATTACCTTGCATATTTAAATATTTTACCCTTAGAAAAAAACTGTAAATGAACCGGAAGTAGAGAAAAAATGAAGGTAAAATAATATTTTCTTGTTATTTAAAGGAAATTATTTTGTTTGTAATTTTGGTAATGTAAAAAAAGTGTGTCCTTTATTTTTATGGGATTTTATTTTAAATAAATATTTTAATTTTAAACATAATCAAAAGCAGATTTAAGAAACTATTATATTTTAATTATAAATAATATATTAATAAATATATACAAGAAATCTTATAAAGTTGTTTGTAGATTGTATATGACTTCGGCAAACTCAAAAAAAAATCCAAGTAAACATTTTATAATTTCCTTTTCTAAGATTCTGTATCTAACAGATACAGAACCAAAATATAACATATAAATCATATTTAAAAGTATAATAAGAAAAACTTGGACTTCATAAAGATTTATGGAATGTAATATTTTTTTATATATATATGTATTTATATATATTTATATTAATATAAATGCGTGAGCATTTTTATAGCTTACAATAATATAACAAAAGAAAAAATTTAATAAAAGAAAAGTCATCACTTTATTTTAAACACGAAAATATTTACAACAAAAAAAATATTAAAAAAAAATTCTTAAATTTTCTTAAAGCTTTAAATTTTATATACGAACATTAAAGAAAGAATTAGAAAATCAAATGAAGAAAGTGAATCTATACTATACTATATGGATGTATCTATAGATTTTTATATTTTTATGTATAATTTTAGATTATAAATCATATTAACGTCACTTAGTTTTATTGTACTTTTTGGGGTTTGTTTTTGTTCCTATACATATTACACTATTACCATATTATTACCATTAAATCTCAACCGTTCTTGTGTAGAATTTTAATACAAGATACACATATAATAATATATAAAGTACACTGAACAGGTGGTTCTAAAACAAATAATAACCATTTACCTGGATAAAAGAAAAATTTCAATGAAAAAAAAATAAAATTAAACGTATGTTAAATTTTTAGGTTAGCAAATGTAATATGCCTCTCCCTTTTAAATTAATGGATTTTTATTAGAGGTTTTATTAAGCAGAAAATAAAAATTCCTAAGGCAAATGCGGAATGCCACAATATAGGAAAAATGTTTTTTTTTTTAGAAGTATATACATTTAAATGCTACATATACTTATATGCTTCTGGACAGAATATAAGGGAAGTGGAAATTTTATAAAAAAAACCGCGCCAAAAAAATGTATAACCTCAATTCCTTTTATTTTACTATTTCTGCCTTTTAATTAATTTAATTAATTTAATAATCACTTATCCAATTAAATTGAAAGCTGAGAACAAAAATTAGAAAAAAAACCGGATAATAAAAATTTTTTTTTTTGCGAGGAGCATCGCGAGCAACCCATTGAAACTATACTTAGTTCCTTTGAATGGTGTGTGACTTTAACACATTAAAAGCATGCCATTTTAAAACTTACCTTTACAATAATGCTTTTAATAAGCATTATGAGCCGCACCCATTGAAACTGTACGCAGTTCCTTTGAATGGTGTGTGACTTAAACATTTTAAAAGCACGCGATTTTTAACCTAAACTTTAGAATGGGGCTTTTGATACAAATGTACAGTTTAGTCTTAGGGATAGGAGTTGGGAAAGGAAACTTGAGGAATTTGGATTGGGTATAATCGAACGTCTAAATGTTCTTTTTGACTTTAATTAAGTCATACAGAGTTTATTAATTTTAGAGAATAAATTATGGATTCCATAATTTCGAAGAAATTCCATAAGCAAACGAAATTCCATAATTAATTGGACAAATAATATAAAATTTAAAATAATCTTATATGAAACCTCCTTTATTCTCACTTTCTATTTAATAATTTAAAATTGTATACAGGTTAGGTCTTCATGAACGAGTTCATATATAAAATGATTGAACCAAAATGGACTCTGGTAATATTTTTTTTATAATGGTAATTAAATTTATTCTCTGGTTATTAAGAGAGCCAAGTGGAATATTTTAATTAGAAAATTGTTCTATGTAATTAAAATAATTGGTATAGTACGAATAGGTACATACGGTTTCATAAATACAAAAATACAATTATTAAAAAATTTAAAATTTCTAAAACATATGTGAATATAGAATATAGGAAAGAACATTAATTAAGTCAATTGAGGAAATGCCGTTATGTTGAGAAAATTACTTATATAGTTCACGTTTGGAAGTAGAATAATATATGAACTTAACGATATAGGATTTGAATTTAAAAAAAAAAAATATGTAGAATAATTTAGTATACATTATTCATATTAAATGTATTAAAACTTAATTCTATATAGGGATTAAGGAACTTAAACAACTACAAAATTCAAATAAATTAAATACGAAAAAATGAATTGAAGAACTAACAAAATTATCCAAAAAACTAATTAAAAAAGTTTTATTGTTTTTCGAATTATATATCAAACTTTAATAATTACAATTACATAAAGTTAGTTTATTTAAATATATTTTATAAAGTTTTTTAATTATAAATTATGATTATAAAATATATATACAATGTATTTTTTTATGGAAATATAAAAAAAATTTACATATTAATTAAAATTTAATTAAAATTTATAAATTATAAATAAATAAATTTTAATCACTTTTAATCACTACGTTACTATTTATTTTATAAACTATTTAAAAAAATTTTTTTTATAACAATTCAAAAAAAAAAACGTGCTATGGGTTTCATTTAATTAGTCGGTCCCACATCAACCAGAGCACTCATCAATATCAAATAATTTTTTAAGGTTTCGTTGTTTTTTAGATTTTAAATTTACCGTTATATAATATGCTGTGCAACGTATTTTACTCTCTTTCTCTCTAATTATCGCGCGAACCTTTTAAATAATCGTAGAAATGAACTGTAATTTATCGAAAAATTTTATGTCTGACTAACATGATAAACGTTATGACAGAATGGAATGAAGACTGAATACTAATTTTTCCATAAATAGAAATTATATTTGCAAAGGGTTCAAATCGGGTGGTTTCATGATCTCCAAATTGAAAACGAATATTTGATTTTCCATATAGTATTATAATTTTTTTTCTTTCTTACTCTAACACAGGGCCTTCACTAGACATTTCTATAGAACTTTTTTAGATGCATTTGTTTGCAAATTCCCAATAGGAATAACTATTGAGTTTAACTCCATAATTGCTCCAGGTGTTATTTGGCTAACCACGTCTTCCAAAGCCGGGTTCCATTCAAGGGTTATTCTGCCTATGCATTCTTGGTGTTTCCGCAGCGTGTGCCCCATCCATCACTATTTCTCTTTCCTTATTTTATGCGCTATTGGTTTCTCTCCAGTTTCATACATTCTTCAATTTTGAAAGAGCCTCATAAAAAACTTTTTTCACTTAAATCATTTTTCAATAAAAATTCAATTTGAAAAAAACCCGCAATTATTATGAGGGAACCAAAGTTTTGCATTTAATTGTTATATATTTGCCTGCTAAAAGCGTTCAATTTTCACACTGCTTTGTTTTTTAAATAGTGACACACACATTTTATTCTACAAAAATACATAATAGACAGAAAACAATACAAATTAATTTGAAATCAATACTTTTGAATACATAATATGTATATAATACATATTTACCTTAATTGTAATAACTATCATATATTATTTACAAAATATATGTAATTGAATTTATGTATAGTGAAAAATAAATCATAAGAACATACATATATTACATATATATACAAAAATATATATAATTTTACATAAATTTAATGGAATAAAAAAAACGTCGAATTTATTAATTATGCATATTATTTTATACCATTGTATTAAAATTGGTGTGCAGTTGTTCCAATATGAAAAAAAAAAAACAGAAAAACTTTTAATATTTGTATTGTATAAAAATATGTATTAATTTTGGGAATTCGTAATATAAATAAGAATTTATTAATATACATATATGAATTTCGATGTATAACAGTATTTCCTGTTTCATTTTGAGTCAAACCTTATATTTGATTTTTGTAATCAATTTCATTTACAGCTCGATGAACTTTCCTCCATCTTTCACATTTCTTATAAATAAAAACAAAAACAGTTATGGGAATAAGAAAATATATAAAATTGCGGTTTTGTTCCCAAGATGACAATTACTTAATTTTATTCAATGTATAGAAGTAAAATAGGTCACTTGACTTAAAATGTGGATGATAATCTCTTATTAAAAGCAAGCCTATTACAATGATATTCATGAATTAATTCAAAAAAAATAAACTAAAATTTTTCAATTAATTTTAAATATCGTACTATTTTTGTATACACTTATACAATTTATTTATAATAAACAACAATTTTGGCATATAAAAAGTATTGATTTATAATTTAACTTTTTTTTTAACTATGCATTTGGGTATTTGTATAATTATTTAAAATTTATTTATTTGCAGTAACACTTTTTATTGACAATTTTATTTACAATTTTTCATTCTATTTTTAAAATTGTAAATTTTTTTTTTTTTGTAATAATTTTATTTTAAAATATTTTTTAAGTTGAATTATTAATAAACGAATAAAAGTTATATTTACAGTCGATGATTATTATTTGGAATGCTAGATAACATTTTTATTAATGAAAAAAACATTTACTAAATTTTAAGTTTCAGCGTCCTGGAAGATTTTGACTTTTTTAATTGAAAATTTTCAGGCTTTTAATTACTGTTGATTATATGCATTTCGAATGAAACTTGACTTATTTCAGAAAGAACTATAAATAAACTTATCTGGTCAATTCCAATGAATTGTCAAATCCTACTGAAGCGAGTGTACTAATTATAATTGTCACTCAAGAATATGTCAAACGACAATAACTATTTAACTTTCTGGTTTTTTTATTGGGTGGAATCATTTTTTGCCAGTCCGACTTGTGAGTGGAAAGGGTGATGATTATTAAATTTTGAGCGATTTTTTAATTGACATTAGATTATTTCAGATTTTTAAAATGTACATCTCTAATAAGTTATTATGAAAGCGGAAACCTGGATTTTTCACTTTAGAATTTTTCTGATGTATTTTTCAAATTTTGTTTTACATTTTAAACTTTTATAATTTCTTTTCATTTTCATTTTTACACAAACTTTGCACTTTTAAGACGCGATTATTTCTTTGTCGCGGCGCGTTCCACGATACACAATGTTACCTACAATCCGCCCTTGTTCCTATACACTTTATTTAAAAAATTCCAGAACACTTGTGATTTAAATTCTTGTAAACTTTACTTGAATTTTGGATTTTATAGTTTTGTTTTTACCGTTTCTTAATGAGTGTCATAGTATATCATCTACATTTGCCCCATTTAATTCAACTAAAATATTTTAATAATTAATAGATCTCAAAGTTTATTAACTTCTGTCTTCCACATAATTCCATTCAGATTAGAAAATTACAATTTTTTAACTAACAAAGTCACTAAAAATAGAAATAAAATTTTATCCTTCCAAATAACGGCAGTTATCCTTCTTCTTTATCCATAATGTCCTTTAGATAGATTGCCTCAACGTTCAGTACTCTATTAGTACCTTCACATACATATCAGTCATATCAGTGGTGGACTGGTTATATAAATAATTGATTCCATATGGCGCATGGAATACCAGTTATGAAACTTGTATGCTTGTATATACAATTACTGTCATCTATCACTGACATAATCATTTATTATTATATGAGTACCACTTTCACATACGTAATATTTCATAAAAATAAGTTTATATGGACTAAAAAAAAAAATTCTTCTTTTCTGTACACTTTGTTAAATTTTCTGTCTCTTCTTTAGTTTGTAAATTATTAAGTAGCTGGTGTCAGTTTTGAGAGTTTTCAAAAAAAAAAATTGCTTGGCAGCAGAAATAAAAGTAAACTATATAACGGCAGAAGTAGACATGTGACAAAGTATAATGATATCAAATTTAGCATTTTCTTTTATATATAGTTTGTGTGTGTGTGTAATTGTTTTTTTAATTTTCGTGATTCTCTTTTTTCCAATTCACCCCATGTTTTTTGTGTTTTATACATTCTTTACACTTTTTTTTTATTTTTTTTTTATTTTACATTCACTGCATAATTTCCAATCCTTCTTTTCCTCAACACATCATTTTAATATTTATATTTCGTGTTCATTTTTTTTATATTCGTTGTTTTCATGATTTTTGTGTGTATATATTAATTATTTATGTTTATATTCATATTTTAATATTTATAGATTTTTTTTTTGGCTTTGTTTTGAACGGTTGTTTAACGTTTTTTAATAATTTAAATTTTAATTTGATTTTTTTGTTATTTGATTTCACTTTTTTTGTTTACAAATATTAAATTAAAGTTTGTTTTAAATATTTTTTTTTTTTAATTCAAAATGGCATTCATTTTTAATTATTTTTAATTTTTCCTAGAAAATACTTTTATTTTTTAATTTTTATATTTTTGAAATGTTTAAATTTTGAATAGCTTTATATAGACACATTATTTTATAAATTTATATGTCATTTAATTAATCTAAAAATCAAAATATTTAATTTTTCATATTTAGTGAAATTTCGAAATTAAATTTCAAGTACCTTCACTGTTTTTGATTTGTTTTATTAAGCAATATTAAATTAAATTCGCTTATAGAAACTGTTTGTAGAATATTTCTATATATATTTTATATACTAGTATATGTATTTTATATATATATATATATTTTAATTTTATGTATGTATATATTTTATATTTAGATTTTAATTATGGTTCATAATCAATCATTTTATCACATTTTTTTATAATTTTATTAATAATATAGATTTTATATATAACTTTAACTTTTCAAAGGAAATATTTTAATAAAAATTAAACACTTCACAGGGTGAATACCAAAAAAACATATACATCTTAAAACTTGATTATAGTTGTTTATTTAATTTAAGCCCTATATGTATGACTATAAAACTTGTTTACTAAACTTGTTTACAATGGTCATATTTTATCAAGAATTAGATATAGAGTCACTGCAACTAGAGCAACTAGAGTCACTGTTCAAAATTTCACCTAAATTCGATTGGAATTGTAATGAATAAGGTATTAAAAATTTTATTTAAAATAAATCGTAAAACTAGTATTAGAGAATTATACAAAGCAACTAATGTACTTGATATGAATCAACTAATTTATTTTGATAAATGTAATTTCATTTATAATATACTAAATAGTAATTTTAAATCAAAATTAATTCTAATTAATAGGGAGATTGTACATAATTTACTTACTAGAAATAGAAAAAATATTGAAATACCTAAAGTTAGAACATCCAAACAACAAAAAAGCTTAAATTGTAGTGCAATTAAACTCTTCAACTCTTTACTGTATTCAGCGTAATAATATCTCGGATATTAATGTTAAGTGGAATTCTTTAAAATCAATTCGAAAAATAAGTATAATGTATGTGTCTTCTGTTCCATATACCTATACCTATGAAATACACAGGATGCATATTAGCCTAATCGTTGAATTAGGTTAATCATTTAAAAAAAAATTTACATTCCAGAACAACCAAAATTATTAAAAATAACAAGTTTCAGTTAGTAACAAGTTCTGAAAATATAAACTGTAAATACACCCTATATCGCACTAACATCTTTTCTATATGTAAAGCTTTCTAATAGATTTATCTGAAATAATTTAATGTAAAAAGAATATAAAACTTAAAACTACTAGGATAATTAAGAGAAGCTATTAAATAAATAGTTCTTAAGGAAAAAGTTATTAAACCCAGTCCAAAGCGTAGCTTTTCGTATGCCCTATTACCTCAAATTCCATGATAATGTTTGGAAGTTAAATACTAGTTTATTCTAAAAATTCAATAGTCAACTGTATGACAATAAGTACCGTCTGCTAACTGTACTTAAACTTTCAATTTGGAAATATGTATAATATTATATATGTATGTACTTTTGAGCTTCAAAAAATTATTATTCAAAAATAACTCACGAAAACTGATTAATTCGTATATACCGTAGAAATAACGTTGCAAAAAGATTTTTAATAAAAACATAGAATATGAATCCCTTTTAAAATTAACATTTTATAAAAAATCTATAATGATATTCATAAAATTAGCATATTTAAGGGAACGTAAAATACCGCTAAACATTATTATTTAATATTGAAATTGTTTATTTTTTTCCTTTTAATAATGAAGAGATATTTTGTTTATTTTTCGCTTCATTTGATATAAAATATATATATATAGGTATACGTAATTTAATTTAATTAAGTTGTTTATTTTTGTACAATATTGATTTATTAAATTATAACTGATTATTTAAATGAAAAAATTCGGTTTTTTAAGTAATAATTTATTATATTTAATTATATTTTACATTTTATATTCCATTTTTATATTAATAAATTAATTAATTAATTAAAAATTTTACCGTATATCACAAAAGTAAAAGATTGGAAGAAGTCTTTTCAATATCCCTAAAAAAATTTTCAATATTTAAATGACAGATAACTAATTTTACAAAATTTGAATTAATAGTAAATGTTACCGTTAATAAATCAAATCTTATATAATATATAACTAAGTATTAACCTAATTTAATTTCTAATATAATCAAAGAATTAATTTATTAAAAATAAAAATAGACAATTTAATTCTATTTGAATACGATTCAATCATCGGTCATTCCACTCATTTAAATGAGCCTACGCCCTAACACTAATAAACTAAAAACAATTAACAAAGAAAATACAAAACAGTACTCAATACTCATTCCATGTAATTATTTTAATGAATACATTTACGTAATAACTGTAAAAATAAACTTTATTGTAATTTTTAGTATTAATGTAAATTAAAATTAAAAAAAAAATGACATTATCATCATTATTATTTTTTGTATTATCATAATCTTAAGGGACTTTAGAGTGGAATAAAAATAATAAACGAAGACAAAGTCTTTTTAACGTACATAGGTACTTTAAAGCTATTAGAATTCGTTATTAATTTATAAATTACTTAACAATATATAGGTATACATAAAATGAAAAATACAGGGAAGACTAACCAACGTCATTCTGTTAATACAGCATGTATAATACATTAGGGATTATGCTAACAATTTTCCCTTTTTTTATACCCGTATGACTATATAGTCAAAGGGTATAATAAATTTGCCATTACGTTTGTGACGCAGAAAAGGAGGGGGGGTAGATATAGACTCAAGTGTATGGATCGGATCAGAATCGAAAAAAAAAAATCGATTTAGCTATGTAAGTCCGTCCGTCCGTCCGTCCGTCCGTCCGTCCGTCTGTCCGTCCGTCCGTCCGTCCGCACGATAACTCAAAAACTAAAGGAGCTAGGATCTTGAAATTTTCGCAAATTCGTTTTTTTGCAATAGCCGTCATCGCTATTTAAATCCAGCCATTTTGGTCCATGGGTTCGGGTGGCTGCCATACAACTTCTTATTTTGTATGAGTATTTCTCCGTACCTATTACAGCTACGTGTCTGAAATTTTGGCAAAAGTAGTTTAGTTTTATGGCCAAAGTTACTGCAAAATTTGATTGGTCTACTGCAAAGGGTTCGAGTAGCTGCCATACAACTTCTTATTTTATATGAGCATTACTCTATACCTATTAAAGCTGGGTGTCTGAAATTTTGCCAAAAATAGTTTAGTGTAATGGCCAAAGTTACTGCAAAATTTGATTGGTCTACTGCAAAGGGTTCGAGTAGCTGCCATACAACTTCTTATTTTATATGAGCATTACTCTATACCTATTAAAGCTGGGTGTCTGAAATTTTGCGAAAAATAGTTTAGTGTAATGGCCAAAGTTACTGCAAAATTTTGTTGTTCTACTGCAGAGGGTTCGAGTAGCTGCCATACAACTCCATCTTTTATATGAGCATTATATTTCACCTAATAAAGTTGGTATGTTTGAAATTTTGCCAAAACTAATTAATGTTTATAATAATAATGATATAATGTTTATATAACGGTCATACGGGTATCCCAGAGTTGACACAGTCTACTCTACTACACTCTTCCTCGTTTTTTTTCTTAACTTAGTTGTTTTTTTTTTTTATTGATTTATAAAATAAACAGACCTGAAAAAAAAACTGTGGAGCATGGGGAACCATTTTTTGACACTTCATAATAATAATCAAATGACAAAAAAAAAAACAAAAACAACAAAAATACTAACGATATAAAAAATTTTTTTTTTTTTATTTTAAATTATTATTTTTTTGTTCTAGAAACTTTTATTTGATATCCATTATTGAATATTCATACATATATTTGTTATTTGTACTGACAGATTTTGCTGTCATCAACGATTTTAATTTAAAACGAATGAAAGTAAATATACAAGTGATTGGAAAATTTTAACTGAATAGTGGGTAGATTTCTAGTACAGTAAAAGTCTTTTTACACTGAACTTAATTTAGTTTAACACGGGAATTGGAATTTTAAACTGCTAGTTTGTAACATAGCTCGTTTTGTTTGATCTAGCCTTTGGTAGACCAAAATTAGAGATTTTCTTTAACAGTTACTTTTCACTTTGTAGATATTAAATGAGCAGAAATTTGTATAGTATTTTATTGATTGGTCTAATCAATGGCGTATAGCTATTCGGATTAAATGATTACCGTTCATACGTGTAAAATTTCGGGTTAAAACCCCGTTACAATAATATATAATAAAGAATATCGTAAAATTGTATGATTATATCGTAACAGTTTATATCGTAATATAAAATAATATTTAATAAAAATATATTATATAACTCTTGTGTAAGATAAAAGATGGCATACAAAATTAACATTTGTGTATTCATAATCTTATAAAAAACTTACAACCGAGTAATCAACGGCTTTGTGCTATCATGATTAAAGAAATTGAAGCTTAGTCTAAATAGACTTACTGAATGCTCTTTAGTCCTTAAGGGAGTGGAGAATTGTTAAAATCAAAAATATTAGGATAAGATTTTTATTAAATTTAGTTTGGTTTGCAATTTTTGATTTAATTTTATTTACATTTATAAAGTTATAAAATTCCGTTAGGGTACACCAACTATTTACTTATATGAAATTGTGTTCATTTAAAATTACTTTGACTGTTTGAAATCCCAAATAAACGTTGTAAACAGTAAATGTGCTTAATTGAAAAAAAAAAAAATTTGTTTTTATTGTAATTAGTCAATACTATATGACTATTAAATACATAACAGTATTGACTTGTATGATTACGACACGTGCAAACAATTTTTATTCCTTTATATTTATTTTGTATATTTATTCTTAATAATGAAATATATGAAGTTAAATCAATTTATTAGAGTAAATTGTATTATAATTACATAAGTCGTATTTTTTTTTTTTTGTAATTCTATTTTGCTTAATATGTATTTCCGTTTTAATTCTTGTTTTCAGGAAATCTTACATTTAATGTCAATTATGATGTTTCTTTTTACGTTACTTTCAGTGAAATATGACATATAACCAGTAAATGTCAAATATTCAGCCAATTTTATTTTAGCTTTTTTTTTAAGTGAAAAAATATCGATTTGTATAAATTTATTTATTTAATATTTTTCGTATATATTGGTTATATCATGTTACATATCAGAAAGTTTTAATAGGTAATAAATTTATATCCCTAAGGACAGAGTAATTGTGTCCCAAGGGTTTTTTAAACTTTATATGAATTCGGCAATTAAAGTTTTTTATACAAATAAAACTAAAAATATTATTCGAAAATTGAATTTTACAAATAAAAAATTTTAAAGTATCTAACCACCCCAAATTTCCTAATTTTTTTAGGAAGACATTTTTGCCATATAATAATTTTGTAAAGTTGGGCTATTAAAGAGCTTATAATATTTTATGACTTTATTTTATTTCTATGAAAAAGTTTATTTTGAAAATATTGAATTAATTTTGGGAGAGGCAGAAATGAAGTGTGAGGGTAAAGTTGTCAGAAATCAACTTCGGAGCAATCCAAGCTTAATTTAAATTAACATAGACTGCTCTATGGTATGCCTCTCATTGATGAATTTAATTCTTAAAAATGAAGTATTTTGATATTTCTTTTATTAATGAATTAATATTTTTTATTTATATACAATTATGATAAAGGAGTGATAAATACATACAATGCGATAAAAAATTGAAGTATTCCTTTTCTTTTCAGGGTTGCCACATATACTATTTATCAATTTTATGAGTTATGATTTTGTATATTGCTATATATATTTGGTCACCAAGGAGATTTTGTAAAGAAAAATTATTTTTATTGCATTAAATATTTTATAACCTGGTAGGGGGATTAAACTCGCACCCCCTCAGTTTTTCATTAAGCCACTCAAGTCTTATGTATAAGTTTTGACACAATTATGAACATAAGATGATTCGCAGTAATATAAATAATAATCAAAATCTTTATAGTAGTTCTCATTTTTTTTCTAAATCAGTGGTATTAAAGGATTAGATGGCCTTTACATAACGGGAAATTATTATTGAAATTCAACTGATAATTGACAAAACTAACAAATTGATATCGTATAGTAAAATCAAAGGGAGCGCGCAATTACTTATTACTCTCTAAGATGCAATATATATTCGTTAAATTTGTATAGTTTTAAATTAATAACATTTTCTTTTATGCGATACTTAATTTTAAATTAAAAGAAAATTTAGGAAACGTTTTTATTTATACCAAGATTAAGTTTGCAATTGAAAAAAATACAAAGTAAACAACATCATTAACTTGTTTTTTACAAATATATGAATATATTTTTAAATAATATTTAATTTTTATGTGTTTTTTTCTTAAAGTTGCTATAGCTTTTAAAGCATTTAAGAATTAAATAAAAAACAGGACATCAAAATAATGCTCGTATTTGAAATTTTTTGTAAATTTTTTTGAAGTTTCAAAACAAAAACAAAAATGTCATTTTTTTTTTGTGTATTTTTGTTGACGACAAGATAAAATTTTGTGTTTGTTTTGTTGGTATACGATCCAGCAAGTAAATGTTTTAAAAAAAAATTTATTTTAAATATACATATCGTGGGTTTATTGCAAAAAGTACTTAAGTCCATTTTTTGTCAGAATGGACTTATGAACGCAGAAATTTTCTGTGAACGATTCTTCGTCGATTGCAAAAACAGCCAAAGTCCTATCTTAGATAGATTCGTAGTTATTAAACAATGTTAAAAGAATCTAAATCACCGAAAACACAATTATAGAACAATAAAAGTCTCAAATGCCCTTGAGAAATTATTGCAATTATGTTGGCAACACGTCTTGCTTAATTCTGTATTGCAAAAAAATCACAAGTGCTCCTTAATAATTTTTGCAAATATTTTCATAATATTTTGTTCCTGATTGTGTGCAGTTAAAAATTCTCAAGTGCACTTGAGATTTTCTTGTAATTTATGTTGACATATTTTGCAGGTTATAATAATTTATTTTATTCCAAAAAATACTCAAGTCCAAAGCAACAAACAAGGCAAGACATTACTGTTTTGCTTAGCAAAGATATTGTGAAGAATCTAATTTTCGTTCCTGCACATTCGATTTACAATCAGTATTACAAATCCCATCAAGTGATGTTAGTGCTATGTATTACAGCCGTAAATTGTGTGCATACAATTTAACCATATATAATTCTGCTCCACCGAATGATGCATTCTGTTATTTTTGGACGGAATTAGATGGGAAAAGAGGAAGCAACGAGATTGGAACTTGTTTGAATATATATAATTCACTCAACTTCCACCTGAAATAACAGAAGTATCATTTATTTCAGACACTCAAGACATGCATTATTATAATCTTAAATATAAAAAAAATATTTCATGCTTACTTCTTTTACTAGTTCAAACAACGAAACTTGAAGTAATAGAACAGAAATTTCTAGAAAGTATATGGAAGTTGACATTATGCACAGCGCTATTGAGAACCAGAAAAGAAATTTCCCGGTTTTTACAATTCAAGGTTGGCACAACATTTTTCGTCTTGCCCGTTCCAAAAGGTTGAGGAGTAAAGCACCACCTTATAATGTTATAAAAGTACTTAATAATGAATTCCTTGACTTAGTAACATTATCGAAAATAATGAAAAATACAAATATAGACAAAGATGGTAAAAAAGTAAATTGGTTGAAAGTGAAATCATTTCGATACCAAAAATCGAAACCTGGTATTATTGAATATCGTTACAATCATACTTCAGATTACAAGGAAATAATATGTACTTATTTTTGAAAAAGAAATTCCTGTTAATTTTCAAACATTATCCATTAATAAAGCATACAAGAAGAACCTTCCTATAAGTTTGGAAAAGAAAAAAGACCTATTAAAACACTGCAAATCTGGAGCCCCAAGAATATCATCCTTGGTACAAATCATTAAAAGCTGCTAAAAAGATCAATGAAGTCTTAGAATCAGATATAAGTGACTCAGATTTAAATTCTGGTGAGAACTAAATTTAATAATAAAAAAAAATTAAAATATTAATAAAAATTGAATTGAATTGATAATTAGAATATTAATAAAAATTAAACAATATTATGTGTTTCAGTTGATATAACAAAGTTAATTATTGATTTAATTAAACTAGTTCCTTAACCTCCGCAAAATTTTCAGATAGACCTTGAATATTATTATTTAACATCATGCCGTTAAGTTCACCAAATACCTCTTCACTATACTTATAAAATAAGTGTCTTAGGGGTGTAATTCTTTCAACAGCAATTTTTCTGCTTAATGTAGGACAAATTTTATTACTATTGTAAGACCTGTTAAAACTATACTAATCTGGAGCTATTCTCAGTCTTAGAATGGAATATAAATGATTCAGATCAAACTTCTAGTGAGGAGTAACATTAAATAATAAGTGTCAATTTTACAAAAATAAAAACTACTCAAGTCCACACTTATGAAAAATTTCAACATCAAAAAATACGCAAGTCACGCAGATAATTTTTCAAATTAAAAAATTAATATAATTAAAATAATTTTGAGACAAAAAATTTATTTTATTTTATTCTTAACAACAAAGAAATAAAAATTTTCTTACTCATCATAAAAAATATTAATTTTTATAAGTTTTTAGCAGTTTTAAAATTAAAAAAAAGTTTAAAACTTGAATATCTCGGAATGTTTATTTTGTGACTTGAGTAGTTCTTGCAATAAACCGACGATATTACATTTACATATATATATATATATATATATATATATATATATATATAAATAATATTATTTTATTTTTAAAAGAGAAAAACAATCGTCTTTTCATGATATTTTCCATTGCCTAAAGGAATAAAAATTGCTAAAAACAAAAAAATATATTCGACTAAAATCCTCGAGCTATCTAAAGTTATCATGTGTCCATGTTTTATTTTGTTTTTTCTTTATTTTGAAGTTTATAAGAGACTTTTTTACATGTTAAAGTAAATATAAAATAAAAATATTGTAAAAACTAACTTTTTTAGTTTATTTTTCTTTAACTTAGAAGAAAACTTAATTTTGATTTTCAGAAATTCATGAATTTAATATTTTCTATATCCTGTTTTTTAAATTTTCAATAAAATGAAATCTTAAAGTAATTAAAATTATATTATTTTTCTTTCAAATCAAAAAAATTATTTTCTAGAATATTATTTTTAATTTTATTTATACAAGCATGCTGATGCTACCCAATCGCCGCTGGGTTATCTCGGGTGCAAAAAAGTCATAACTTAGACTGTCTTTTAGTCATAACTAAAACCGTCTCCACTTAGAGTCATAGACGCACTGTCTGGTCACTTACTCTGTTTTATAGATATCTAGTAGAGACGAATACCTGTCCTAAAGAAATAAAACAATTAATGCCTCCACACAAAGTTTTCCAACGTCAAACAAGGAGTGCCATCCCTGTGAACAGACTCTACATTTGTATTGCAGATTCCTTTCTAAAGTGTGTGTGGTTTTTGTATGTTAAAGTTGCACACTACGCAGAGAAACATCGCACAGTTTTAATAGGTGGTTTTCGAGCATTCCATAAAAAACAAATAGCTTCGTACTATCATAAAAGAAGTTCAAAGATTAAAAGAATGAAGTATTTGCACAAGCGAGGTGGTAAAATTTCGAAGTCAAAAATTGGCGGGAACTTGTTATTTGAAATAAAGCCAAGAGTCCCAATGATAACCAATGAAAAAAAAATATATTTTAGATACATATATAATTAATTTCAAATTAAAAATCGAGAATTCCCCTTTTTCTAAAACTTATATTAAAATCAATTTAAAACTCGCTTTTAAATCAAAATTTCGTACATGCGCATTTTTCCATTCGATTGTGCATTCAACTTTAATATGCCTCCTAATATAAAATCTACCATAAATGAATATATAAATACTTATTGTTTAACAGCTATACTAATGTTTTTTAGTGTTTTCAGAATTTCAAAAGTTTGCCCAGGAGACTTTTGACTACGGACTTTTGTCAACTCGTCGTTTGCAGATATTTAGTGTAATTATTGTTTTATATGGTGTTTTTACAATTAAATAAATCTAAATTATGTCTAATAACATAAATTTTAAATATTATTTCGATTAGAAAGTTTGAATACAATATTACTCGTATATTTTTTCAATTCACTTTTATATATCACAGTTTATAAAGTTATTATAAAAAAGCTTTTTCTATGGTGGGAGAAAAAAATAACCGTAAACGAATGAGTTGTGCTAATGACTTTTTTAAAAATAATGAAAATTAATACATATACGAGTTTTTTAAGTAATCTGTAAAAGAATATTTACGAATTTCGCAGTTTGAAAAGTTGTGTTACACTCATTTTTATTCGAGTAGGTATATAATAAGAATGTTGACATATATTGGCATCAAATTAACGTAATGTAAATGTGTGAAAAAATATATTTCTATTTCTGTCATTTTAATTTATGTTGCCTTTTTTTCCTTACACTACTTTTACAAACAATCAAATTTACAAAATCAGCAAAATTACTAATTTTTTAGAACGAATAAAATGAGAATAAAATTTCTATTCAATTCAAAGAATTTTAAATATTTTGTTTTTAGATGTTAGATTTTTATATAAGTAGTAATATGCACGATATTATGCAATATGATATAAGGTGTTTCACAAATCACAATGCATATGATTTAAAAGTGATTTCAAAGAGATTAAAAAAAAAATTTCAAATTTTTATTACTGAAGCATTCAATGACGAATTCAATTATTGGTAGAAATAATTTGTTTTTATTCATTCTTATAACTCACAAAAGAGTTTGACAAAATTTCTTATAAGTTTTAAAAATCAATCAAAGTTTAAGTTTGTCTAAGCAATCGCAGTGTAACACTTTAGCCGACTAAAAGTGTCCAGTATCATTACAGAACATTACAGGATAAAACAGTTTTAATTATTTTTACTTGTACTTAAATTGGAACCAGGCTCTGGAAAGAGGATCCACTAGTCGATCTAAGATAGGGTGGAAATGTAGTGTTTAAATATTCTTAAAATTATATAAATTCAAGATAAAAAGAATTTTAAACGGCTGAATGGCACAGTGGTTAGAGTGCCGACCTTTCATGCGAAAGGCCCGGGGTCGAATCCGAGTGAAACTAAAAACTTTTATCTGGTTTTCGTTTTTGTTAAGTCATTAATTGGGTTCAAATTAATGACTTAACAATATAAGCAAATAATTTAATTGAATAATATTATATCTCACAGATATAGAATATCATATAAGTAAAATATAAAATATTACAATATAAACAAAATAGAACTGTATTTATTGAAAATCTAAAACATTTCTACATGTTATAAGACGTAGTAGTATCTGATGTAAACTGTATATGGAATTCATTTGTTCAGTTCTAATAAGAATATAATATTTCCTCTTGTTCCGAGATGCGTGTATATAGTAAGGCTGTTGGGCCTATAACAGTGAACAGTTAGCATGTGGAGGTGCCATTAAAAAAAAAAAAAATTATAATTATCAGATTTGGTAAATGCTCGGACATTTCTAACAATATCAGACTTGTTCTTGCTGTTTTTGGTTTTTTAAAGTAAAGTTCATTTTAAAATTCGAATTAAATACATGTCTTTAAACTTTATTATATTTAAAGAATTTTTAAAGATAAGCTACAATTTATTATAGTTTTTGGTTTTATTTAACCCCTACAATATTTTAAATTTTACATACTCTGTACATATTTCTAATTTCATAAATTTCAAAAATATATATGTATATATACGTCATATACTATGTTATATGTGTTGTAAATTTTGTGACAGATTGTGTTTAAAATTTTTGAAGCTTAACAAATTTTGTCAATGATTGCAAATAATATGACAAGAAGAAAATTTTACATTGAAAATTTACTTAATATATATACATACAATTACATGTATATATTATGTATTTTGTATTCCCTGGAGTTCTTATTAAAGAACAAACAAAATATAAAAAAAAAATATTATGTTGTTTTTTTTTAATAAAAAATTTCTTTTTTAAAAAATTTTCATTTTGAAAATTTTTTTTGCCATTTTATTTTGATTTTTATAACTTTACACACGTAATACAAATATGTTTGCTATACATATATGTATGTTATTTTTGAGTAAAATAAAAAGTGTTTTTGATAAGTAAATTTTGTTAAAATTGTTGTTGAAAGAACAATTATATAATCTAATACAAAATCTACAAAATTTTTATTTTATTTTTGCATATATGTACGTAAAACAAATATTTTTCTTTTATTTTGAAAGTTTGAGTTTCCAGACATCTTTTGTTAAATTGAATTTGTCATCTTTTGTTAAAGTGAATAGAAATAGTTATATGTTAATATGTAAAAGAATTCGTTTCTTTTCATTTAGTGTATGTATGTATAACAGAAGCTGCCAGTTTTTTTTTATGTTGAATTGGTATAAGAATAGAATTTTCTTAATTGATTACATTACATTTGTGTTTACAATATCTCAAAACATAATTTTTCATAAAACTTTTTTGCAGATTAAAATTCATGATGATTATTCAATAATTCAACTTTTAAAATTTCGCTGGTAAGGCGTTTTCCTATTTCAATGTTATTTTTCTCTTCTTTAAAGATCATGAAGCACCAGGCGATTGTTTTTTAAATGTCGGTTGTCATTCAAATGTCTATTTATTGTAATGAGGATCGATCTTCATGTAAAAGTACAATGAAGCTGCGTCAGAAGGTCAAAGGATCGGTATAGATGTTTAACAGAACATCATTTGACATTCCGTCTGGTATTTTTCTTATTGTTTTAATTAAGCCTTCCTTTTAAATAAACTGTTGTGCACAATGAAAGCATCAGGCTAAAAACAATCCAGGACAACTACTTCTATTTAATACTATTAATAGACGCTGATCTTTCAAGTGAAAGGTTTCGGGTTTAAACCACGGTCAGATCATATATATTAAAAAAAAAATCGTAAAATAGTATGAAAATATCGCAATAGGTTATATTGTAATATAAAATAAGATTATATAAAAAAAACTATCAAAATATAATAAAAGACTAACTACTTCTGCTGCTGCTACTGATTAGCTTACCCTATGTTATGTTAACTGTTATTTATACACGTAACATCCTATTTTTTTAGTGTTTGAAAAGGATAGGAAAAAAAATCAAAATGTTTAAAAATTATACCTAACATTTATGTATTTCCAATGTAATATATACATACATAAACTTAGTCAAAAAAAAACATTGTTAAAATGTTAATTTGAATGTTGAGATATAACAAATTTCTTTTCCTTCTAATCTAATATATAATAAAAGGCTAGAAACTGCTGTTGATTCACATTCCCTTTTTTTACAAATTTAAGACTTATCAAGGAAAGTATAAGTAATCCAGGCTCGGATGGTTTGAGCGGGGATTTTTAAATATGTATTTTAATTTTTAGGTTGTAAGATTTAATTCAAAACCAGGCCAGTTAAATAAAAGATTTTTGTTTTATAAATGTAATTAAATTCATTAAACATAATGTGTATTAATTCTTATTGATTCTTATTGATTCAGAAAAACAAAATTCGATTTTTAAACTTTCACCTGCCGTTCGACAGACTTGCTCTTTAGTATATAATAATTATTTAAAATAATGAATGTACAACAGCTATTGCCAAGTAATCAAAGGATTAGTGAATATAATGATTAAAGAAACTGAAATCTAAAGTTAAATCACTAGGTAAATTCCTTAAAGAAGGGGGAAAGAAATTTGATCTGGCAATGATTAACCTCTTTATTACAATTAACAGGCACTCTCCGAAATATCATTCCTTCCAGCTCAATTTTCTATAAGCTATTGTAGAACTCTAATATTATCACTTTATTTAACTCTGAAATTGGATATTTTTTTAAGTTTATCAAAAAATTGCTTTGAAAAGTGAATTTACCGTAGAAATTTACAATTTGTGAAAATCAAATTGTTACTCTGTTAACAAGAACGCTTCATATTTTAATATACACAATTTATTTATTGGATTTTTTTTATAGAGCTGTTTTTTTTTCCAAATTAGTTTATTTCTTTATTGAACACTTTAAAAATCAGTTATCTGGGGTTTTTTTTTATATATAGCACCAAAATAAACATATCTAAAGTTATTTAACTTAGATAAACATTTAAATTTTCTTTTCTTTACTTTTTTTTATCTACAATCTATAAAAGGAAAAACGAAACACAAAAAAACTGCCTAGTTATCTTGACATTCTCTTTAAAATTCAGTTTGTTTTTTTGCAGAGGATTTTTTTTATAAAAAAGGAAAAATATTGCTTTAGAAGAAGAAAAAGGATAGAATATAAAGAAGGATGTAGAGGGATGTTACTAAAATTTGTTTTGAATTTTTTTTTGGGTTTTTTGTCGATTTATCTTTTGATAGACGTCTCAATTTGATAAAGCATTTTGGAAATTTATTTTGTGTAATTGGTATATTACTATATATGTATGTATAAGTGTTCATTGTTAATATTTTTAACGGTATTGCAAAAACTGAACATTGTGTCACTGCAAAAATTTTAATTTTATGTAGAACTGCACCGTGCAATTTTATTTTAAGTGCTGCGATATAATGTCACTGTGGTTGCTGAATTTTAAAAATTGTGTAGCAAACTACGATTTCTTTTGAAAACATATTATTTAAAACATGACATAATATTTAAATGACATCTACACTTTTCTAGCGGTTTTTGGGGCTCAATTTGGTCGTAAATCAGATTATCTGTTCTACTGTCATTTGATTCCAATTGTTAAGTACTCAAAACAATGGGTTGAATAAAAAAATTTAATTTCATACTTATATATCACTGAAATGGGTTATTGGGTAAACATTTGGCTTACTAACCGAGGGGATGCGGGTTCAATTCAACGGGACATGCATTTTTTAATTGAAAAAAAAATTATTGAAAAATCATTTTTCTCTACAAATCCCCATGGTAACCAAATATAATTTAAAATATGCAAATATATAATATAAACAAAATAAATAATATTACTTATAAAATTTATAGAAAGTATTGAAAGTGGGTGCAAGGTCTAGGTGCTAGTATGTTATCCCACATATTAAAACAACAACAATTATATCATAATATTGAATCGTCTTAATGCTCCCCAAACAAATATTGGCAGGTTCTCATATACAGTCCAAAAAATGCTGGACTAATTTAACAACAGCTTATAATGAAACAACAGGTAAAAGAAGGGTTTTGTTTTTCCTTTACATTATTTTTCTTTTTGTGTATTTTGCGATATTTCAGATGAAAAATGAATTAATTATAAATTAGAATAGCCAGATATAGTAGTCACGCTGAAATAGTTTGCGTCGACTTTCTGTAGAAATGTAATTCTTTTTTGGTGGCGTGATAGCTCGTGGCTCAATTACATGATTAGCCGCCGACTTAGTTTTTCAAATTATTTTAAAATATTTAATGTGAAACTTTGGGTCTCCTTAATATCTTCCATGAAAGTAAACTGTTAGAATTAAGTATGATTGAAAATTTGCAATATTTGATTATAAAAAATTCACAAGCTAAAAGAACTGTTTCTTATTTCAGCAATTTACTTTTATATAATAATAGTAGTTTTGAAGCACTTTTCCAGTGATGACCGAAAATCGTTTTTCGCTGGCAATTTACTATTTATTAAAATCTATTAGAAAAATTAAATCATTTTGGAAGTACTTTATATTCTATAAAAATGTAAGGAATCATTTGTATACTGTGGTAACTGCTGAACTCAGGTTATCAGGGAAGGAATCACTGTATCACATTTTATCATGTTATCACATTTTTTAAAATTCTTTACATATTATCACATCTTTTAAACATTCACTTTAAAATTTATAAAATTTACACGTAAATTAATAATATGCTTGTAATTTATCCATTAAATATTATTTACATCTTTTTAAACATTACAATCTACGAGATTGTATGCCTTGGTAGAAGAGTTAAATATATTTTAAAATAACTATGTATGTATAATAAATTTTTAAACAATTTGTGTGTTAAACATATTGTTAAATGAATTTTAAAATTTCACTACATACATTGTGTAATTGTTGTTGTTGTTCATTAATTTTTTTTTTTTGTTGTTTATTTTTGTGAAAATGTTTAAATAACTAAAAAAAAAACAACATGTTTATCTTTCTATATGAATCAGCAACTATGTGAATGTATCCATGATATGCACTAAATATATTTACTGTATTAATGTAGTATACATGTAGTATACAATGCCATGCATAAAGAAAATTCTATTCTTGTTATCTAATGTTGTTTTTAGGAGGGATGGAAAATAAAATGTACAATGATAAGAAATAAAGATTATTGCGTAAATATTGTATATTCATCATGTCATCATATACATAGATAGCTAATTCCTTTAGGAACATGTTGTTTTCTATTACTTACAATATTTTCTTTGGTTCTATTCTTGTTTTATTTTTACTAAATGTATATTTATACATATAGGTATGTCAATATATAAGCTTTATTTATTTTCCCTTATTTTTGTATAATATTTTTTTCTACATACAGCTTTTATTTTTCAAAATTTATGTGAATTCATTCACTTTTTGTCCTTCATATAATATTTATAAAATATAATAGTGTTTGTTTGTTTATATACACCTTTACATTCTTTTACATATTATCATGTTGAATTTGAAGTGATGTGTATTAAATTTGAAGTTTTCTACACGCACCTGAAGATTTCTTGTATTTTGTTTTTTTTTTTTTGTTATTATTTTATTTTATATTAATTTTATGAAGGTATCAATTTTCACTTTATTTATTTTTACCTTTTTTTAATGGTTATACACATATGGTTTAGACAGAGAATACGGTATTAGTATACATATACATTTATTTTATAAATGTACGAGGATACATTTTGATATATATAGTGTCCTGAATACGGTGGCAAATAAAATAATATGTATTGGAGTATAAAAGGTAGAATCACAAAATAAAGTTTATTTTTAGAATTTCTCAGGTGAAAAATATGGGGATATGGGAAATATTAATAATAAAAAAAAAAAAAAAAAGTGGATGATTAAGCTTTTGCGATTGCGTATTTCATATTAATAACAGTTGTTTTTCATTTTATCAATTTATATCATTTTAAGTTATATAATTTGTGAAACATTTGTCAAAAATATTGAAATTCTGATTATTAAGGGTAAAATATATATTTTGTTCAAAATAAAAGTTGTATTTTTAAAATTTAATAAAAAATATGGTTATTTTATTTTTTCTTATTTAGAAATAAAATTAAAACGATAAATACTTAATTATATTATCCTACTACAGAAGGATAATCAAAAGCGGCAACACGTATTTTTTTATTTTTGACGTTAACATTTCATTTGTCAATTCATTTTAATTTTATTATATTTTATGTAATTGTAATGTAATTTAATAAAATACATTCTACAATTTAAAGTTAATATTCTGATTAATAATTTTACTATTTTTGAATGATCTTTAATAAAAGTTTATTATTATTTATTTATCTATTTATTCTTATTAATAAAATGTATAAATACATATTTATTAATTTGATCGGGCCGGTTGCCATAAGGGCATGTAGGCCAGCTTAAAAAAACTTAATCTATATATTAATACTATTTATATTCTTATGTTTTCTATTTTTGTGTGTGTTTTATTCTTTCTGACTTTATTTATACTTCTTTCCATATTTCGTGGTGTTTTAGGAGTTTTATTATTTTGTTAATGCTGGTTTTGCTATTTACAGTTATTGTTTTTGTGATTGGGCCAGATTCTAAGTGTTTCCGGATATTCTAAAAATACGTGTTTTACTGTTACAGTATTGTTACAAAATCGATAAATGGGAGGATTTTATGACTGACATTAAAAAAATTGTATCTGAAAGGTAATCGGTGTTTTTTCAAAATTTTTTTAATAATTCATCTCAAAATATTATTTCACTTATTTTGTCCAATTTAAGACTCTCTATATATAAATATGAGGAAATTTTTATTATCAATTAATATTGCAATTTCCTTGAACACAGTATTTTAGACTAAAATAGTTCTGAGTTAAACGAGGAAGAGTGTAGTAGAGTAGACTGTGTCAACTCTGGGATACCCGTATGACCGTTATATAAACATTATATCATTATTATTATAAACATTAATTACTTTTGGCAAAATTTCAAACATATCAGATTTATTAGCTGTAGTGTAAAATGCTCTTATAAAAGAAGGAGTTGTATAGCAGCTACTCGAACTCTTGGCAGTAGAGCAACCAAATTTTGCAGTAACTTTGGCCATTACACTAAACTATTTTTGACAAAATTTCAGACACCCAACTTCAATAGGTATAGAGTAATGCTCATATAAAATAAGAAGTTGTATGGCAGCTACTCGAACCCTTTGCAGTAGACCAACCAAATTTTGCAGAAACTTTGGCCATAAAACTAAACTACTTTTGCCAAAATTTCAGACACGTAGCTGTAATAGGTACAGAGAAATACTCATATAAAAAAGGAAGTTGTATGGCAGCTACCCGAACCCATGGACCAAAATGGCTGGATTTAAATAGCGATGACGGCTATTGCAAAAAAACGAATTTGCGAAAATTTCAAGATCCTAGCTCCTTTAATTTTTGAGTTATCGTGCGGACGGACGGACAGACGGACAGACGGACGGACAGACGGACGGACAGACGGACGGACAGGCGGACGGACATACATAGCTAAATCGATTTATTTTTCGATTCTGATCCGATCCATACACTTGAGTCTATATCTACCCCCCCTCCTTCTCTGCGTCACAAACGTAATGGCAAATTTATTATACCCTTTGACTATATAGTCATACGGGTATAAAAGTACAAATTATCTTTAGTACGCATAGGACTGGAAATGTCTATCTAAGTATAAGATTTATTATTAAACTAGTAAAAAAGCCTGTCGGACGACAGGCTTAATTTTTATTTCTCTTTTTTTATATATTCTTTTTTCCTGCTATTGCGCTACTGAATCAATAAATGGAAATTCGTTACCTAAAGAACATTAAGTTAACATTATAACAGTTTGTTTTAGTTTTGTAAGTGATAATAAAATAGAAGTATAAAAAACTGAAGTGTAAAAAATTTCTTTATACGTTTTTATTAAAATTTTCTGTATCCACCTATTAACAGATTTCTCATACATTGTGATTTTTTTTTTCTGTTGATAATTTACATTTTATCAGTTTCATTTTTTCTTTCTCTTTTGTATGTAAGTATTTGTAATTAGAAGTATGTTACATGTGTGAATAACACTTAACATAGCATAGGGCACGCTGGTCAGCAGCAGCAGCAGTTTGTCTTTTATTATATTTAGATTGTTATTGGAATTCTTCTAAAAGTAAATGCAAGGACGAAAACCAATTAAATATTAATAATTGTTCAAAACTGTCTAGAGAAATCCGAAAAGAGTTCATAAATAGTTTAAACAAAATCTATGTTTATAAATTACTAACGTGTTTCCCATTTTTAAATTTTCTATAATTTTAATTTTTTTTATTTTAATTTAATTAAATTCTTTGAAATTAGTTTTTTTTCAGGATTTTCGTAAACATATAATTGTGTTATTTCTTATTATTATACAATATATTATTTGATTTATATTTTTCATCTAGATTTTAGTATTATGTATGTATGAATATGTTCATATGTTTTCATTGCTCATATAAGTACTCGTAGATATGCGTGCCACGTAGTATGTTTTTTTAATTGTTTTATAAAAAGTTTTCTGCCAACACCCAGAGTTTACTTTTAAAATTAAATTTAAACATACCTAGATATCTAGATTTTAATTTTTATATCTTACTTTTTCTTGGTTTATGTTCTTTTTTTTTAAATATTTGTATTTTCAAATGTATATTATGTAGGTGTTATTTAATGATGTTTACTATAATGATTTACCCATTATTTCACCACATATGCTTATGTATATGTGTGTGTCTATAATTAAGAATTTTGAAAAATTTTCTTTGGAAAAAAGTTTATACCAAACTCATTAAGAAAAGATAATAATCCAAGTTTCATTATATTTAAAAAATAATAAACTGGCAAAATTATTTATAACATCAGTATATACCTATATACACAGACTCTATCTTTGTTTTTCTTTTGAGTTAATATTATTTTCATATATAATTAAATATATATATATATATATATACTTCATATTTAGTAATATAGTTAAAAAAGAACATAACACTGATGAAAATTAAGACAAACATATTGATATAGGTGAATGTGTATATAAGTATATACTGAAAACCACCATTCCAGATTATTTAAAAGTTATTTTTAAGTAACGAATAGAAAGGTAGGATTTGGTAGGGCGGGGGAGTATGAAACGTTTCATTTCCAATGATATCAAGAAAATTTTATTTTTCCAAAGCAAAATTAAATGTTAAGAAAATAAGATCTATCTTCAAAACATTTTCATTTTCTCAAAGAGAAAGTTTACAATACATATATAAATATTAGTTTAAGTCGTTTAGTTTTTCATTTGTTTTTCAAAACAAAACTCTCGTATAAACCAACAACAATACATTTCCAAATAATCAGTAACCACTATATAAAAATATCACTCAAAATGAGAATTAAAGGGCGATATTAATCTCGCCCCCCTCTGATTCTTTGTTTAAAAAAAAAAGTTTATGGTTCTTATGAATATTAAATAGAACAAAAATAAAAATAAAAAAAAAAATTACTAAATAAATTTCCATTTTTCTTTCTATCATTAACAGGAAAAATTTTTCATTCATTAACAGGAAATGGAAAACTTGGTCCCTTTTTTATGCCTTCATTTCAATTATTCTTTTTTTGAATTTTATATTCTTATATAAAATGTACAGTAATTATATTTGGTCAATTCAGCAGAACCAACTTTGAAGGACTGCCTGCTTTTGACTGTGTAATATAAATATAGAATCATCTGAATTTCATTATCATTTAATATATAAATAAGAAAAGTCTTTTATTTAAGATTTCAAATAAGGAAATGGTAATGATTTTCTTTCTTTGAAAAAGGTTTTTTTTTTTCATTATAGGCATTTGTTCCACTGAACAATATAGAACTAACCACTCATTGCTCACTAAGTAAATAATTTTCCAATATTTAGTTCAGAAGAATTAGAATTTTATTTGATGGTACTTACAAATAGGAGCATAATTTTACAGTTGGTTTTAAAATCAAGATGTAGTTCTTCTTTAAAATTCTAACTTCATTAAACAAGATTTTAAAAACTAAGAATTTCAATGAATATTGTAATTTTCACTTCCTAGTTGATCCTTTTTTTCTATTTGTTAAGTGCCTAATGTTCATTTGCTAGGCCAATTAGCAAGTCTATTGTACAATTATTATATATTCTAGTTATTAGAGTTGATCGTAATGAATTCCACATACAATTTAAACATGAGATAGTTATAGGCCTTATAACATTTAGAAACGTTTTAGATTCTCAATTGATAAACTCTATTTGATACATTTTGTAATAATTTTGTATATGAAACGTACGTATTTATGTATCTGCGAGTTATATTATTCAATTAAAATATTTGTTTATATTTTGTATTTGTTTATAAAATTATATTAAAAAATTTCGAACTCAATGGCGAATTGCAGCTTAGTCGAGGCCAAAAGTTAATTAAAGTTTTTTCAATTTTAGTAACATTCGAACTCGGGCCAATCGTATTAAAGGTCAGCATTCTAACTACTGTGCAATCCCGGCTAGTAGATTTGTGGATATTTTGACATACATATTTAACATATATTTGTATACGAAATTGCAATGCCATAAGTAAAGTTATGTGATTTAATGACGTAATCTTAAAAACTTATGTGCCTCATTTTCGAAAGGGTTACTTTTTCCTCCGAATTTATGAAAATAAATATATTTCCCATTCATTCAAATTTCATTTCACTATTTTTTCTACACTGTGTATATTTTTGCCTCACTTTTATATAAATGAATTTAAATTTCAATTTTATTTTTCCACTTTTATAATATTTTTAATTATTTAAAAAATACAATAGCTTCATTTTAGTCCCTTTGTATTGTTTGTTGAATGTCCTGTAATTATTTTGTTTTTCAAAATAAAATGATTACAATCCATTTAAAAACGTTAAAAATTAATTTAGAGAAAAAATATTTAAATTGAAAAAAAAAAATCGCTGAAACCCCAGAATAAAAGGAAAGGAAACGGATAACAAAAGAAATAACAAAATCTATTTAAAAACAAAATGAACCTTTTTAACACAGAGCTATAAAAATATTAAGTTATATTTTTTTTGGAACAGTATGCAAATAATACATATACATCTAGTCATCTACTTACAAGGACAATTTAAATAGTAGCGCTAATTCAATGGGATTTTTAGTTTGCAACTGTTTTTGTTTAATTTTAAAAACTTCAGAATTAAAAAAAAATTTAAAGTTTTTAAAAGAAAATGAGGTCAAAATAAACTTTAAAAAATAACATAAATAAATTTTGATTATAAAATAAAAATAATTATTAAATTGTAGAATTGAAAGGGAAAAAGAACAGAGATCAGCTTTTATTTTAATTAAACTTGTTTTTTGCTTTTCATTTGTTTTTTTTTTTTATTCAAGGTATTTAAAAAAAAAAAAGGGTTGACCTAAATTAAAAATTTATTCAGAATAAAATAAAAAAGTTGCGTTTTTTTTTAAATTTTCAGGTATTTTAATGCGGTGAGAGACAAGTATACATACAAACGTATGAACAATATAAACGAAGGACAATGGTGGTCTGTTTCACAATATTGAAACTTTTAGATGTCTTTTGTTGATTAATGTCAAATCCCGTACAACAGAATACATAAATAACGGAAAGATTGCATCCCTTCTAAGAATAGGATGTTTAAAAAAAAACTTTTAATTGATATCATACGATAGTTTACATCATAATATAAAAGAAATTTAAATGCCACACCTAAAAAGGAAAGGCAGATTCACTCACTTATCACATTGTATTATGGTAGAGGTATAGACTGTACATATATAAATAAATAAATAAATTTTTTATTTCTTGTACCTGACACTTGTCCAACAAAAAAAGAACATTTTTTAAAGTATGAAAACAAAGTATCAGTTCAATAAACGTGAACTTCTCTGTAGCAACAACAACTTTCTCCGTTTTTGCTATAACTGCTACCTCAACCTAACCTAATACATCCAACCTATCCAACATAGAATTTCGCAATTGATAATCAATTGTCTACAAATGGAAAATATAATCAGAAGATTAAGGACACATTTGACAACATAATGGCTAATTATGACATTTTTTTAATATAAAATAATAACAAAATTACGTCTATTCCACTAAACGTTACGATCAAAATTGTTTGAAATTTGTCAAGAATTGAAATTTTTATTTTCATAAATTTTTTAAATATTTTTGCACAACATCTCTTGCAATATTTTAGCACGGAACTTTTTATAATTTTTGCTTTTTTGCTTTGGAGTACGACATAGACATTCCGTCGTTTGGTGGAATAAACGCATAATGACTAAATTTGTTATAAAGATTTTGCACGACTTATCTCTTGGAATTTCTTTATTATTTATGTTTTTTATAAGTGAAAATATTAAAAAAAAAAGATCATTGTCATTTTTTGCTTATTATTAAAAATAACAATCTACATATATATTTTATTTTCTAATAAAGATGTATTGTTTTTTGTTTCTTTAGCCAAGAATATGTTATTCTTATAATTGACGACACTAAGACGCGTCGTTTTGCTTGTCTTCTTTGTTTATTTTCCTGCGCGTATGTGTGTGTATCCCCTTAACTGAAGGACTAGAGACTCTATTTATACAAGCTTTTTTCCATAAATATCAAACCATTTAAGTTCTTAAAATATTAAAAAAAAAAAAAAAATAAACAAACGAATTGCAAAAAAAGAAGTAGGACTTAAACTTGTAAATATAAAGATGTTATTTTACGACTGTTCTAATTTTTTTTTTTTTTTTGAAATATTTACTAAAATGGCAAAAGAACTCCCTTTTTCATTTTTGGATTGTGAAAAGATTTTCCTTTACAATACACATATGCCAAAGGGAAAACGTAATATATGAATGTTTATGTATCCAAGGAATATACTCGTATGTGATTGGAAAATTTAAATACTAAAATATGTAATTTGTCATGCAGCATATAATTATGTATTATTATTATACAACATAGAATAATTTTTATATATTATATCTATTGTTATTTTTATATATTGTTTCAACACCAACCGGAAGAAAATACATATTTTCTTTATAATTTATATTTAAAAACGCTTCTATATAATTTTTTCACTTTAATGATTATTATATTTAATTGTCGTTCGCAAATTATATATGCGCTAATACTTGTATATAACGAGACTATTCCAACTGAATTTTATAATTATCATTCGAATACTAAAAGGATGGCATAGAAAGTTCGTTAAATTTCGAAAAATTAACTTCTAATAATTAAGATTTAAAAAATGAGTCATGAATATTAATTTTTTTTCCTGTTACTCCTCGTGGGAGCATAAGGCATCAACCTTCTTTGACCTCCATTGCAAAAGATTGTTCGCACTGAACTTGATTTTAATCATTGGTTGTCTATTTCGGCTGATTCAGCTACTGCTGTTTCACGCCAGGTTTTATTAGATCGACCCCGTTTTCGACGGCCTTATTTTATACCCGTATGACTATAGGTCAAAGGGTATAATAAATTTGCCATTACATTTGTGACGCAGAAAGAGAGGGGGTATATAAAGACTCAAGTGAATGGATTGAATCAGAATCGAAAAATAAATCAAAAAATAAAAAAGTTAGGGTATTGAAATTTGCATAAATTCGTTTTTGTGCAAGAGCTGTCATCGCTATTGAAATCATATTTCAGATGAGTATTACTTTATACATAATAAAGCTGAATGTTTGAAATTTTGCTTAAAGAAATAAACCGGATGATATAATGTTTATATTACAGTCATACGGGTATCTCAGAGTTGACACAGTCTACTCTACTACACTCTTCAGAATATTACGTAGCCATCTCCATTTTGTACATGTTTTTCTGGCCCGCTACTGGTTTGTCACCCGCTAGTTGCCATAGGTTTTTGTTTCTTATGATAATGCGGCACAATATTCTGAATATTAATTTAAAACAACAATATATTTTAAAGCAACAACAAAATTTTAAAATCTAAACAACTTGATAATTAATATAAAAACCGAAAGCCTATAAAACACTAAAAAAGATCAAATGTCTTAACTTAAAAAATTAGTTTTATAATAAGATTTTACTCTTTTCTAATTTTATAAACACAATCAGATTATAATGGAAAATTAATTATATACAAATATAGATTTTTATAAAAGAACCCTACTCAAAAAATTAATTGTTAGTTATCAATTTTCATTAAAATTTTAACAAAATTTTCAAAATGTCTAATACCTAAAGAAAGGGATGCCAAGTAAATTATGTTTAATTGCTTATATTATAAATAACTTGATTCAAATGAAAGATTAAATCTGGTGGAATATATGCTATATAAAGAATATTTTAATATTTAAGGAATGTCGACATTTATTCCTTTTATCACAAATTTTTAAGCCGTTCATTTAGCGGCTGAACACCAATTTTTTATTGAGCTAGTATGGGAGTAAAAAAAATAAACAAAGTTAGTAGTGCTTAAAAAGGTTTGTAGAACCCATTAAAAATTTTTAAGGGCTTTAAACTTAATTAGGTCAATGGCAGAGGTGGAGTTCTGAAAAACTCTTCCGTAAGGCTCTCAAACTGGAGCTGATAAATTCACTTGAGCAGTCACAGTGAACAATTTTATTGCGCTGGTGGGTTTAACTTGCAAATGAAGAAAACAAACAAACAAATTTTCTGCGAGAGTTGTAAAAAGCAAGATTTCAACTTAATTTTTCGCTCAACCCTAAATTTATAAATTTGAATCCGATAAAGGGACTCATACTTTATCTAACTGAAAATAGAAAAACTCAAAATATGAGTTCATTCATATCTTGGACGCTAATAGGTTGAATGAACTAAAATAAAACCAAGCTCATTTTTGACGCGGTGAGTTGAGTAATATTTAAATTAATTCAAATTCATTTATTATTGAAAGAAATCTCCTTTTTGAGATAACAAAAATAAGGAAGCGTTATTTGTAAGAGTATAACTAGCAATTTGTTCGATTTTAAAAATCACTTCTAAAATATAAGTTTCTATCTTTTAGAACTTTATTAATTTCATTAAGTTACTCAAGATTTGAGTTAATTTGAATTGTGTCAACTAAAAGATTAAATAATAATTCTGTGCGCTTGATTTATTTGAGACTCAACCTTTGAGTGAACCAACATACAACATATGATAGCACTCAAAAAATGAGTTGAATAATGAGTAAAGTTGTTCAAATAAGCCCTTTTAAAACCCTGCTCAATCGACATCTATTTATACCTTTTTTTTATTTTAATTTAAAAAAAATATTTTAATTGGTCTACATTTGAATGTTTTAAAAACTAAAATATAAAACATTTTTTTCTCTAAATTAATTCTGAAATATAATTCGATATAACCATTCCCTCGTCGTTGCCTTTTCTGTTCATCATAAGTTACTTCTACTCATATGTAATTCTAAAAACTTTTATAAAATAAACTTTTTCCATTCATTATATGAAAAAAAAAGTTTTAATACATATATGTACATAAAATATATATATAATAATTTTTATGAAGTTGTACACATAATGAAAATTGCAATCAAATAATGAAAAAAAAAAGTTTTAAAACTTTTACATTATAAAAAGCACAAATTATTATTAAAAAAAAAAAAAATATGAAAAAGTTATAAATAAATTTGCTCCTTGTGGGAGATGTTTCCTTTTTTTTCAATTAAACCAGGGCCCTCATAAGAATTTAAAAAAATCAGAAAACAAAAATTAAAATTTAGAACATCTGAAGCAGATAATGTTATCTTTTAATAATAGTGATATAGAAATATCTACGTCTTCACACATGAATAGGGCTTGTAGAAGAAGAAGATATCTATTTATTTGTTGACAAAATAAAATACAAATTCAAGGAAACCAATTAATATGAAATGATGCCAAATATCAATTTCAATGGTTTCAAATTTGAAGTTCACCCATTAAGGTTTAGAAAATCTTCTGTGATGCTGTGTGAAACTGCCATATCAGTATTTATTTATGTAATTGCTTGTAGGGTAGTTATTCGAACACTCTTTAGATATACGACAGAATACACTTGTATCGTATTTAAAGTCTTATCATTATTAAATTTGAAGATATGGTTGTAAGATATTTGAAAAGTGTGGGACAACTACACAAACGGCCTCTTCTTCCTTCCCTATTAACTATCGAATTTCGTAATCGTACAGGACGTTCTACGTATAACGAGATAATACTCTTTCTTTCAATATCAAGTTTCTGTTAGTTTAAGAAAGCTTTCAGAATCCGAATTAGTGGCCGATTTTTCACAATACCTGCTCTTTATGTGTAATAATTACCCTACTATGTAAATTTTGAATTATCGTGGGAATGGACGAACGAACAAATGGTTGATTTAAAATATATACTCTTTCTTTCAATATTAAGTTTCTGTTAGTCTTAGAAAGCTTCCAAAATTCGAACTGCTAGTCAATATTTCACAAACCCCGCCATTTCTTTGTAATCATTACCATACTATGTAAATTTTACTAAATTTTAAGTTATCGTGAGAATGGACGAATGCATAGTTTAAAATATACTCTTTCTATCAATATCAAGTTTCTGTTAGTCTAAGAAAGCTTCCAAAACTCAAACTGATGGTCGATATTTCACAAACCCCGCCATTCCTTTGTAATCATTACCCTACTATGTAAATTTTACGAAATTTTGAGTAATCGTGGGAATGGACGAACAAAAAACTAACTCATTGATAAAATATGTTTTGAAAAACTTTGTTCTGCATTTTAGAATTCTAAATTCCTTTAGTTATAACTATAAAATTTTAAAAATATTTAAGATATTATTTAATTTAAAATTTTTTAAATAAAAAAAAAAGTTCTAATATTTTACAAACAAACTTATTATAAATAAACATACATTTTCTATTAAATGCCTTTATTCAATACAAAGCAAATACTATTTGACAATAAAATGTTTCAAAGAAAACAAGTTCTAGGAAGCATACATATACAATATTATAATCTATATACTACATATCCTTTCCAAATAACTTAACACACATAAAACACTTTTTTTTTTCCAACGTTTCCTGTTTTTTTACATGTTTTTTTTGCTGTGAATTTTTTTTATTATTTGCATTGCTAAATGTATTTTTTTGTCATTTCATTTTTTTTAAAACTTTTTCACTTTATTTTTTTTTTAATATTTCCAATATTTTCAAATTTTTTTTTTCCTTTTGTAAGACTTCGAATTAAATTCAAAAATATTAAATTTGAATTTTTATTCAAATTCACATCGCACTTTTTTTATACTTTTTACATTTTCCTGAATCCTGTGGTACGAAATGCCAAGCGGTTGTTCTCTTATTGTATCACATACAGAAGATTATAAAATTCCGAACTCCATATATCCCGAACAACAAACAAAAGTGTATAACACATTCATTTGAAGTTCTTTCAAAATCCGAAGTATTACACACACACACACACACACACACATCCATATACCAGATAAATAATATTATCAGGATATTTTACTTTTCCTTTTACATAACAAAAAACAGGAAGAAAAAAAAAAAAAATAACGGTTTTTTGAACAAATAAAAAAAAAAATGAACGTAATGGTATTATAATAAAATAAATATCAAAAAAAAAAAAATAATACATAGAGGACCTGAAATACTCTGATAAAAGGCCTTAAGAGTAACATAAATGTAAAATATAATAATTTATATGAAAAATTGATGATTCTCACCTTCCCTTCTCAATTATATTCGAATTTTTGGTTCGATTCAATTCATAAATTCTATTCAGAATTCAATTGAAATGAAAAATATGAAATATTCAAATTTTATTGCAAAATCCTTTATTTAAAAATTTTTATATATATATTCTTATATACATATTATATATAAGATTTACTTATATTTTATATTCTGTGAATAGAACTCATGTTTTTATTATATATAATTTATAATATTTTTTTTTTTCTCAATTTCTTTATATAATATTATTTAAATATTTAAATTGCTCCATTCAATTATTTTTTGTCATTTTATTTTGTAGATTTTAATTTTTTTTTTTTGTATTGAATAAAAAGTTTGACTGTTTTTTTTTTCAAGATTCAATCTATTGGACATGTAATGAGATAAAAAATTATTTGAATTATTATTTCATTGATGGTAAATGTTGTTTTTTTTTCAGTTTTATATATTATCTGAAGAGATTTGGGGAAAATATAAGACTGGAGATTTTTTTTTGGAATGAAAGGCATTCAATCGGATATAGTTTTATTAGAAGGGGGTCTATTAACATTTTACACTTGATTTTGTAATAATGAAATCTTGTTAAATTGTTTTACATTACTGAACAATTTTTGGAGTAAAATTGAACGGATTCAATTTAATTAAGTCAATTTCCTTTGTATTAATATTTCTTGGCTGTATGAAGAAAGTCCCCAAGAAAAAAATCATCAAAACCAAAAAGGAAAGCAGTCTCAAAAAATAGCAAAAAAGCATATGTAAATATTCTCCAAAATAGGGACTTTTTGGTTAATTTTGGAAACTCTCCAAGAAAAAAATCACCAAAACCAAAAATGAAAACGGTCCAAAAAATGTGTGTAAAATTTGAGGGAACTATAATAAAAAGCATATCTAAAAAGTCTCCAGAATTAGAGCCTTTTTTGGTTAATTTTCGAAACTCTCCAAGAAAAAAATCCCCAAAATCTAAAATGAAAAAAGTCCTAAAATGTGTTTAAAACTTCTGGAACTATAATAAAAAGCATATGTTAAAAGTCTCCAAAAGTAGGGACTTTTTTGGTTAATTTTAGAAACTCTCCAAGAAAAAAATGGGCAAAACCAAAAATGAAAAAGGTTAAAAAAATGTGTTCAAAATTAGAGGGAATATAGTAAAAAGCATATATAAAAAGTCTCCAAAGTTAGGGACTTTTTTGGTTATTTTTGAAGGCTTTCATATCAAATAAATATTGGAGCTTTTCCCCAAAAATATTAAAAATTCAGTTATGGAAAAGAGTACTCAAAAGTCTTTTTCTAGGGTGTATGACAGTTAGATTTAGTTGATTGTTTAAAACTATTTTTTCTACAGCAAGTGTAAGTTTCATTGAAAAGTATCCTCTTTCAAAAAGCAGATGTACCGTTTTTTCCAGAAAAATATAAAATTTAGATAATAATTTTAAATAAAATATGAATTAATTTTAGTTTAATATTTAGTTTCTCAATTTCAACTTAACGTAACAAAAACTGCAAAAATCTACGATAGAAATATTCATTCGTACAGTATTCGTACTTTATATTATTAATTATTGATTCAATTCACTTCTGTACGTATATAAATAAAAAAATTTTTAAGGAGCAAAAAAACAAAACAAATTGTCGTAGTCAAATTCACTATGAAAATAAATATGGTCTTATCTTACCATTTTTTATTTATTATTAATCTTAAAATACTTTTTACTCAAAATAAAAATATCTCAAAGAATGTTCAAAATTGAAAACAACTGTCATCATTTTTACTAACAGAAAAGGCGTATTTTTTTTAAACCTGAGCATAGATCTGAGCAAGCTCTGAACAAAATGAGCACGCTCTGAG
The DNA here is from genome assembly GCA_963082915.1 of Dolichopus griseipennis. NCBI lineage: Eukaryota > Metazoa > Arthropoda > Insecta > Diptera > Dolichopodidae > Dolichopus > Dolichopus griseipennis. Next base: position 47,718,447 of record OY720443.1, on the reverse strand, counting down.
TAGAGCATAAACAGAGTAAGCTCAGAGCAGTCAGATTTAATAAAAAAAGTACGATTTCAAAAAAACTGTCATTTTTATTTTAGTTACGTTAATTTTATATTTAAAATTAAATTAAAAATGGATAATTTAAAAAAACCAACCCTTTTTTTTTATTTGACTTTTAGTATAATCTTCAAGCTCAGCCGCACTGGCAATATTTGAACTGAGCACACATGTGCTGAGCATGCTCAGATTTAAAAAAAAATTCGAATCACAAGCTCTGAGCGCGCAGAGCTAAAAAAATATTACGATTTTTTTCGACAGTTCATGTTCTGCTCAAATTTAAAAAAAAAAACGCCTAAAAATGAATTCAAACGTCAAAGTTGCCATTGCAAATTTAATTGTCTACGAGGGAATTAAGCGTAGCCAATTTTTCCTAAAAAGTCTACGAGGGAATTTTGAACAGGAGTGATTTTATCGCATATAATGTAGTCATTGAAGTAAATAAAATAAAATACTGTACAGGATCTACAAAGTATCTTCCAAACTGTAAAACTTTTTTAATTTGTTATTATTGTGTAAATAATTTAAATTAAAAAATAAATAAATAAGGTTAAGTATATTTATTCAAAAAATACAATAAAAAGAGAGCTTTATAAGTTGAACTCATTATTTTATAAATAATTTTTTAACATTTTAATTTAAATTTTATTGAATTAAAATTTAAACTTATTTCATTATCTTATCATTCTTAAAAAAAAATCCAATCTCAATTAAAAAAAAAACAATATTTAAAAAATTAAAAGTACAGATTTTTTATATGTACCTCTATATGTCTATATATATAGTATTTCTGAAATTCTAACATCACAATTCTGTACCTAAATGGCACCCAGGAAAATAAATATAAAAATTCAACCAAAATAATATTAATTATTTAATTAATGTTTCCTTTTCCCTAGCAATTTATAAATTTTTCTGCTATTTTTTTTCATTTTGTTGTACAATATTGTTGTTCAATTAGTTGATTTTAATTCTATATATATATGTATATATATATAGTAGTTGTAAAATATTTAATCACAATCAATTTTTACCAATAGGTATAGTATTATATAAATGTTTAGATATTATCTGTATATAGTTAGTAGGTTAAGGTATACTTAGGTTTTACCTAAGTAATATTTAAATGTATATAGTGACCTATTTTCTCTGTAACTATTTTTATATATATATATATTTATTATTTTTTAATTGAGTTTTGTTTTTTTTTTTTGGAATTTTGAATTTTCTCAGTTACTGCTGATATTATCCATTTATATTTATCTAAATTTATATAAATATTACCAATGTTTATAATGTATGTTGCATATGTTTTTAAGCCATTATTTATACATAACATATACATATATCTGAACCTGGTATAGAATTACACAAATTTTAGATGTATTGCAAATAATTATGGAATAAAATCTATTTGGTTAAATATTTACTATATAGGTATTCATAATGTTGATTAATTAAATTTATATACGAGTATATGAATAAATGCAATAATTATATAAAAGGAGAATAAGTTTATTATATTAGTCATAGAGTTACGGAATAATACATATTTATTTATATTAACGAATTGACTTATTCCTGAATTTTTTATTTTAAGTACTTATAACTTATAACATCAAATTCAAGTTATTTTTTTTTAAATAGCTGTTTGTTATTTTACTTGTTAAATAAATTATTATATATTCGTATTTATATTTTAATTTTATATTTAATACCTATTTTTAATTTAAGGAATTCCTTTAGACATAATATAAGAACTAATAATTAAGACGAATCAAAAGTATGTATGTACATAATATACATTTAAAATCTTATAGGTACCTATCATAATAAGTAGGTACTTATACAAATTTCAAAATAATTTATATTAGATTCCTAATTTGATTACATTGATTTCGTTCTTAAGCTTAGTCCTTATAATTAGTTCTGTATATATTTATTATATAACTGTAAAAAAAAAAACTTATGTAACTATATTTTATATTAGTTTCACAATTTAAATAAAATAATCATTTTCCGTTTCTTTGTTCAAAATTATGTAACTATACATGGAATTTCAGTGTAATGAATTTCTTTCAAGGGTCCTTTGATTATGTCTATACCTTATTAGACAAGTTATCTTAATCCAATTTCTAATTTGCATAGGTACATCATTAAATTTAGAAAGTAGGTATACCATACTCATTTAATTATGACATATTTTTACAATTTCATATTAAATTGTTGTGCAAAAACTTATTTTCCAGAATTAAGTACTTTTTCACAATTAAGTACTTGTTTATAAAAACTTTATAATTTTGTCCTTTTGAGATTACTTTTCATAATTCCTTTTGTAAAAAATTTTACATTTTGAATTTTGTTGTTTCCTTTTTTCTGTAAACTTGAATCCTTTTTAGATTTTTCAGTTTTCCATTTTCTTATTTTGCATGAATACAAATGTATTCCAAAATTTTTATTTTATTATCCTGCATTTGCAATTTCAAAATTTTTATTTTTCCCTTCTTTAAACGAAAAGTTTCTTTTGTGTTAAGAAAAAAATTGAAACACTTGTAAGTGCATCAACACCAAGTTTTTTCTTTTTTTTTTTAACATAATTTTATATTTTAATTTTTTGTAATCATTTTTTTTTTTGGTTTTGTAATCGTTTTTTTTTTCTGAATACAAAAATATAACTTTTATTTTTTTGCAATATTTTTGATTCCTTTTCAAAAAAGGATAAAGGATTCAATCCGATAAGTTTATAATTCTCAATAAATAATTTTTTTTTGCCTCTGGAATATTCTGAGTACCTAGGTACAAAGTAAAATAAATTTTTGTAATCTCCTTTCCATATTTTTTCATAATTTTCATTTATTTGTTCACTTAAAACTTAAGATAAACTTTTATATATACGAGTACCTTCATGTTATAATTCAGATTTTTATAAATATTAAGAACTTTTTATTTATAGAAATACCACATATAAAATGTTTAATACACATACACATTTTTTATTTTTTAATTATATATTTTTAATTTCACATTTTATCACAATTTATAAAAAAGTCACTTTTGTACTTCACTTTTTTATTTTTTTGCAAACGCATCACTTATAAAATACTCAATCCGAAAATACTCAATGAAACAAAAACTTCGAATCATTGTTTTTTACAACCAACCTCCCGGAAAGGTTGACATATATTATTATATAATTGTTTAATTAATTTTTTTTTTATTTAGTAATTAATATAAATTTATATATATATATATGTATGTAATTACTTACCATTTGGTTTTAACATTTTAATACCACGTTGTAATTGAAAACAATCATTTGTAAAATGTTCCGAACATATACGTGATACTTTTGGTCTAATTGGTATATTTTCAAGAAATTCAATTAATGATTTTTGATTTAATCTATTTTCAGTAATTATATAATAAAATATTGATGGATCATTTGTATCATTATCAATATTTTGACAACCAGGTACAATACATTGATATATATTTTTTTTATATACAAAATTGTTTTTTTTTATTCGAACCATTTTTTTTTTTTTTTTAAGTTTTTTTAATACATATATATTTTGTTTTTTATTTAATTATTATTAATTATACAATTATTAATTATAACCGTATCCAATATATATATAGAAGAAGTATCCAATTATATATGAGTATCCAATTAATGTGTTTAATAATAAATATTTAAATAAATTAATTATTTAAAAAAAAAAAAATACAGATTTTTATTTGATTCCCTTTATGAAAAACAAAATTTTTCAAAAGAAATTCAAAAATTTTACAGTTTAAAGTTCACTGTTTTAAAATAACGATTTTATAAATCCAAAATTGAAATATAACGTTCTTAATTTATTACTATATATTTTTCTTATCTATATACATATATATATATATCATGCGATATATGTATATTAAAAAAATAATCATGCAACACAACTTCACAGAATGAACGGTAAATTGAAACTGAAAATTTTTATGTACAGTTTACTTCCCACGATACCTTTTGATGAAAATACTATTCACTTGTTTTTGTTGTTTCTTTTATTCTTCATTTAAAATATTTTGTTGTATTCTTTCAATTCTTTCATTTTCCTTTCATTTTCCAAAATGTTTTGTTTTGATTTTTTTTTGTCTATTTATTTTTATTTTTACAGTTTGAATTCTTTTACTTCTGTGCTTATAACTGTAAATTATTTATAACTGTAAATACTCGTACATATGAAATTCTATTATTAGAATTCAGGAGAAAAAGGAAATATAAAGTAATATGCGATGTATAATGTAATGTAAATTGAATTTTGTGGAATCTGTAAACTGTTAAATTTTTCTGTAAATCTATGTGTTTTTTTTTTGGAAAATTTCCAAGTATAGTGCAGTCAATAGTGTACAGATTACAGAGTGATTAAAGGAAACTAGAAGAATAAAAAAATAGGTATTTAAAAATATATACAGATCCTTTTCCTTTCAAATCCTTTTTGCTTTGATTCTAGTGTAACATAAATGGTAATATGTTTTTTTGTAATATTTATCTTGTTTTTTTTTAAATATTTTTTGCCGATTTATCACAGATTAAAAAGCTGAGCTCATCTTTAGACTATAATGTACTTATCTTTTAAGAATAATGAAGATATAAAAGCAAAACACTAAAAGAGTATTATCTGCTATTGTAGATTTTTCATTATATGCATTGCAGTTTAACATGTGCGATTATTTTTTAAACAATACATTTTCAAGTCCTTTATATATCAGATATGGTAGGTATATACTTAGTACACATATACATATATTATTAATAGATTAAAAATATATATTACATTTTATCTGGACTGGAATTTGAAGTCCCATTGAAAATGTAAACTTGTTGAGAAATTAGGGTATTGAAGGTATATACACTTGCCTTATGTAGGTAAGTATAGGATTGCAGTATACATTAATAATATGTCCTCAATTTGGAAATTCCTAATTTTTTTTTACATACATAATACATGCATAGGATATGTATTTCTTTATATACGTATACATTCATTTATTACGCACTTTAGTAATGTGTTAAAAAACATTTGATCCCTTAACAGCTTTAGTATTGTTTTCCCATTCCTACATGCATTCTATGGCATGGGTTTTTGCTTTTTGTACAAAAGTGTATAAAGTGTATAAATGATGCATTTTACAAAATTTGTTTTAAATAAAACAATAGGCTGCTACAAAAACAATTGAATGCAAATGGTATGGACATATTGACGTATAATTTGTGTTTTTAAATTTGAATATTAGTAATATTGGGAATTTTTTTCTAACCAACTATTACGTTCTCCGTTATCTTCTTAGAAATCTTTATTTTTTTAATGGAGCTCTTCTAAGGAACCCTTCAGTGCTTCCTCTAGTTCAAAGAAATCTAATCTTATATGATTCATTTCTAGACTTGATACCAAATTTTATTTTTATAGACCTGTGAAATACTCATATATGAAAATCAAAGTTTGAACTAATAGCTCAATTTAACTCAAATGAGATATCAAATTTTATATTCACTCAAATAAATGTATACCATGTTTCCTGTTACATCTAGACCATTTGCTAGTAATATTGTGAGCTATACCCATCGTTAATGAAGTGTTAGGATAGCAAAGAAGATATCGCCAGAAGAATTACTCCTATAACTTCATACTAAGTCTAGTAACAACGCATATCAGTCAACGTAAATCGAGAATCCTTCAAATAGAATCTAGCAGAATCAATGCTACATTAGAAAAGTTTCAGGCGATTAAGTCTGAAATGATAAGGCACAAGTAAAATAAATTCAGAACGTTATAAATTCTTCAATTCTTATTCATATATCGAATTGTTAGTGAAATAATATATGAATTTATGTACATATATACATAGTATGTTGGTTTGTGGTGTTAATTTATGAGTAAATCTCTGTAGTAGAAACAATTATTTAAAATTATATACCCGTTTTTTATATATTTTAGGTCACTAATTTGTGAATAATTTGTTTAAATACAAATTATATATTATATTTCTATATATATATAAATATAAGTTTAAATTTATAGGTATTAATATATATATATAACTTACTATAGTTATATATAACTAACTATAGTTATATATTTACAATATTGTTCAAATATAAATGTTAAATATTTAATTAAAGGATATAGAGAATTATATTTATACTTTCCGTAATTGTATATATAATATTATACATATATTACACAAGTATATGTTTAGATCTAAACTTATATAGAAATGTCAAAAATAATTATATTTCATAATTTACCAAGTTAATTACGTGTATTTTAGAAAATTTTATGGAATTTTTAATTCTATTGTTTTATGCAATTTCAAAATTTAAGAATTGAATTCGTGTGAGATTTTGGACCGAATTTAATAGTATATATAGTTAGTATATAGTTATGTATACAGTTATGTATATACATACATAACAACAATAAATCATATGGGTAGATGAGGAAAACAAAATAACAATAAAAAAATTAAGGATTAAATGAAATATATATATATACATATTACATAATGGTATATATACAAAATATGTTATACATAGCTTAAGGGTAATGATAGAGATTTAAAATTTTAATGTCAAAAAAAGAAAAATGAGATTGAACACTTAATTGAGATTTTAGATTCCTATTTTATTTTTTGGTTTTTTTTTGATATTTTTGTAATGGCAGTTTTTTTTTTCAGGATAAGCTTTTAAAATTGTATTTAGATATTTATACATATGTAGATGTTTAATAAAATCTTTTAATGTTATTTAAATTTCAAATGAATTGTTTGTATAATTACTTTGAAATATTTTTTTTTTTTAAAGCAGATTTTATAAATGCATATATACATTTCTAAATATATATATATATATGCTTGCATAAATTATGTGGGTGTACAGTAAATATTTTATGTAAATGTAAATACATAAAATGTGCATTTATATTAAAATGGTATTAAAACTTAACCATAGTTATATATTTTTTGCTGTATAAATATATATAGGTATATATATTATATTAAGAAATTGTTAGCACAAGAGTTGGTGTAGTGCACAAAAAAAGTGACAAAAGTTTTCCATTGCAAAGTGACAAAAGATAAATGACATAATGACACGTCAGGATTTTTTGATCCATTTCCATGTAGTAAATTACAAAAATTATGTTTGGGAGAGAAGTTTCCTAATAAAGCATATTTTAGAAAATATAAATTTATATTAATACATACTATATATGTATACCTACATTATTAAAGTGCGTTAAGAATTATAAATTCCACATTTTATTGGGAAGATTTAATGTTCAAATTCTAATTTTTAAATGTAACCAAATACATATTAATTGATGTAAATTTTTTTATACATATATGTATAAGTAAAAATTAATTATACCTAATAAATATTAATATTATTAGAATTTTGATAAATTTTCGTAAATATTTTACTTAGTGTATACATGGAGGTATTAATATCACTATTCTTTGATAGTTTCTGCGTAAAATATAATATATTAGAGCAAATTAGGAAATCTAACTAAACGGTCGAAAAAGGTTTATTTTAACAATTTTGAAAAAACTTTCCAAATAAAAGGCTATAATTTTGAAGGGATGAAGCAATTTTGTTACTTAGGTGTCCAAATAAGTGCAATAACCTAACGATCACTTGCATTAAAGAAAGAATACAAACAGGATACAAATGTCATTTTGTCAATGTAATGATCAAGAATCTTATCAAGGAAGACGAAAATGTTAATATATAAATCAGGGTTGTAAAAAGCTCAAATTTCAACTCAACTCATCGCTTTCAGATAAACGTGTAAGCTTATGTGTATAGCTCAAACTATGAGCTAGCTCAAGTTCAGTCAGCGCTACATTTGAGCTTATACGTATAGCTCAAACTATGACTAGCTTAACATTTGAGCTTATGCGTATAGCTCAAATTACGAACTAGCTCAACATTTGAGTTAAGCTTTGCATTTAAATTCGCTCTATTACAAACCTGATATAAATCGATTATAAGATCTGTTGTGACATAAGGTTAAGAAAGCTGGACCATGACGATGCAAGATGAAAACGCCATAAGAATATTTGAAAGAAAAATACTGAGAAAAACCAATGAATCTATCAGAATAGACGAAAATAATTATAGAATAAGAATAAATGTAGAATTGAATGCAAAAAAAATATTAATTGGGTAGCTGAGTGGTACAAGAGCTATAGGGAGGCAACGAAAAAGATGGTTGGACGATGTGAATAAAGATTTAAATACAATCGAGAGCAGAAATGTGAGAGATAGAGATATCTGGAGAAGGAAGCCAAGGTCTTTGATGACTTTTTCTTAAGTTTCGAAGCATTTCTCCGAAAACAAAAAGACACAACGAAATACGAAAGTGAGCCAACAATTAATTATAACATTAGCTAAACACAAAACTTTTTCAAATTTTTTTAAGCCAATTAGGCTCTTCACTTTTTAAAACACTATATAGGAACTAACTGTCAAGTATCAGATAAACTTAAGGAAATTTGTTCCAAATTTGTATACATAAATAATACATCAGAACCTACCAACTTTATGTTTCGACATTCATACAAATATATAAAATTTATTTACATTTGTATAGGTACATAAAATGGTTTGGAAATAAGAAAATTTATGAAATCAAAACATTCTAAAGTGATTAGAAAGAGAAAGAAAATTGTTAAACATGAATGATTGCAGATTGCTGACAAATGTTCTGAAGTCTAAACTGATATTTATCTATACGGTACCTAACATCTGTTTTGAAACAAATATAATACAAAATAGGTACCTACATATAGGTATGTATATATATTTTTAACAGTTTTCATTTCAGAAATCTGTTTACGAAAACCAATTTCATATTTGTTTTAAGATAATTTTCTATACAAATATTTAAAATTTGTCATTATAAATTTATATATAATAAATACTACTTATATAATACACATTATGTTCAAATACATATATGTATGTACATGTTTACAAAAGATAAAAATGAAATGTTATTAAAGAATTTTTAAATAATCTTTTTACGAAATACGAAACGACCATAAAATAGAATTAGCTTATCAGGGTAAAAGCACATTTTAGTGCAATAAAATCTCTTATTTCACTCCCTCTGTATCTTTAATTGGACATAATTTGTGATGTAATGTTGTTTTTTTATATATATAAGTGGGGAGTATTTTGTATTTGAATGTTTGTTAGTTTACTGAATGTGAAAAATAATTTTTGAAAAAATTTTACAATATTAGGATTTTTAGGTTAGAAAAGATTGTAGTAAAAAAGGTTTGTACAGGTTAAAAATTTACCCAAAAAAAAAATTTGCTTTTAAATTACGGTAAGATAAAAAGGTAGATAGAAGATACATAATAATTTAATGGTAAAATATAAAAATGGTCTTGCAATAAAATTAAAGTTTAAAATCCTTATTTTTATAGGTAAAAACAAATCGGGTAATTTTAAGTGGGTTTTCTTTTGATCTTTGGGTTGGAAGTAAAAGTTATTTAAAACCGGAATAACAGAAAACTATAAATAAATAGAATATATGCAAGATATCGGTGAAAAAATTTGTTGTTATGCCAGTACACATTTCAGTAAAAAACTTACATTCTAATTGTAATACATTGTAATACATAATTTTATTTTTGAGATATAAATTATTTCTGTATCTGTGAGTTATATTATTAAAATTAAATTATTTGTTATACATTTTGTAATTTAACGTACTTCGTTTATGAATGAAAAAATATTACAACCAACACTTTGGCATAGTGTAGGATCTCCTGGAATGAAAAATATTTATATGTACGAAATAGTGGTTTTTTATAACTTGGAAGCTACAAGTTCTTAAGAAGAGTGTAGTAGAGTAGACTGTTTCAACTCTGAGTACCAGTCTGACCGTTATATAAATATTATATAATTACTTTTTGCAAGACTTTTTAGGCTTTCAGTTATGAACAAAAGAAAATATAAGTTGAAAGGTAGCTCTTCGAACCTCTTCCACTACACAAACTATATTTTATTCAGATGTTGACCATTAAAGTTAACTGCTATTGACAAAATTCAAGTCATCCTCCTTTATTAAGTTTAGAGAAGTGCTCATGTGAAGTTGTATGGCAACTACTTGAACCCACTGCACTTGACCAACCTAATTTTGAACACTCTTTGGCAATGAAACTAAACTATTTTTGGTAAAATTTCACCCCGCTTCATTAGATGTAGAGTAATGCTCATATAAAAGAAGTTGTATGAAACCTACTCGAACCCACTGCAGTAGACCAACCAAATTTTGGGTATAAAAATTATGCCACCATAATTAAGCTTATAATTATTATTTTATACTCTTCTTTTATCATATCGTCTAGAAACGTATATGCCCAGAGATAGATATTAAGCAACTACTAAAGGAAGGGTTGTTTATGTTTTCCCCAAGAACCTTGAATAGGAAACCGAAATAACTGGAAATAATAAACGTAGAATACTCTGCATATAATTGGATATTTCATTAATTAATGAAAGTGTTTCAATACGTTACTTGTCTTATTAACCTTCTGGGCTATGATGTAAAATTGTAAAAATAACAAACTAATCTATCTTTAAAGTCTTCCACAAAATTTAACACAAAGAATCAAAGTGCAATTGATCTTAGAGCTCTTCGGCGAAGCAGCATATTTCTTCTAACTATACGGTGATAGTTTTCGTAAAAAACATTGAATTTTGTAAATTCCCAAATTGGGAATTTTGTTCGTTTTCAAATTTTAGAAGAATTTTAAAGAGCCGTTTTAATTTTGAAGAACTTTGAAGAACTGTTTCTAAAAGTACCAGCAGTGTATAGAAAGGTTAAAATTTTTAAGGTGAACATTCAATATACTCCATTATAACTCCACTACACATTTATATGGTGAAACTTAAATCAAAACTCGTTAGTTATAAAAATATAGTTAGAGCTACGGTGTTTAAATAAAAAGGAGCGACAATAATAACAAATACAGGCATTTAAAGTATTTTCCTGGAATCTTGGATATAAATGATGAAGCCATTAATAATGCCTTAATAGCACAAAACAAATAACAAAAAAACAAATCTACAGAATAAAAAATGGCTGAGAAATGAAGAAATTGAAAAAAAGATGTTATTGTGAGGAAAAACAAACTTTTTTTATCTTTCTTCACTTTCCAAGGGAGTATTGAACTATTATTTTTTTTTTTTTTTGTATGGAAATGTTAGCATTTTGTATGTGTATGTAAATACTTATATACCTGTAGGTAAATGTAAGTATTCTGTAAGTATATTTAAACCAAACTTTTTTAATGTTTTGCATCAATATGTTTTTTTTTGTTTTTGGGCATCCACTAGACACGTTGAAATGAATAGAAAGTGCAAAATAGAGTAAAGTGTTCGGTTAGAAACTAAGTGTTTGCAACCGTAAGTCAGAAATTGTTTAAAAAGTGTTGCCAAATGAATGATTTTTTTATATTACTTTTAAGCATAATCAAAAAAATTATGGAAGTGAAGGGATTTGAACTCATTGCTTCAATTTAATTGAAGCAATCAGTATGGAGTTTTAAACAAATATAAATTGATTATCATAATTTTTTTAATTCGTTTTCTACTGCTATCGGAAGTGTAGGCTATTCACCAAGTTAATAAGACTAAGCTTTAGTTTTATTAATCATAATTTTTAGTAAGCCATGTATTTATTGTTCGACTGTATTTAGATTATCATTAAATCACCCCTGTTTCAACATGTACCTATAGTAAAGACAGGCTTATTAGCCTAAAAGTCAAACAGTTAGCCCTGAAAAAGAAAAGAAAAAAAAATTAAAGTTATAATTTAATTAAAAATGAAATTGAATGAAGTTTTAGATTACTTTAATCAACAAATTAACTAAAAGTTATGCGTTTTGAAATAATTCATTTTGCTGCCAGGGGAATGTAGTAAAAATGTTTAAGGTAAAGATTTTTCTGAAGTTTTATATTTAGCAAAGCTATTAAATCATAATGCGCCATCCTTTAAAAAAGTTAATAAACAAAAACTACTTCATCCATCAAAATATACAGCTTGGTAACAATAACTGTAAGGTTTTATGTTAATGTTAATTATATGTCCAGAAGTACCAACTGAGCACGGTCCTATCGGCAGACATGCCAGAAGAGTAGGACTTCCGTAAAATGATTTTTATAGAAGCTTCAAGGAGGAGGAGGAGGGAACGGTCATTTATTTGTTATATGAATGTCCGGCCCACGCTCTTAAAAGAAGAGTAACAATGAAAACTTATTTCTTATGTTATCTCTTGATCTGTGTCGGATTATTATAACCGACAAACTACACTTTTTAAAAAGCTCCAACTGGTTTAATTTAATAGAAAGAGTTGCATGGGTATCACAACTGGCCTAACCTGGTCTAAGTGTGCAGCTTCGTCTATCTACCTATTTACCTAGTTATATGTAAATGTTACAAAACATTCAAAGTAAGTGAAGAAACACGCTCCTATTATTTTTATATAAAATTCTATCTTTATTTTTTTCCTTAAGGGAATATATTTTTTAAAAAAATATGCCATAGAACCAATAAGAAGACATGTATCTTAACAGATAGACTATTGGGATTATTGAAAAAAATATAAAAAACGAGGAAGAGTGTAGTAGAGTAGACTGTGTCAACTCTGGGATACCCGTATGACCGTAACATATACATTATATCATCCGGTTAATTACTTTTGGCAAAATTTCAAACATTCAGCTTTATTAGGTGTAGAGTAATGCTCATATAAAAGAAGGAGTTGTATGGCAGCTACTCGAACCCTTTGCAGTAGACCAACCAAATTTTGCAGTAACTTTGGCCATTACACTAAACTATTTTTGGCAAAATTTCAGACACCCAGCTTCATTTGGTGTAGTGTAATCCTCATATAAAAGAAGGAGTTGTATGGCAGCTACTCGAACCCTCAGCAGTAGACCAACTAAATTTTGCAGTAACTTTGGCCATTACACTAAACTATTTTTTGCAAAATTTCAGACACCCAACTTCATCAGGTGTAGTGTAAAACTCATATAAAAGAAGGAGTTGTATGGCAGCTACTCGAACCCTCTGCAGTAGACCAACCAAATTTTGCAGTAACTTTGGCCATTATACTAAACTACTTTTGGCAAAATTTCAGACACGCAGCTTCCATAGGTATAGAGTAATGCTCATATAAAATTAGAAGTTGTATGGCAGGTACTCGAACCCGTGGACCAAAATGGCTGAATTTAAAACTCGATTCCGTTTTTTGCATAAAAACGAATTTGTGAAAATTTCATAATCCTTGCTCCTTTACTTTTTGAGTTATCGTGATGACGGACGGACTGACGGACGGACGGACGGACACACGGACGGACGGACGGACGGACGGACGGACGGACATACATAGCTAAATCGATTTATTTTTCGATTCTGATCCGATCCATACACTTGAGTCTATATCTACCCCCCCTCCTTCTCTGCGTCACAAACGTAATGGCAAATTTATTATACCCTTGGACTATATAGTCATACGGGTATAAAAATATAACAAAATTTTTTTTACATCCAAACAAAAAAAAATTGATGAAGGTAGAAATATGAAGTTAAACTTTTTACAGCGCGTCTTGTTGTAATCCAGAACTTTTTATTCCATTGAAAGAATCTTACAAATGCAAAAAAAAAGTTTTATTATAAAAAATGATATTCAGTGAAAATAGTAAATTAAAAAAAATGTAATTGGAACAGAAGATAACTTTTAATTTTAGTGAACATTAGGAATAATGAAAGTAATTTGAAAAGTGTAAAAATGAACTTCATCGTACTTTTAAAAAATCAAATGACTTAAAATTATTGCAAAAAAAATGACTGTGTTAATGTTTTATTAATTTTCTTCAAATCAAATTTAAAGATTTTTGTTTAGATTGTTTTTTGAACTTATATTAAAATTTAGTTTAAAACAAATTACCGTTACACAGACTTCCATAACAAAGTTGAAAGATAGCCGAACTATAAGGCGTCGAATAAATACGGATATGACCAAATATATAACGCCACACCTACATAATATTTAAATTGAGAAGGTGTAATTTGAATACTTGAGAAACACAAATTGGTGGGAATGCTTTTGACAGGTTATGGGCAAAAAGGAAAAATATAGACATGCGTCTAACCAATGCTGTATAACGGTAGTTGCAAAATCTGCTAATACCCAGAAGTAATATTCATAAATCGCAGGACTTTGCGGCCATGGGCTTAAGAATAATATGTCACATATTCTGATGAAGAAGGATTATGAAGAAAAAAATATTGATAATAATAAGACAAGATTCGAAATGTGTCTAAATTAGAAAAAATAGGTTTAAGATTAATCTGTCACATTCTCAGGCACCCAGTAACATTACCGGCCCGCTAAAAACTGGATGAATTCCCTAAATGCTAAAGATATGTTAAGATGCTAAAAAAAAACTTGAAGGAGAACAGGGCGAAGGAAAGGTATTCTATCCCGAAAAAAACGGACACAAATATAAAGACGCAAAAGATAGATAATTGTCTAAGGAAGTCTAAGGAAGTAATAATAAGAAAAAACCCAAATATAAGTGGAGATATGATTGCAGAGGAATCTCTATGTTTCCTAAGGAAATAATATGAAAGAAACACTAATACAAATGGTTTAGGTTTTGGCTAAATTTACTATTTTTACTTTTTAACATTAAAATGCTAAACCATATAATAATATTTAAGAGGTATGAAGTACCATTTACTCGAGAAAGTATTAGAATTTAAATACTTGGGAAGCGTGCATAAATAAATGGCGGCACAAGTTGGCGGGAATGCTTGTCACCGGTTATGGGCAACAAGGAAACATGCGTCTAACCAGTGCTGTATTACGGTAGTTGCAAAAATGGCTAATGTTTAGAAGTAATATCTATAAATCGCAGAACTTTGCGGTCAAGGCCTTAAGAATAATATGTCACGCACTCTGATGAAGAAGGATTATGAAGAAAAAATTGTTGATAGTCTAAATTAAAAAAAATAGGTGAGCAGTCACATTCTAATGCGCCTAGTAACATTACTGGCACTGAATGCTTTTTTTTACTAATATTTCCTCTAACTATAATCCCAGAATAGACCAAGAAATTAACTATAAAATAAAAATATTTGGACCTCTATTCCGTCCAACTACATTATTTATATTTTGCTGATTACTCTGACTTCCAATTCTAATAAAAGACTATTCAAACTTATACATATGCACATTAGAGTTATTCCTGACAAGTTATTGTGTTATATTATAATTGATATATTAATGTATTTTGATGGAAAAATTCAAAAATAAAAATAGAAACACAATCTATATGCAAATATATTCAATTAAAATGTATACAGCATATAACTCTCATGTTTAATATGTGTATCATATTAAATTACTATGGTCACAATTCACAGTGTCATATAACATAGGAACAACAAAATTCATCCGGTCAATTTTATTTTTCATATTTCCATAGCTATATAATATGCACTATATCAAATACATTTTCAGTTTTTCCTGTTCACTTAAAACTTAGTACATATACATATACTTGTATCATGTATGTACATATTATCATTTTGATTAAAATATGCAAAATGTTGAGTTGTGATGACGACTTGTGTTTTTCACAGATTACAACAAAACAATTAAATAAATTAAATGTCATGTGCCATTTTTTTTTTTTTTTTTTTTGTTGAATTTTTGTATTCTTTTGTTTTTGTTTGCCTTTGGGTTAAATTTAAAATGTAATAAAAATAATTGGATGTAATAAAATTATAACAATCTGGTTTATTTTATTTGTTTTACAAATCTGAAACGAATAATAATTTATCTCTAAAAACCATCACTTATTTAAGTTCACGTTAAATAACGGTTAAAGTAAAAAATAATGTAGTACTCTAGTTTATAATTCAATTATTTTGTTCTGATTTTTTAAAACAAAAGTATATTTTAATATACATATATACATAAGTAGGTATATTATATATATAAATATATATATCTACCCATTAGTTTTTTTTTCATGTCTCATAGTGTTGAATAAAAAATGTGAGTTGATAAAAAGTTATATGGTATTATTTGGAACATTATTTTGAAATAACTCAATCAGATTTTTTGATGCTTTTTGGACTGTTTTTTTTTTTTTTGATTCAATGTCCACTCCTCATATAATTTCGTTTTATTTTTTAACTTCAGGAAACAATCAATATTGTAAAAACTTAACGGTTATCTTGTGTAACTTTAATTGCAGTTCCCATTTTTGTTACCTAATGCGAGTCTATTATTTTGTTGCCTAAAGTCGGATCTATTTTCAAATATTTTTCTGTTGTCCGTTATTAATGATCCTTCTGTAAACTCATTACATTAAGTTATTTTGTAATCACTTTAAACTTTGAAAGACTTAAGGTCGATTCCCACTACACGACGATGCACCCTGTCCTTTTTCTGCTAAACATTTCTTATGAGTATATTCACATAGAATGGCAACAACATCAATGACGCTGGTCGATATCGAAACGTATTATTTTTTTATTTTGCCGTTCAGCTTCATCGAAAATGATTGGAGTGTAGTGGAGTTTATTCACCAGAGTTTCCTTTTTTCCAGAATATGTACATTTCGGAAATAGGGAAATTCCTGATTGGTATTACAAAAGTATATGTGAGATTCTGAATTAAGAGAGATTTTAGAGTTGGGTACAAAATCAGATATCTAATCATTTGTTTAGCGGTAGGATATAAATATTCTTTTGTTCTAGTTGAACTCGCAACTACGACCGTTTAAGCGAACGATTGACTGAGCATACGCGTCGTTAACACACCCCCTTTATTATGGTGCAATGCGTCCCGTTATGATCGCGCACTTGATTACTTGATCAAGATATTATATTCGGTTACGAATTCAACATTAAGGTTTTTTTCCAGAATTATGTACATAAAATATGTTATATGTGTATATGGCAAATTTTAATATTTTGTTTGCAAATTGACTACCTTAAAAAATAAGTATGTATATATAAATTAGATATAAACCGTTTGCTTAATCGAAAAATATTAACTAGAGAGTCATGTATTATCATTGGTAGTTCTTGGTTTTCGCAATTTTATATTACTTTATCTTAATTTTTTTAAGAGTTTTTAAGTCAACATTTTTATACCCGTATGACTATATAGTCAAAGGGTATAATAAATTTGCCATTACGTTTGTGACGCAGAGAAGGAGGGGGGGTAGATATAGACTCAAGTGTATGGATCAGATCAGAATCGAAAAATAAATCGATTTAGCTATGTATGTCCGTCCGTCTGTCCGTCCGTCTGTCCGTCTGTCCGTCCGCACGATAACTCAAAAACTAAAGGAGCTAGGATCTTGAAATTTTCGCAAATTCGTTTTGTTGCAATAGCCGTCAACGCTATTTAAATCCAGCCATTTTGGTCCATGGGTTCGGGTAGCTGCCATACAACTTCTTTTTTTTATATGAGCATTACTCTGTACCTATTACAGCTGCGTGTCTGAAATTTTGCCAAAAGTAGTTTAGTTTTATAGCCAAAGTTTCTGCAAAATTTGGTTGGTCTAGTGGAGTGGGTTCGAGTAGCTGTCATACAACTTCTTATTTTATATGAGCATTACTCTTCACCTAATGAAGCTGGGTGTCTGAATTTTTGCCAAAAATTGTTTACTGTAATGGCCAAAGTTTCTGCAAATTTTGGTTGGTCTGCTGCAGAGGGTTCGAGTAGCTGCCATACAACTCCTTATTTTATATGAGCATTACTCTTCACCTAATGAAGCTGGGTGTCTGAATTTTTGCCAAAAATTGTTTAGTGTAATGGCCAAAGTTTCTGCAAATTTTGGTTGGTCTACGACAGAGGGTTCGAGTAGCTGCCATACAACTCTTTATTTTATATGAGTATTCCACTACACTTAATAAAGCCAAAAGTAATTAACCGGATGATATAATGTATATGTTACGGTCATACGGGTATCCCAGAGTTGACACAGTCTACTCTACTACACTCTTCCTCGTTTAATTTAAAACTTTATTTAATAATTTACGTTTGCATTATTTTTTTATTCCCATTTCACTCCTTTAAGGAGTATAGGGCGTTATATTCACTAAGCCGTTGATTACTCGGCTGTAGCTATAGTATAAGATTATGAATACACAAATAACCAACAATAAACAACTGTTTACTATGACATTTTGCAGTGGCAATAAAGTAATTGCGAATTTGATTTGATCTTAGTAACATTTTGACAATCAAACAGTTTCGAAATTCTTAATAAGGCGTCAATAAAGTTTCCGAATTTGATCACCATCATATATTGGACGTGCATATTCGTAATCATTGGGAAACATCGAGATTGAGAAAACTTATTAAATTGCAGAATTAGCCATTTCCCATAATAGTAAAATAAGCAATATTATAGATTATTAATGAAATAATGCGATGAATTCTCTTACGGGATCTTGAGAATCAATAACATGCTGATGATTCCATGCAATTCATGATTCCAACCTGGCGTCAATCTATTGTTGAATAATTAGCTTAAAATAAAAAAAAACTTCGGAAGAAATTAGGATAATCACGAAAAACCTGGGATCAATGGTAAGTTAATGCCGTAAGCTTCCAAGAGCAATAAAGCAGGAAAAAAAATTTGTACATAAAAGTCAAGAAATGCATACGCATAGGTACCAACTACATATTTATAGTAGTTCATATATATGTAGTTCATGAACACATATATATATATATATTATATACTTACGTGTTCTTAAGTATTCAATTTTATTATAAGATCATAATTACTTAAAACATTATATATAAAAACCAATATGATGTGTAATTTCAATTAATTTGAGTTTTATGAAATAGATATAATAAAAAAATTATAATGTTAAAAATTCTGCCACAGTTTTGATTACAATAATTGCTTTTAAGGTTAGAATTTTGGTATTAAGATTAGTAATGGCCAAATTATTTGCGCCTTTCTATATATATTGAGAGTACGTCCAACTGCTATCCACTAATAATCTACAATACATTTGAATGTAATGCACTACGCCCTTTAGGATACAGATATATCTGAGTATCTGACTTGTAATTCCAACCTGGCGTCAATTAATTACAATTAATTTGTACCAACCTCATTCAACAAATTTTCCAAATGAACGATAAAATAGAGTATAGAATATTAATAATTCAAATTTAGAATGTCCTTTTAAATGAAATGGACAGAAGACAATATGACTCTATTTATCTAAATAAAATATATATTATATACCATTTATATATATATTATCATATATATATTTTATATTCATATAAAAGAATATTTTTATGTATATAAAAGAATTTTATTTTTGAATATGCATTACTTATACTGTGTTATATGGATTGCTTAATTGAAAAATATACACTTTTACCTACATAATATATAAATGTAATTATGAATAAATAAAGACGATAAATGGATAAAGATTTTAAATAAAATTTTCATTATTTTTATCAAATATTCATTACATTTTTCTTTTTTCTCTTTCCAATTTCTATTCAATTTCTATAATTTAATTTTATTTCTTACATGAATTTTAAATTTTTTAAAAATTACAATATTTTTAATGAAAATTTATTTTTATAAAATTGAAAATAATACGAAGCCTTAAAAAGGCAAATTTAATTTTGGTAATAGGAAAATATATTTTTAAATTTATGTATTGTATTTTCTACAAAATTTCCTTTTTAAAAAATGAAGCCTATCAATTTATTAGAATAATATTTAAGATTTTTAAAATAAATAAATAACCATATAGGTCTCGTTGAAAAGTTATTAAAGCTAAAAATTTGCCATAACTTGGTCAGATTTTGGAGATCTTGCGCCAAATTAATTATGTACCTATATATTATTCTTTTACGTGTGATAAGAACCCAAGTCAAGAACATTGTTTAAGGTCTCAAAAGAACTTTAATGTAATTATTAATTTGCAAATCCTTTACAATTTTTCAATATTTCCAAAGACACAAACCTTTTTTTTATTTTATTTATCATAATTAATCCTTCCGGTTTCCGTCTTGATATACCAAGTACAGAAATAACAACATAATTGACAGGTAGATTCTAATTTTATAATATATATTGAGTTATTTATTTATACATATATTGACTTATATATATTCAAAAATTACATATAAATTAAAGAATGCTAAAATGAAATAAATATATGCAGCATAACTGAATGCGAAATAAGTCCTTACCATTGGAATTGGTGCTACGAAGAACAGTTAATAAAAGTTACAAAATAATAAAAAGGTGGAAATTTAAATTTTAGAGAGAGACAGTAAAAAAAAAATTCATTACAAAATAAGAGGTTCTAATGCAAAAACTGTTGAAAATACATTTATTGATTTATATATATTTATTTATTAATGAAAATATAAGATTAATAAAATTAATTAATGAAAATTAAATGATAGCCACTCAAAAAAAGATTCTTTGAATTTTAATAGAGTTTTGGAATATTTTAAATCGAATGGTGGTGGGTTTTCTAACTTTATTGAAAAATACTTCCTTTTTGAAATGATTATAATTCAATCAAATTTATTCAATTATATTTTATTTAATTAGTATTCAGACGATTAATTTCCTTTAGTATATTGTACATATCTGTAAAGTAAATCTTCTCTTAAAAATTTAGCCTTAATTAAATTAGCAATTAAATTTGTATTGGTTTTTATTTTTATATAGGCAACGTTTGATTATTACAAAATTTTCAATTTTATATATTAAGAGCTTCTGTTTATACCCGTGCATACATATATGACATCGGGTATATTAGATTTACTCCTCCGTTTGTAACGCATCGATCTAGACGAGCTAGATATAGTGTCAAGGGTACGTATCGGCTCAGAATCGAAAAATGAGTCGATCTAGCTATGTGTGTCTGTCCGTCCGTCCGTCCGTCCGTCTGTGTGTCAGCACGATAACTCAAAAACTAAAAGAGCTACAGTTTTTAAATTTTCACAAAATATTTTTCAATCAATTTCTAGGTTCCCTATTTTTTTTTGGTTAAGATCGGACCAAAACTTCGGGTAGCTCTCGAACAACTAACTTTTTCAACTCCAACATTTTCATACAAAAATTTTAAATTTTGCTTGCATCTTGAAATTATATGAATTTTGTTTTTTTGTTTTTTTGTTTTTTGTTTTTGTTACAAAAAGTAGATAACGATTTCGAGTTAGAAATTCATATGATTTAAATGATGCGTAGTTTATTTAAGATAAGCAAAAAAGAAGACAAAGATTTTTTTTAAGTAAATGGCTTATTGATATTGATAGATTGATAGATTATGAATATGATGATTATTATATGAATATGATCATATGAAGTTGATTTTGCTTAAGTTTAATATATTGGTGAATTAAAAATTAATTAAGAGATAGAATTGAAAAATTAGAGCAACAGTTTTGAAAATCACACAAAACATTTTTTGGACATTTTTGAGGTTCCCTATTCTTTTTGTTTAAGACCAGATCAAGGTTTTGGGGAGCTGCCACACAACTTCTTTGCACCAATATGAATTTCTTGGAAACTGATAATACTAAGAGGATAAAAATTACACACTGTTAGTTATATAATGAATCGGGCACTTATATGAAGTTTCAAAATGTTACGGACCCGTTTTCGGGCAGCTGCCATACAAAGTAATCAATTTGATAACTGTGAATCTAATGAAGCTACGAGGTTAAAATCAAAACTGGGCAGATAAAGTAATAGGACAAGTTAGTTGGCAAAGTTGGACATCACTCGGACCAACTTTTAGGGTGGGCTATTTTTTTTTTTTTTATGGGATAATAAGTTAATCAAAAATTATGGGATACCTAATAAGTTAAATATTTTTTAAACTATTTTACTTTCTTATATTTTTTTTGTAATATTTATAATAGCTTAGGGGAAATAAATAACGGTTAGTGGGTATGCACGGGTATCTAAAAGTTGACAAGGGCAACTATAATCTTCCTCGTTTTCTATCATATTTAAATATAACATTTTATAATTCCTCTCAGAATTTAAATTATAGTCTTCAGCAGAACAAGGATTTTTTTTTGTCAAACGAGGAAGGTTTTTCAAAAGAAGACGGCTTATCAAATGAAACAAAAGTATATTATAAAATTGAAGAAAAACTTTCTTTGAGTTGAAGAAAAACTTTCAAAAAATGTAATTTGATTCCATAAAGACATTTGGTAGTACCAAAAATTAATTGAAATTTGTTTAACATCATTCAGGTAATTTTTTTCCCCTTATTTTCGAATTTCGATTTTGCTTAACTCTATTTTTATTTTATTCCATAGAGCAGTTATAAAATGACATATCAATTATATGAAATGTTTTTGTTATGTAAGACTAAAATCGTATTAAATGTGAGTAAATTTAAAAAATTGTACTTTTGTCTTCATTAATAGCCCGTGAAACATTTCATAAACAAAATGATTTTCATTGTCTGAATATTGCCATCATTATTTAGTGTGTGATGTATTTATAATAATTCGAGATATGGAATATTTATTTTTTAAGTTGACCATGTCTCACCAACATCTATTGCTCTTGTGTATATATTTTTAATGTATATATTTGTAAAATTGTATATATTTTAAATGTTTAAAAGTGAAATATAATTTTATGCAACAGATGACTTTAAGAACTAATTTGTATGTAAACATTTTTTTCTTTTGAAAGTAAAATTTTTATATTGAAAAAAATCGCAATTAAAATATAATTAATAAAAAGAACCCTTCATATTAATATAATTTTTTTTTTATCAATATATTGTATTCCAGGTTTTTTTTTTTGGGAATTTTTATTTATTTTTCAACCAAAAAATCACCAAAAATTAATGTTGAAATCAAATATAACCAAAAGTTATGTAGCACTTCAAAACCATTATTTACTTTTATAGTTATTATAAATATTTACCTATATGTAATATTTGTATATATATATGTGTATTACCAATTTAAATATTTATTCAATATATCGTATACATATCTATAAGTAAATATGGTTGTTAACAATTTTAATTACTACCGCGACCATTACAGATCACGTGCCACCCAACACTTTTTGTATACAGATGAGAAATAATATTTAATTGTATAATATTATTTTAATTAAAAGACATTTACCATTAATTGATTGTATTTTTTTTTTCATAGAAAATTTTACATTATAGTTTGACCTTTTTGATATGTATATAATATAATTTACAAATTTATAGCTTGATATTATATATATATACAGAATTGACAGAATTGGAAAATATTCTACGAATTTTAAATTTTATATTACACATACAAATATAATATGATTTCAGCATTATTGGCATTTAATTTATGTTGATAAATTGATATAATTTAAAAAACTATTTGTATGTAGAATCAATATGTGACTTATTATTACAATTGACTTATCCTACATCAATATGCAACATTTGCTCAAAACTCTCCCATTAAGAATTAAAACCATTAATCAATTAAAAATTGTAATTAAGTAGAACCCTAAGTCAATTATATAATAACTTATAAATCACTAACAGAACGAATATTAGAAAACTAAAATTATTTTAAGGAATTTGTTTTTCAACGTCATTATACAGTTCGTAGCATTCGGCATTATATCTTCTCCGCCAGACCGCGCCATCGTTTACAGAACCATATATTCTTCGTAGAATTTTTCTTTCAAAAATTGCTAGTGCTAGCTCACTTGCTTTTGGAAGTGTCCATGATTCTGAATTGTACAGCAGAACTGGGAGTATGAGCGTTTTGTACTGTTGCACTTTAGTGTTACGCGATAGGAGTTTTGAACCAAGCTGTTTAGACAAACGGAAGTAGCAACGGCTTGCCATGGTTATTCTACGTCTTATTTCTACGTTTATATCATTTTCGATGTTAATATTGGTCCCAAGGTAGACAAACTCCTTAACTACCTCAAAGTTATATGCACCGACATTGATACTGCATCCAATAGGATTTTGATTGGATTCCAAATTTTTCGATGGCATATACTTTCATACTTCAATAAAAAATTAAAACTATTAAAAAATGGGGTTGAATATACATATAAAATAAAAGGTGGATCTTATTTATGTACAGGTTGAATGCTTAGCACTAATCTATATTTGTGAAAATTTTTTATCTTCCATTATCATTACCGAAAGCATAAAACTCAATAAACAAATTTTAAAATTTAAGGAAAAACTTCAAACAATCAATAAAATAACAAATAAATTTGAGTCCCTAGAATTTTCTTTCGTTGTAGAAGGAGAAATCCCAAAAAAAAACAAATATCAATTTACAAATTTTCTATTCCTTAATATTTTTGGTAAATTTGTTGGTTCCTTTATCGTATCTTTTCTTAAATGTCATTGGAAATTTTTCAAACTTTAAAAAAAGAAAATAAAAACAACCAAACCCATTTACCAAAGTATTTTAAAAAGCAGTTGTTTTATTTTCCTGAATTACTTTTAAAAGAAACTTTTTACTTAAGATTTTGTTAAATAATCTAATTATAAAAGATTCTTAATGATTTCAAAGATTTAGAATGAATCAAATAAAATATATATCTATCTCTTTTTCTTTATATATTATACAGCTGTATTTATATTTTTGAGAATTTTATATTTAATAATTTTGATCTTGATTGGACTTTTCATCTAATGAAATGCTTTAGAGATTTTTATTATTGAAAAATTATTCTGCAAAACAATTACTTAGATTATTAACTAAATTTTTAATAAAAGTTTGTTTTTCTTGTTCGGTAATCGAAATTATTCAAAATTACAGTAGCTGAAACTTTAAATAAAAACAATTATTCACGATCACTATATATATAATAGCATTCATTTTAAATTTCTGTTTGTTTCTTAATTAAAATCTGATGTCGTGTGCAACAGAACTATTGAGAAAAGATGATGAGATTAAAAATAACGAATCATATAAGTTAACAATACTTAATATACTTAGTATTTAAGTAACAAATTTTTTTTACATAAATTTTTTTATAAACTTCCTGTCTTTCAATTTCGAAATCAATAATAAAAAAAAAACAAAAAAAGAAAACCCATGAGAAAGTAAAATTTCCAGGCGCGTGTAGACTAATAACCTAAGGTTATTGAAAGTTTATACAACGCATGCAGTTCATTTTAATAATTTCTTATATGTGATAGAAAAAACCGAAAAACCAAGCTGCGCCACTTAAAAAATCAGATAGAAACTGGACATAGGATAATAAAGACAAAACCAATCTATTTGCTGAACATTTAGAAAATATTTTTAAGCTAAACGATGTAAGAGCAAAAAACTTTTCGATAAAAGACCATATGTCTGTCCGAATAGAGCCATTTCGAAAATAGAAATTAGCGAAGAAATTAAATTTCTAAAATCATATAATGATCCAGGTTTTGATCAAATAACGTTCTAATTTTAATTTAAAGTTATCAACATACAAAAGAAATTGTAATTCCCACAATTCAATTAAGATTCTACTGGGCGATTAAAAATATGTTGATAACAGCTATGATGACCTATCATGAAATAAAGATTTGCCGCCAGTTATTAGCTTTAAAATGTTTATTCTAATTTTATATTATTTTCTTTTATAATTGAGTCTAATAAGTTGTGTATTTATTTGAAATTTTGCCAACTATAGGTTACTGAATCTAATGTTTATATTATGTTCGTGCTGGTATCCTAGACAGACACACTCTTCCTTTATTTTTTTTTTTTTAAAATAAAATTTTTCAAATAAAAACATTTGTTTTAAAATTAAATGGATTTAAAAAAAAAAACATTGTTACAAACTTTACGTTTTGTATATAATATAAAGTATTGGAAACTATTTTATATGCATAAAAATACATTTGAATACTTTATAGATTTCCTATTTTTTTTTGAACATGTCTGAGTTGTTTTCAATGTAAAAAGGTAAAAAAAAAATTAATTTCTTTCTCATGTTCCTTTCTAATTGAGACACTTGTTTTTTTTCCTTTATTTTGGATTTAATATAGAAATGGAAATTTCCATAGCAAAATTGAAGGATTTTATAGTATATACCATGATAATAAAAGTACGATGAAAAAATAATTTAAAAATTGCTTTTACCGTTAGAAAGTAAAAAATGTGTCGTTTAAAAAATTTGAATTGTGAATAAATATGTATTTTAAATTTGGCTAGTCGAGTGTACTTGTGCCATATGAACGTTAAGTGAACGTCCTACACAATACATTATCAATTGTACCTAAGCTCTTGCATAACCTTTTCAAAGCTATTCTTCAGCTATATAAAAACATATGCACGTTAATGTATAATATTAAAGATTTTTCTATACAATATTAATTATATATATATTATATATATTGTCAGCTATTTCTAATATAAATTTAAGCTAGGTTTTGGTAATGTACCAAATTGAAATATTTAATATAAGCAGCCTAAAAGTATGCAAAATTTAAAAAAAAAAATTGTTAAATGAATTGTCTAGAATTGAAGACTTTTGATAGGAAACAATTAAACCATAAAATCTTTTCATAGTTTGATCGTAAGGCATAGGTAAGGAAATTAACTTTATAACACTAAAACATTTTCTTGGGAGACACGTAGGAAATAGTAAAGAACAACCTTGTATAAAATTTGAAACTTCTACATTTGTTTCAAGTTACTATTATCATTATTAATTTCGAAGATATGCTTTAAGGTCTTCAACTTCAAAAATTTGTGGGTGGTCCCCGAACCACTACTTCAACTAGTCTCTAACTTTAAGGACACTAAGGAAATAGAAAGAGACACCATTGTATCAAAGTTGTAGATTCTATCTTCATTGGTTTCGGAATAATGCTGTTTTGGCTTAAATTCGATTAAAAGCTTCTAGGATCCGAACTCATAGTCTGATCTTGACCGTACGCAATCATCGCCGTAGTTTCATTGCTAATAGCCTAAAGTACAAATGTCTTCAATATGGCATTATTAATTGACCGAACAAAAGTTAAAGAATTCGAACCCATGGGTCGATCTTTTCCATATGCAATGTCCGCCGTACTTTCAGTACTAGTAACCTACCGTTAAAATTTCATGAACATACCTCCTTTAGTTTTTAAGTTATTGTGCATACGGACGGACGAACGGATATCGCTTAATCGACTCAGGAGATCACATTGGTCGCAATTATATACACTTTTCCACATCTAGTTCGCTTCCTTTAGGTGGTAACAAACACCATACCAAAGTTAATATACCTTGTTACCTATTTCATAGGTGTAGAGTATAAAAATGTATAGCGAGATGAAATGAAACGATAAATTGAAACTTATTAAATATGGGAAGTAAAAGAAAAAAAGTTTTGCGAAATCTGAAATATAATATGTTTTATGAATTCTGTATTAGAAAATAGATAAGTAAGTCAAATTAACCTTTTTACTGTATTATATTTATAATATGCATTTATTTATTTCATTATTAATTTTAAAAAAAAAAAAACTATAAATGAAAATTATTTAAAATTTTATTTTCTTAAAGTGTTTAATTTGGGTCAATTTCTTATTTTCAAAAATTCTAATATAATTTTATACTTTTCTTTTATTTAATCAATGATTTTATTGAACAAAAATTAATTAAAATAAAAAACCAACTGGTATTCTCTCTTTTTATATTTTATTCAATTAAATAGCTATAAAAAATTAATTTTATATTTTATAGATATATTCGACCCTTACCTATTTTTTTAAAAAATGGCAAAAAAATTCAAATAGTTATCTTAAATTATTTGTCCGATGTTCATTGTTCTAAAAATTCTACATAGAATTTACTCTGAATAAAAAATTCTTAATTAAAATAAAAAATTAAATTGTTTTCATTGTTCTTTTGTTTGAATATTTCCTTTCCTTATTATTTTCGTTTTTAATTAATTTTAACGTTTTTTAAACGGATTATCCATTATTATATTTAGAAAAGAACGTATTTACAGAATATTCGAACAAAAATTCAAATAGGTTAAAATTTTTCGGATATGATGAGATTAGTGCATCAGCATTTCGATTATAAAAAATATGTGGTGGGTGTTTTATTAGATATGAAGAAGACATTTAAAACCGTTTACCATTCCATATTTGATGAATTAGGTATTAGGGGTAACACCAACCAACAACAATAATTTACCTATCAAACAGGAAGGCTGCCACTAAATTAGGTGAGACAATAAATGCAGCGGAGATTCTTAAGTTTGGTGTACCACAAGACTCTAATCTCGGCCGACTTCTTGTCTGCTATACATCTACGACGTTAAAAAAGCGGCATTAATGTATTTGCGAACGATACTTGTCTTATTTACCAAGCTAATGCAATAATTTAAATGATAGGTCTTATTAATGATGACGTAGATAAATTTACCAATTGTGTTCGTGGCAATAAACTTTCCATCAATGAAATCCTAAGTAAAATGCTTAGAATCAAATGCAAAAATAAGCGAACAGGTAGAAGTTGCAAGACATCTAGGGGTGATCATTGAAAAACTATTACAGAGGGATAACGTTGTTGATTTTATCAGATCAAAAATCATTTCAAAAATAGGAGTTATGCGCAAGGTTTGAGTTACCAAATGCTTGGTGTTACTTGAGAAACCAACTGCTAAAATTCTAGTAAGCGTTAATATTTAAATGTACTGATAGTTTGTAATATAAATTTTCAATACAAAATTAACTTATTATTTTATATATATATATATATATATTATTTTGTTTGTATAATATACATATTAAGTATGTTTTTCCGTTATAACTAGGTAAAAACGTAAAAAGGGTAAATTGATCCTTGAATAAAATTAAAATAATATCAAAAAAACATTTCTGAGCTCCGCAGGAGCGTTAAAAAAACACCAAATTTAACTTTTACACATTTCAGATTATATTAAAATGGTGTAAAATAATAAAAGACAACAGCAACAAGATAATAATTAAAAAACAAAAGAAAAAAGGAAATTTTAATTTAAGTGAAAAAGGCAAAATTGAAAAATAGGAAAAATATATGTGTAAAGTCTTCAAGTGATATGTTTTTAAAAAATTGGCTATCGTCAAGATTATTTTAATTGCAATTTTTATACAATATTTTACATTGTGTTAAATATGTGCATTATTCTACTTGGGTTGAACTTTCTTCTGAAGCTTAAAAGCCGAAATTTCGTGGGGTTTTGTTTTTAATTTATTATAAAATTGTGACAATAAGTCTAAAATTTTACAAAAAGTAAAAATAAAAACTTTTGAAGATTAACATGACTTTTGAACAGAGAAGTGTGATTTCATATCTCATATAGGTCAAAAACTTGTGTATTTCAATTTTTGTAGAGTGTTGTAAGAGTCCTGGAACCAGAGTTGTTTTTTCTACCGATTTCAGATTGAAACATTGCGATACTAAGTGCTCCACTGTTAGAGTTTATTAAAAAAATATATAGAGTTGACACATATTTAAAGCCTCTCTAAATACTCGTATAAGATTTTAAATAATAAATAGAAAAATAAGTTCTTTTCATAATAATTGAAATTTTTAGTTTTAAATAAAACAAATTTTAATTTGACTCTACAATTATGAAAAGTTTGAAGTTTTATTTTACTATCAATAGATCATCAACAGATAATTGATGTATTAATTAGACTATCGAAACAATTGAATTGAATATAGGAATATTATTGTTATGGAGACCCCAAATTAAAAGTATAGCATCCCAAACTAAAAGAAATATATAGAAAATTTTTAAGCGAAATTAATAAATTTTAAATAATATTTATATATTTACATTAGAAATTATAAAATTTTACATAAAGTCTATTTTGAAAACAATGAAAGACAGAGTGCACATTTGTCACATATTAAAAGTATATATATACATAATTTTAAAACATAACAAAAGACGACAGATTCATTTTAACAATAGATGTCTGACAATTTTAAAATCTTAAAATATTTTAAGACAAAACACTTTTATTTCACAACAACAACAGCTGAAAAATATTTTTATATTGTGAACTGTATACTTACATGTATTTAAGGAAACAAAATAAAATATTTTAAAAGTTTAAAAAATTTCTAAAATAAGGAAATCTTTTTTTAAAAAACATAGTATTTATAAAAAAAACTTACCATTTTTGTATATGAAAATTTTAGAAAACCCTGGGGGAAAAATTTCAATGGAAAATATTACCTTTATTTTAGTTTCATTATTCGCAATCATTGGAAAAGTTTGAAAAATTTCTAAATACAATCATTTACAAAACATATATTTGCATATATATATATATATATATATAAGAGTAGATTCTCTTTTACTTATTAAAATCTTTTATATGAGGAATTTTACATTAAAAAAAAAATTTTCTAAATTTTTGAAGCTATAATGACTCCGTTAAACTCCGTTAAAGTGTTAAAATCAAATAATCGTGACGTCACTTCTGAAAAGATTTGAAGAGAAACTTCAAGACTTTTTCCTTTAATATAAATAGGTGGATCTAAATGATATTATATTTGATAGGAAATATTTTTTGTAATTAAATTTGCAAACATTTTAAAATTACAACGATTCGCTATGTTCCTTAAAAAATGTCGCAAATCTTTCATTTATAATTTCCTAAAAATTTAAAATGAATCTAGATTGATTTGTTAATTCTTATCCACTTGCTTTTATTCTAAATTTTCTGGAATTAATCATATCAGAACGGAAGTTTGGAAATCGTTATCTTTAATCTGACCTTTGTAAAATTTTCCTCACTTACCTTAACACATATATATATATATATATTTTTAATTAATATAATCATTTACATTTAACATATTACCTATTTTTATAATATCATCTATTTCAACATATTAATTTAACATGAGTTTGATTTGATTATACTGTTACACGGTGACCTTGAATAATATGATTAACAAAAACAAAAATTCGAATAAAATAAAATAAATAAATACCTGTTCAGTATTCAAAGAGACAACAAAAGAAAAACATAAAAAATCTTTATTTAATAATTTTTATTAATATAAAATCCGCGCCCTGAAATATGCAAAATTTATTTGATTTATATACAAATTTATGATATAATTATCATTTATGGTTTAAAATGTTTAATAATTTTAAGATATTTAAAATTGGTTTCGTCAGCGTTTCCAAGACCTCGTCTTTTAACTAGGTATGGTCCAGTATGATAAAAAATGTTTATTCTTTATTCCAATAATTTATCAAATTCACGCTGTAAAATTGATTTTCTTCTGCAATAGTTTTTCTATATGATAATTCTTCAATGACAAATAAGACAGTTGAATATTTTACATCTAAAACTGGTGCAAATAAAACCTACAAAGATAAAAAAAAAAAAATTTTTTTAATTTCATTGATAATATTATAATTAATTAATCAAACTTTTTCTCTAAGTCGCAGGAGCGAATGTGAAAGAGAAGGCTATGGAATGTACTTTTGTAAGACGAATGATGAAACAGATTGGTAGTACTTAAATTTGAAAAGTATGAAATTTATTTTTTGATATTTTATGGATTGGAAAAGGCAACAACGAAGACATTTGTTTACTTTAAAATATTTTTTTTTTTTGTATACCCAGCGGAAGGAAGCAAGTTAGATATGGAAAAGTATATTCATTTTAGATTAGTGTCACCTCCCAAGTCTGATGAGAATAGTGATGAGAGGTATCTCTAATAATGAGAGTAGTGATGGTAAGGATGATTGTTTTAGTTTTGTAGTACAAATGCAATTGCAGTACTACTATGTCATACAACATCTTTACATCATCAACATCATAATCATCATCGTCATCATCACCATCATTATCATCCTCATCACCATCATCATTATCACCATTACCATCAACATCTTCATTACCATCATCATCATCATTTTCATTACCATCATTATCACCGTCATCGTTATTATCAACATCATCCTCATCAAGTGTTATCAGTTGTGTTACCTAAAGGTTAAGACATTAAAAATGTGGTAAACTTTAATACCCTTTCATGTTGCGTCAGCACATGAATGAATTTTTAAAAAAGTAAATTTTGAAAATTTCTAGATTTTATAATTTTAGAAGCTCGTAGTTTTTAAAGTGGGTAAAGATATAAAAATGAATATAAAGTAAAATAAAAGAAATAAAGAGAAAAGAAAATTGAGTTAGGTGAAAATTAATTAAAACTAAAAACAAATATGAAAATTTCATTGAAGTCCTTATATCATTATCATAGAAACCAGAAGAACTTCAGTTTAGTTCCAATTAAAAAAAATTACCTTCTCATAGCTGTTTATACAGCGGTACATTGCATCAGATAATTATGGCAAAACACCCTGTGAATAATGTTAGTAAAAATTTAAAAAAAAATCGCTTGTCGCTTGTTGCTTTCTATAATCAGTGAATTCAATTAAAAAATAAAAGAAATCCTTTAAATTTTTATTATTTTATTTGTACATCTTTTTTCTTAATTTTTTTAATCTTGTTTTACTGGTTTTACTACTTACTATCTAATTACTTTTATTATTAAAATTAATTTAACTATTTTTATTTAATTATTTGAAATATATACATATACTATTTCTCTCGGATTTTGTACCTCAAATTCACTTTACTGCAAATATAATTCATGCTTTTTATAATTAAAATCAAAACTTTTGTTAAAACCAATTTTTATGGTAGCGCCAATTTAATATTGGATAAAGAAGCATTCATTATGTGATGCAGTTTGCAAATATAGCACTCTTCTTTGATTTAATAGTACAGTAAATTATAAAATATTAGTGAATTTGAAGTTTTAAATCTGTAAATTATAAGTTTATTTCAGTTTATTTATTATGACCTTATTTACATTTAATTTTTTTTCAATTAATTTTTCTAAATTGGACATTTAATATAAGTATCAATTTTTTTTAATTATTAAATATCAATTTAATAAATTTGTGGTAAAATCATTTTTAATATTAAAAATTAATAATAAAAAAAATTTATTTGTAATAAAATTGCTACAATTTCAATAATTTATTTTAATATAGTAAATAAATGTTAAGTATTTTTAATATTTTATTTATACAATTTACCTATTAAGATTACAATGCAATAAAATTTATTGAGATTTTTTAGTTTGCGAATATATTATTGAAAGAAAAAAATTTGTTTGTCAAATAAGCTTCAACTTAAACAGAAATTTTTACTTTTTTTTTGTCATTTTAAATATTATACTTTTACGTCACAGATAAAAAAAAAAACGGTTTTTTCTTTATTATAGAATTAACGTCAAAAAAAAACGTCAAAATTCTGACTTTCAATCTAGAATGAATGATAAATGAATGAAAATGATATTAATCTGTAATCACTATTCAAAAGAAATAGATATATTTAAAAAGTTTTTTCCCAAATTTTTATTAGAATTTATTGCTCGGAATACGACTAAAAAATACCGGGAAAAAAAGAAAATACAAAAAACTAATGAACACAAAATCCTTCTAATGTAATAATTTGCGATAATAAGAACCATAAAATAACATGTGTGTAAATGAAATAAATCGTCGCTCGGAAAGAACTTTACGTATTAACAAAACTATATGTACAGTATATTGAAAAAAAAATGAATCTTATAAAAACAATATAAAAAAAATATGCAAAAAGCGAGATATGACAAATAAAAATAGCAACAAAATAAAAGTTCTTAAAATTTAAACAATAATTTTTAAATTTTTCTAATTCTTATAAGTAATTTTCCTTCAATATTTATCCAAAAGTATAAACATAAACTTAAATAGGTAAATAATTGTGATATATTATTATGCTAAAGTGCTAAATTAGTTCAATTAGATAATCATATTACATGGCAATGCTTTTAATACGGTAATAATATTTAATATGCTATAATGATATACTATAATTGTATTGTATACTATAATTGTTATTGAATAATTGTATCTGTTATAATTTGTCTTTAATCAAAGAGAATTATTATTCTCTCATTCTTTGTAATAAGAAACGTCAATAAAGAAACATCAAAAAAAAAAAAGGTTTTGTGTAAATTATTTACTGATTTTATTAGCACATTTTCAAAAAATTTTGTAAAAATGTGCCTATATAGCTTCACTCTGTCCGTCCGTCCGTCCGTCCGTCCGTCCCTTTTTACCTACGATTGACTAA
The DNA here is from genome assembly GCA_963082915.1 of Dolichopus griseipennis. NCBI lineage: Eukaryota > Metazoa > Arthropoda > Insecta > Diptera > Dolichopodidae > Dolichopus > Dolichopus griseipennis. The sequence continues at coordinate 47,684,116 of OY720443.1, read as the reverse complement.
AAAATATCAGAAATGGGTAGGTTTTGCAATAAAAATAATTTAATGTTAAAACTTTTTTTTGTAGCCCCCCCCGTTACGGAGCTACAGCCCCGCAAAGTCGAAAAAAGCCCCATATTTAAACAGTTATAATTAGAGTTCTATAAGGTATATTTCCAACCTGAAAACGGTAACAGACAGCTGTTCTTATAAGCTTTACAAATTTTTAAAAACCAATTGTATAGGGTTACCATACGGTACTAAAATTTACCGTTATTCAAAACTAAGTTTTACAAAATTTTTGGTCCCTCATAACTTCGGAACGGCTAAATCTAGAAACTTGAAATTTTGGGAGAAGTTAGATCCTTAGAAATAAGTAAGAGTCAGTTAACAAATTTTTTTTGTCACACCCCCTCTTTAGGAGCTGTAAGGGGTCGAAAATTGAAATTTTGCTAAAAATTTAGCTTTTAAACACCTATAACTTGAATACCAGTTAAAATTTTTTTTTATTTGTATACAAAATTGAAAGCTCCAAAACGAAGGTTTCAATAAGTGTCAAAGGTTTTTCTTAATTTTGACTTTGTCCGTCCGTCCGTATGTTTACAAAAACTTTTACACCGTTTGAAATAGAGTAAAGAAATTTTAACCACGGGTAGATATTACAAAAAAAATAATTTCGTAGAAGAATTTTTTTCTGTAGCCCCACCCGTTACGGAGCTACAGCCCTTCAAAGTTGGAAAAAGCCCTATTTTTAAATTATTATAACATGAGTTTTGTTAAGTGTATTTTCAATCTGAAAACGGAAAAAGATAGCTGGTTTTATAAGCTTCACAAAAATATAAGGCTAAAATGTATAAGGTTACCATACGGTACTAAAATTTACCATTAAGCTAAACTCAACTTTTGCAAAATTTTTGGCCCCATATATCTTCTAAACGGTTCAACCTAGGGTCTTGAAATTTTGGGAGAAGTTAGGTGCTCCAAAATTAGTAGGAGTCGGTTAACAAAATTTGTTTGTCACGCCCCCTGTTTAAGAGCTATAAGGGCTCGAAAATTGAAATTTTGCTATTTTCAACCACCTGTAACTTTAACACCTGTTCAAATTTTTTTTTACAAATATGTAAAATTTATAGCTGCAGCATCATATTTCAACATACGTTAAAGGTTTTTCTTAAATTTGAAAGGGTCTCTTTAAATTGAAGAAATTGTTCTTTATCTTAACCATTTTTGGTTTGATAATAATATTCTAGGTAAAATTCCAAATTTTGTTGGAGTTCAAAATTGATTTCCTAGAACCGAAAAAAATGGAAGGGTGAGGACAAGAGGGGGTGGGCAGATCCATCATAAGTTTTCTAAGCAAAAATTTGGGAACCTTCCCAATTGAAGGGCTACTAGGTCTTCAAAATTAAAACTTTTATGTTCTTATAAAACAATAAATTATTCACCATTGTAAGTTTTTCCAAAATTAAACGTTAACATTGAAGCTCCAACATTATATTTTGCACTTATTAACAGGTTTTCTTGAGTGCATTGGGGTTATATTTTAAGTAATTCACTATTAGTCATATAATTAATTATTAATGAAATAACAAAATTATAATATTATCGTAATATATATTTTTATAAAAATACATGATAAAATACTCAGTAAGAAACCGTATATAATTTTAAAAATGTGCTTTTTAAAAACCCTTGGTTTTTTCCCCTCACTTGTTACAATTTGGTGACGAGGAGCTTAAAGAAGCCACGATTTTTGTCTTTACTCTTTATAGTTATTTTTTTTCTTGAAAAGAAAATAATTAAAAAAAAAATTTTTTATTGATACATGATTTGTTTGAAAAAATTCCATGCCTGAAGAAAAGTTGGCTGTCAGTAAAGAAACAGCACTGGTCAAAGAAGAAGAGTTTTTTAATCAAGAAGCAAATAAAAATATCGAAAATATGTCCGTGGTTGGTGATTTGCCGAAGTTTCATAATGAAGAAAACTACTGGGCTACATTTATTGATAAGTTGGAGTAAATTTTTTGGTAATAGTATTGATGATAAAAAAAATGGCGAAAAAAAGCGCATTACTGTTAATTTATCTACATGATGAAACATCCAAATTGTTAAAAGATTTATGTTTTCCGGACAAAACATCTGAAACTGAATATATTAAATTGGTGAATTTACATCCCTTTTCTTTTAGAAAAAATATATATATATGTGGGAATGCAGAAATCATAAATTATTTTTGCTAAATTACATATAGCATATTCGGAAGTTGACCCTAACATTATAGCATATTCGGACGTTGACCCTAATATTTAGAAAACAACATGATATATGATCTTTTTATTTACTGTTCTTTTTTCAAAATGATGATATAAAAAAAAAAGAAAGAAGTTGATGAGTAAGAACGTGGCCGTGGAAGAAGAAAGAAGGAATAAGCTGATTACAAAATTATTACTTTTGTATTATTAAAATTATTACTTTTGTATTATTAAAATTATTACTTTTGGATTATTAAAATTATTACTTTTGTATTATTAAAATTATTACTTTTGTATTATTAAAATTATTACTTTTGGATTATTAAAATTATTACTTTTGTATTATTAAAATTATTACTTTTGTTTGAATTCAACATTTGGGGGCTCAACCGGGATTGAGATTAAAAAAAAAAAGCTATTTTATTAAATTTAAGTGTTTCACTAAAAAATATATAATATTTTTATGGATATTTGAAAATATAAAAGTAATGGCAAATGAACAGTAATTGTAAAACAAAATATAAACAGATAAAATATGCTCTAAATAAATTTTTTTTTTTTGAACGTTTTAAAACTAGTGTGAGCATTTTAAAATTTTTGTAATAAATAAGCATATAAGTAAAGAATGTGCTAAGACTATTTATTGTACACAAATTTCGTCGGTATTAAAATTTGGTGAAAGAATAAAAAATAAGAAAACTTTTACGTGGAAGATTATAAGTTTAAATTTATATTGAGAAGGTGAATAAATTAAAGTAAAGGGTAAAACGGAGGAAAAGAAAGTCTTAAAATACACACAACACGTGCTTATTTAGCTAACGGAGCAGAAACGAAGCGTCTGGATTCGTCAGTTATTACGGTAATAAATAAGAAGGTAGAACGCATGGTTATAATACCGCTAATTATTGCCGCTAAATATTTTATGTAAAAAAAAAAAAAAAAAAAAAAGAAAAATATAAAAAAATAAAATTTCCTTAAAAGTTAAAAATAAAAGCAAATTTTTGTAAGGTTATTTTAAATTTTATTTTGATATGGGTAGAAAAGGTAGAAACAGAAGAACCAGTGATTCAGCAGTGCATTTTGATGATGAAGAGACATGGGCTAATTCCACCAGAATTCAGGGGACAACAACTAATTCGACAGTTAGGTTAAATTTTTCAGATTTTGAAAATTTAGTGGCAAAATTTTCTGGAGACAACAAAACTTGCGTGAGAAATTGGATTGAAGATTTCGAACGTTATGCAACTACATTTGCGTGGAATGAGCTACAACGGTTTATATTTTGTAACAAGTCTTTAGTTGGAGCGGCGAAACTTTACATGGATTGTGAAGTTAAACCAACTTGTTATCGCGATCTGAAGATAGCGCTAATACAAGAGTTTAGTGGGAGAGTAACTAGTGCAGAGGTTCATAAGCTTTTACGGGAAAGGAAGAAAAAGCCAGATGAAACTTTTAGGGAATATTTGTACGCTATGGTAGGGCTAGCATCGCAAACGCAAATCGATGAGGAATCGGTCGTCAGTTATATAATCGATGGCATCCGAGATACTTCAAGTGGAAAAATGGTTTTGTATGCGGCTAAAAATATTGAAGATCTGAAGGAGAAACTATTTGTATACGAAAAAATTAAACAAGATGAAAGAACACCAACTTTTACAGAACGAACGCAAAGACCAAATACAGTTCCGAAATTGGAAAGAATTGCTAAACCGGTAGAAAAAAAGAAATATTGTTTTAATTGCGGGGTAAGTACTCACGAAGCACACGCATGTCCAAACAGAAATAAAGGCCCTAAATGTTTCGGGTGCAATGAATTTGGTCATAAACGTCCTGATTGTCCAAATAAGATTACCTCGGCAGCTCATGTAGTACAAACAACGGAGCTGCACCCAATTAAAATTAATGACATAACGCTAAACGGTCTAATTGATACTGGCAGCAATATTTGTATTATTAAAAAATCCTTAACTAAATTAATAAATCCAAAATATAATTTTAGTAACCAAAGTATTTCAGTGACTGGTTTAGGAGCTAAAGTGGAAACAAAGGGCGCCTGCATAGTTGATATCACAATTAATGGCATAATATTTAATGACGTTACACTGCACATGGTAGAAGAAAATTATATCACCCCAGATGTAGTAATTGGAATGGATTTATTGTCTAGAGCTGTGGTGAAAATTCAAGGAAGAAATGTTACTATAGAAAGAAATTGCAATGACGATATTGTAAACAAAACTCAATCGGAAAATTCCCAGCCAGAACAGGCAGGATGTTACTTAGCACAAATTGACCCTGATTTGTACGATGAGCAAATCACACCGGATTTGTCACATTTATTAGATGTGAAAGTGAAGGAAAAAATTTATAATTTGATTAAAAACTATTCACCTGTAGAACCACCCGAGTCGCCAATTAAAATGAGAATCGTGCCTATGAATGAAGAACCAGTTTTCCGATCTCCACGAAGGTTTCCACCTATGGAACGTCAAATAATAGATGTTCAAGTAAAAGAATGGCTTGAAAAGGGCATCATTCGGGAGAGCGCCTCAGATTATTCCAGCCAGGTTGTGCTTGTAAAGAAGAAAGACAATTCATACCGTATGTGCATCGATTATAGGGCGGTCAACAAAAAAATTTATAAAGAACGGTACCCCTTACCGGTGATAGAAGACCAGCTAGACAAGTTACAAGGATCAAATTATTTTACAACTTTGGACCTAGAGAACGGTTTCTTTCACGTCTCCATAGACGAAAGCAATCGAAAGTTTACAGCTTTTGTAACGCAAGGTGGTCATTTCGAATTTAACCGCGTCCCATTTGGCTTGTGTAACTCACCAGGTATATTCCAAAATACATTAATTATATTTTTAGAGACTTGATACGAGAAGGAATTGTAGTTATTTACATGGATGATATAGTTATTCTGGCAAAAGCTATAGATGAAGCGATTGAACGATTAAAGAAAACTTTGAAGACTGCGGCTGAGAATGGATTAATGATCAAATGGAAGAAATGCCAACTTCTACAAGAAGAAATAGAATATTTGGGACACCGGGTATTTAAAGGAACCATTTCACCTTCTAAAGCGAAAGTAAAAGCTGTTATAGATTTTCCTTGTCCACGAACAATTAAACAATTGCAGAGCTTCCTCGGACTAGCAGGATATTTTAGAAAATTCATCCGAAATTTTTCATTAATAGCTAAGCCACTAAGCGATATTCTGAAGAAAAAATCAAAATTTCAGATTAAAGAAATACAACTTGAAGCCATACAAAATTTAAAAAGTGCATTGATCACAACTCCAGTTTTAAAAATATTTCAATATGGGTTACCCACCGAATTACATACCGATGCCAACAAAGACGGATATGGTGCAGTTCTGTTACAAAGAGATGCTGAAGATTCAACCCTTCACCCTGTATTTTACATGAGTAGGAAAACCAATGAGGCAGAGAGGAATTATAGTAGCTATGAACTGGAGGTATTGGCAGTCATAGAAGCCGTTAAAAAATTTAGAATATACTTATTGGGTCAAAAGTTTAAGCTGGTTACCGACTGTAAAGCTTTTCAATGTACCATACGGAAAAAGGATTTAACAACCAGAGTAGCCCGATGGGCACTATTATTAGAAGAATTTGATTATGAAGTTGAGCATCGACCCGGTACAAAGATGCTACATGTAGATGCATTAAGTCGAAATGCAGTTGCGATGTGCGTAAGTTATGGTAGTACATTTGGAAGTACGTTTTTGTCAAAACTTGCAGAGTCACAACAAAAGGATGAAAGGATTGCAGCTATTATGGAAATTTTGAAAAACGGATCATATAAGGACTATCTCATAAATAATGGTATATTATGTAAAAGTCATAATAATAATATTTTGTATGTCGTTCCAGATTGCATGAAAACAGGTATCATCCGAGAAGTTCACGAAAAAGGGCACTTCCATTATAAAAAAATGAAAGAATTGCTGGAGAAAGAATTTTATATCCCGAATCTGAAAAATAGGATAGATAATTGTATTGCAGGATGCATAAGGTGTATTCTTGCTGAAAGAAAAACCGGAAAACCAGAAGGAATGATATACCCAATTCCAAAAGGAGATCGACCTCTCGATACGTTTCACATCGATCACTTAGGACCATTGCAAAACACAAAGAAACATTATCGCTACATTTTTGCTGTAATCGACGGATTTACGAAGTTCTCGTGGCTATTCCCCACAAAAACTTTAAATTCAGACGAAGCAATACAAAAATTAGAAATAATTTCAGAAACTTTTGGATATCCAAGCCGAATCATATCAGACAGAGGAGGAGCGTTTGCGTCTAACAACTTCCAAGATTTTTGTAAGAATCGAGATATTAAGTTATATTACATAACACCTGGGGTTCCACGTTCCAACGGGCAAGTAGAAAGGCTGAATCGAACAATTATTGCAGCTCTTACCAAAATGTCTTTGGACGATCCAGAGAAGTGGTACAACTTCACGAAACCTCTTCAACGGGTACTGAACTCGACGTTTCAGCGCGCTATTAAAACGACACCAATGGAGCTTTTAGTCGGAGTAAAAATGAAAGACGATCGTGATTTACATATCGTCGAAATAATAGAAGACGAAATCAGATATGATTTTGAAGAAGAGCGGAACGAACGAAGAGAAAATGCAAGAAAGGAAATATTGGAAATACAAGAAGAAAATCGTCGCCAATGTAGAAGGAAAAGGAAATCGGCACGAATATTTAAAATTGGTGATATGGTCGCCATAAAAAGAACTCAATTTGGCACCGGCTTGAAGATAAAATCTAAATTTCTGGGACCCTATAAAATCATAGGAGAAAAGGGATTCGATCGATATAAGGTAGAAAAGTTGGGAAACTCTGAAGGACCAAAAACAACAGAAACTAGCGTTGACAACATGAAACCATGGTATATGGAAGATGAAAACGAACTGAGCGAAGAAGATGAAGCAGTAGTCGGAAATGTTGAAATAGATTGTGATAATTCATTTGAGGCAAATGAATAAGTAGGATGGCCGAATGTGGGAATGCAGAAATCATAAATTATTTTTGCTAAATTACATATAGCATATTCGGAAGTTGACCCTAACATTATAGCATATTCGGACGTTGACCCTAATATTTAGAAAACAACATGATATATGATCTTTTTATTTACTGTTCTTTTTTCAAAATGATGATATAAAAAAAAAAGAAAGAAGTTGATGAGTAAGAACGTGGCCGTGGAAGAAGAAAGAAGAAATAAGCTGATTACAAAATTATTACTTTTGTATTATTAAAATTATTACTTTTGTATTATTAAAATTATTACTTTTGGATTATTAAAATTATTACTTTTGTATTATTAAAATTATTACTTTTGTATTATTAAAATTATTACTTTTGGATTATTAAAATTATTACTTTTGTATTATTAAAATTATTACTTTTGTTTGAATTCAACATATATAAGTTAACTATAATCTCCTAATCTAATAATTTTTATAATATTTTTTTATATGTCAAATCATATTTCCTTTATTGCGAAATGCATGATAAACTAAAAAGCTTTTAAAACTAAATCAGAACAAAGAACTCTGTCAATTATTTCAAAATAACAACTGTCTATTTTATCAAAAAAACAATATCATTTTTATAAATTGACGATTTCAAACAAGAAGGTAGAGGTACAAAAATAAAATTGAATGTTTAGTCTTAAATCTTACTAGATGTAATAAAGTCATATTTTTTTATAAAGGAATAAAGAAAACAAAAATCTTTTAATTTTCTTCATTTTGAAATTACTTTATGTATTAACTAGCAACAGGAATTAACTTATATTTTAATAAACAAAAAACAAACTCGAAAAAAAAAATTATAATTTAGTATAACTTATACTTTCAACAAAGTAAAAAGTTAATTGAAAAATAAAAATTAAAAATTTGAGAAAATAAAATGGCAACCCAAAGTTTTGAGGATGCTAGTGCTAGATCTGGAAACGATCCAGGTCCTGGTTGGAGGAGGATCAAGATCAATCATATACCTCTTATGAAGTGAGCTAAAGTGAAATCAGCTCAAGTGATATTCCACGATATAAAAAATATTCAAGAGAAAATAATATTACAAATTTACAATTTAAAATTGAAAAAAAATATAAAGTAAAACTTTATTAGTTGCAATAATTAATGCAATATTATTTAAAATAAATTAAAAAAAAAATATGAAATTTCTTTATTATGTTTATAAAAAAATTATTCCTGCAAGTTAACAACGTGTCAAATTACCAAATTGCACATTTACATTTTGTTCCCACAGGCCTAAATTATTTTCTCACCAAAAAACGCTTACACAGCGTCTACATAATTTTCACCGCTTTTTTACTACATTAATTATTTTCTCACCAAAAACGCTTACTTAGCGTTTACTTAATTCCCATCAGAACTAATTCACGTGGCCCAACATATGTTAAAATTAGTATATAAGTCAATGTATTTTAGAATAAAAGTTAGTCTTAATTAGAATACGAAATTAATTGTATCATCTAATTTTATAATCGGTAATAAATCAATTGTAATAAATCAAATTGTAACTGTATAAAAAATTTTAAGTAAATAAAATTAATTTTTTTTTATAAATCATAATCACGATTTGATAACTTGCATATTTTCTGTAAATAAATATATAAAAAGAAAATAATATGTTTTGAATTTAAATTTTTTTTGCATTAATAGGTTTTAGATTATAATAATTATTTAAGTTGTTTTTTGTTATATTGACTTCTGATTTCTTCCCCCATTTTCTTCATTTTCTGATTTGGTTAAACGGAGTGATTTCCAAAACACAGGAAGATTCCGGGTTTTCTTTTGCGGATGACTTAGTTTATTTTTAGTTATGATTCAATTATGAAGATTGGAGAATCAATTTTAAAGTTTTCCCATGAACTAAAAGTTCTGATATTGAGTTATTATATAGGATACTCATAAAATTCCCAAATTCTAAAAGGAATTTTCATAATTAAGCCATTTTCAATACTTTTGTATAAATTTAATTTAGGAATATCAGCTAAGTTAATATTGAACCTTCCAATATATTTTTGTAATAGTAATTTTTAGTTTTTCACTTTTATTACCGCATCTACATAATAATGAATTGTCATTAGATCAAGTTAATATTAATTCTAATTTATTTAAAAAAATTTTTATACGGGTATAATGAGATCTTTAAATTGATAGGTATCTTGCTTTAATAGTTTTACCAATAGAAAATGCGAATTTTGAAACTCTTCCTTGAAAACTAGAGATCTCGAAATTGTTTTATCTAAATAAATTGCACACTCTCCATAAGGTTTCTTCCTATTAGAAAAATAAACATTAAAATTTGGCAAGTTGTAGAATTTATTTTCTGATTTCCTTAACCAAATTTCAGTTAAGACAATTAAATGAATATTAAATTTGTTTTTGTTGATTTGATATTCTAAATAGTATTATTTATTTCTTAGACTTCTAATTTTTAAATAATATATAATGTTCAAATTATTAACCATGTAGAATTTAATTGCACTATATGGCAATTCTGTATAAAAATTTAACAATGAGGAAAAAGAATGAGAACAATGAGAAAATTTGTTTGTTATTTCTCTTAACTTCGTGACTTGAAAACGTCATAAATGTTAATACTCGAGACAATAATAAAATAAAGTAAGTAATTATAGTGTAAATGATTCAATTCATAATATGTTTTACAAATTGTATAAAATGTGTTAATTAAAAATATAATAAAAAATGTAAAAGTTAAAAACATTTTCAATTTTAAAATATTCAACAAAAACAAAAAAGTTAAACAATGTTAATTTACAGTACAAGAATAAGACAAAAAATACGTGAGATACAGATTTTTTTTTTTAGGTTTCATTATTATTAAGAAATTGTAAAATATCATTAAAATTTTTAATATTGAACATTTTACTTTTATTTTTTCCACGCACTTTAATTGTATTATCCCCTTTAGATGGTTAGTGTTAACTCTTCGGCGTCAAAATTTAAATGACACAAATTTTGAAAAAATATTTTTATTAAAATAAATTAAATTATTGTTTAAATTTATTATGATTATTGATTATATTGATAATGATCCATTAAAGTCATATTACAGTGAAGCTATAAGAATTATTAATGGCAAAGAAGGGAGTAAGGTTTCTCTTTATGATGTAGCAGGTTTATATTCACAAGCTTTTCGAAAATGACAAGTGAATCTTCTTTAAATGAAGAAATATGTGACGGAAGTTCATATGATTTAGGCTCTGAATCTGATACAAATTCTTCGAAAGGCGAATGTTATACTGTGTGCGGTATACTATACATTGGTGATGACAATTTGGCTCGATGTATTCAGTGTGAAATGCGGGCACACAAACAATGTTTTAAAATTAATAATTTCGTTTGCGAAAGGTGTAATAATTATTTTTGTTTCTAAATATATAAAGTGAAATGAATTAAATGAAAAATTCTGGTTTCTAAAATATTTAAAAGTTTATATCTTATTAGTATATAAGTTACCGATTTTGCACCAATCTCCATTATTATTAAATATTATTTTTACTAAATTTGCTTATTCGTCAAATTTTATTCATTCAACTTTGTATTACTTTCTATTTCATTCAACTTTTTATTACTTTTGTTATGAAATTTTAAATTAATGAAATCGATTGGCTTGCAGTTTTATGTTTACAGAATTGTAAACAACGAAAGGAAATAATGAAAAAAAGAATATGCTGGGTATGCAATTGGGGAACGATTTATTGATTATTGTATTTTTATTGATTCATTCTTATTTCAGAACTCATTGTAAAAAGTCTAAAATTAATCTTGAAATAAATTATTTGTTAAATTTAAAAATAAAACATTCTTTCATTTAAATAATTTAACTGGCGTCCGAACAGGGACCGGCCAAGCCAAGTGATCGTGTAGTGTCAGTAGTGGATATAAAAAACTTGTATTAAAAAATCAATAAAAAAACATTGAACCAGCAAATAAAAATAAAAACTAAAAATAAAATTAAAACTTAAAATTACAACTTAGAACTAAAACTTTTAAAATTTAAAAACTTAAAATTAAAATAGACAGTTTGCTTATAAAATTAAAATAAAAAAAAAAAGATAAAAATAAAGACTAAATATAAATAAAAGTAAAAAAAATAAATAATTTTATTGAAAAAAATGAAAAAGTTTTTGCCACTACGTGTGTCTGGAACCTGAGCTAATTAGGAGAGGAAACGAGGCCCCGTAGTAGCTGTAGCAAAACGGAGTTACGTGTCATAAACATTAAGGCACTTAACAGCCGCCTGTTCCCGCTTAAGGAAGAAGGGCACAACACATACATGCAGATTCAGATGCCGGTTTTCTTAATGACCCTGTAAGTTAAAACAAAAACATAAAAAATAAGAAAAAAAATTTAATATCAAAAATAAATAAATAAATAATAATAGAAATAATAGGTACTGTGAATTAAGTCTACTCTTCGCAACCTAAGGTGAGGCTGCCTTAGGCACAGTATCATATAAAAAAGGAAATCATTTTTTTTTTATAAGAAATTATAAGAAATTTATTTATGAAATTTATTTGCAAATTTATAAAATATATGAAAATTTTCTATTAATGAATAATATTTAATATTTGAGTTGCCAATAAAATAAAAAAATAAAAAAAGAATAATAAAGAAAAAAACAAGAAAAAAAAAAAGAAAAAATTAACCAAATAAAATTTTTAAAAGAGAAAAGGCAACTAATTTAAAAGGTACCAAAAAAAGAAAATCGATATCGAAAGTGAAATTTAAATTATAAAAAAAACAAAGTATCCAAATCTGTATGGAGAAAAAATTTTTTTTTGAATTTCACATAAATATTTAATTAATGCATTTTTTTTAAAAAAAAAAAAAGTTATAAAAAAAAAGTAAATTTTATAAAGAAAAAATATTATACTGGCCATAAAAAGAAAAAATTTTTTTTTAAATTTTATATAAGTTTGTATAAAATAAATCCAATTGTTTGCAAATTTAAATAAATTAAGAAAAATAATTATAGCTATTATTCAAAAAAAAAAAAAAAATTTATCAATTAAATAGAATTTAAGTTTTTTGGAAAGTAATATGTAAATGCTACATATGATTAATAATGTTATTATAATACATAAATTTTTTTTACTATAATTCATAATCAAAACCAACAGCACATGAAATAAGCAGGGTGCATATCCGTATATAAAAATTAACTATAGAATTTAAATTGCTTTTCATAATTAATTATCTTTTCTCTTTTTTATCTTATTTATCTTCTTTTCATTACTTTAAATATTTAAATAAATATTATTTTTTTTGATAAATATTTTTCTTTTTAGCTTTTCCTCAACGTAAAGGAGAAATACAGAAAAATTATATAAAATAATCTATTTGGTTTAAATTAAATAAATTTTACTTATTTTACTTATTTTTTTTTTTTTTTTTTAGGTACGAAGCTTATGTTTTAAAAATAAAACATTCTTTCATTTAAATAATTTAAGTGGCGCCCGAGTAGGGTAAAGGAAAGATACAGGAAGGGAAGTTTAAGTTAATTCATGTCACGGATCTCAGCATATTACAACAAACAATGGAAGAAATTGGAACAGTAATGGTAACACATATAAATGAATCACATCCACTACAACCGTACATGACTCATGAAGTATCACAAATAAAAGATTTCTTAAAAGAATTTAATCAAGGTAGACACAAAAGAGCAATCAATTTTTTGGGAACAACTTGGAAGTTTATCGCTGGAACTCCAGATCATGATGATTTTGTATTAATAAAGAAAAAACTTAATTACATTTTAGATAATAGTTACAAACAGGTAATAATTAATAGTATTTATAATGATAGATTAAATAATTTAACTCAACGTACAAATCAAATTTTAAGAGAAATTAGGCAAAATAATATTGTAACTAATCAACCTATATTGGAGTTGCAATATAAATTAAAACTTATTAAGGAAGAGATAATTAATTTGAAAAATGCTATTCATTGAACTAGAGTAGGAGTTATAAATTCCATATTGCTTTCAAAATCTGAAATTGAGACTTTAACAAATATTTTAGATAAAGAAAAACTACCTTACTCTACTCCAGAGGAAGCTTTAGACTTTGCTAATTTAAAAATAATGTCAAACGGCACCTGCTTGTTTTATATTGTTGAAATACAGTTAACTAGTTTAGAAATTTATGATCAATTATTGTTAAAACCAATAAAAGTAAAAAATATTGTAAATGAAATAAATTTCTCAAAAATTTTAACTAATGATAATGTAATATATGGCATAAAATATTATAATAATTGTAAAACGGTAAATTAAATATTAATTTGTAAAAAGAATAATCTTGTAAATTTAGGGAAAAAAAATTATATTCTAAGTTAAAAATATGTTTGTGGTTCTATTTTTCTAGAAATTTCTCTTTTTAATTAAATGTTTATCATATTATCATAATTGTCAAAAACTAAATTTTTGAATTTATATAATATTTTTGAATTTATACTATATTATAAGAAATAAGAAAGAAATAACAAACAAAATAAAATTAAATTTGTGTAAAATTGTATTTAAAATTAGATTAGAATTAATTTTTAAACCAAAATTTATCTTGGATTATGGAATAAAAAAAATATTAGGTTAAGATAATGTAAGTATAAAAATTTTCCTTGTTATGTACTTTTGGAACCTAAAAAAATAAGTTTGTGGCAAATTTTCTAAGTAAATATTTAGTGTATCATAATGGTTAAATATAAAAAAATTTAATTTTTAGATAAAAGAAATTTATTTAAAAATTTTTTAAATAAATAGCCAAATAATAAATTTTAAAATTTATAAAACTCAAACCATTCTTAGAACAAACACGATTTTTTTTTTAAAAATATCTAAAACAAAAAAATTAATAATGTCTTTATCTTCTGTTGCATCAATTTCTGACAATTTAAACGACATTGTCAAAAAGTTATTGGAGGAGGGCCAACGTAAGTATTAAAAAAATTTTCTATATATTATTTGAAACAAATTAAAATTTTCTACTCTCTTTTTATTTTAGAAACTACAATATTAGTTGAGGGTGCTATTATTGGTGCCGGTAAATCTACTTTCTCGAAAACTATTTTGAAGGAAGACCTCACTGCACTATATTGTATGAACAGCTGGAGAAAATGTGCGATTTTCGTGGTCAAAATATGTTAGAGAAGTATTATGACCACCCATTAAAGTATGCAGAGAGTTTTCAGTCTCTGATACTGAATATAACTCTTAAACAAATGCTTAAAACAATTCCGACTGCACTAAAAATAATGGAAAGATCCGTTTTTAGTGCATTTAATATATTCACCAAAAATTTGAAAAAAAACCGTCATCTAACTCCAGTACAATACAATGTGCTGGAGGAATGGTATAATTTATCAGTGCAGATGATAAAATCATGTCATCTGGCACCTGAATACATAATATACTTAAGATCTTCACCAGAGTTTTGCTTTAGACAAATTAAAAAGCGAAATAGACTGGAGGAACAAGGTATTACATTAGATTATTTGCGCCAGCTTCATAACAAACATGAGGAATTATTCGGTTATGCAGCGAATTATAAAGGAATGCACATCATCGTGATTGATGTTGAAGAGCTTCAAAAAAGCGAAAAGGATGAGGAGTCAGATAATATAACTGAAAATGAAGTAGATGAGGAAGATGAGGAAGATGAAGATGATGCGCTATATGGACCACCAGAAAAAATCCTGAAAAAAGAAAAAGCTGAAAAAAGATTTTCAAGACCATCGGATATGTATACAAAGGTAAAAAAACAAAAAAAACAAAAATATTATATAAGATTTCAATAAATTTTTTTTCTAATTCAGATTCATGGTTCAGTACAACAATTCAAAAAGTGTTTACTAGATGTCTGTAATGGTATGGAGCGAGAGCAGATGATAAAATTCCTACCAGAAAACATCAATCGCTTGGAAAATAATTTAATGGGAAATTATTTAAAACATCTATCATCAGAGTTGTTGGATGAAGATGGATCAAAAACTTGATACTAATAATAATTATATAATTGTAGATACAAAAAAAGATAAAAATAAAAAAAACAAAAAAATTAAAAAGCTTTTTTTTAAAAAAAAAACAAACAAATTTCTATTACAGATTCCCTCCTTTGCTTAAAAAGAAATTAGAAATAATAAAACATTTTTTTTTATTATTATTATTATTATAATAAATAATTTATATTACATAATAAAAACGCTTTTTTATTTATAACAATTAGATAATTTTATTCAAAACAGCTGTGAGAGGTTGATATTTAAAAAATCTGTCATGCAACATTAAACAATATGCTGTGGTATTTTCAGGTATTTTCTTTGAAGACTTGAATTCAATTTTTACATCAATAGGTCCAGTTTTTAAAATTTCATCCTGATGTTGACAATCTATAACAAAGATTGCCCCAAATGCTTTAAAGTTGTCCCAATTTAAAAGCGATTCAATTATATTATGAGAATAATAAGTTTTTCGAAAATTCATATACATCATAAATAATGTTGAAAAGCGATTTCTGTCAAAATGTAAATCTAAATTTTCATGTGGATAATATTCTGAATTTAGATGAACTTTTAAATTAATCAAATCACAAAGATCAAAATGTGTCCCTTGAAAATTTACCTTGATGAAATAAATTTTGAGTTACAAATATTACAGACAAATTCCGATGATGTGAACCTCTAGTAAATAAATCACACACATTCTTATCATGAGAATTTAACATCATATCATCGATTACAATCAACAAAGGTTCTTAATTATCATTAAAATCTGGTATAGTTGCACTATATTCAACATCTTTCATATATTGTGGAACAGCATTTTTGTCTGGATTACACCAAACAATTTTAATAATTTCTGGTTGTATATTTTCTTTTTTATATTTAATTAAATTATGAATAAAAGTTGTTTTACCACAACAGGATGGTCCTGCCACCATCATAGTAAATGGGTGAAACAACATAGTTGTATTAGTGAAGACTAATATTACTAACCTATATTTATATAAAAACTATTTTTAAAAATGAATATTAGTAGAACTTTGAATAATGAAAAGGTTATTCTACCAATATCCTTCAACATGGTTAAACAAGTTTTAGTAGTTGATCTTCAATTTTTATTAGGAAATGATAAACAAAATTTTATAAAAGAACTAGCCATACTTGAAAAAGGAAGTTTAATTCCGACTGTATATCACTTTAAACCACCATACCCTGCAGAAGAACTTAGTCAAGAAGTCAGATATACCAATCAGCATTGCGAAAATAAAATAAATGGACTTAAATGGGGTAGTGGTTTAGTTGAATATTTAGATGTAAAATGTATAATAAAACATTATTTAGAACCAGCTGAAAAAGTTTATGTTAAAGGAGAACAAAAAAAACTTTTCCTTCAAAAGTACATTGACAATGTCAAAATAGAAGATCTAAGCAGAGTTTTGCCGCCATTAGAAAAGATTGATAACTTTAAAACATCATGTCCTATACATTTATCAAACCAAAATTTTAGATGTGCAGTTAAAAATTTTTTTAACGTATATATGTATCTCTTAAAAGAAAAAATTCTAAACTAAGACCTTCACACATGCAATATGAAATTAAATAATAAAAGTAAAATCATCTCTCATCAATCTAAAATCAATTTACGATAATTTAGGCCCACCTGCCGCACAGCCCACGACCGGACAGACCGCCGTGCGAGGGGTTCGCAGCGTTTGAAAACATAGGAAACAAATGCCGTACACTTGTTGCTTATTTTTCTTTTATCGAGTACTATAAATATATACTCATATACATTTAATTGATTCTCCAATAAAAGCTTTGAAAAAAAAAAATTGGAATTACAAAAATTCATTTCTATTTCATTATGCACTTTAATGCAAGTGTGTTGCATGTTAATAGATTAAGAAATACGTGTGATGAATTCAAATTTTTACCTTTAGAGTATTATTAATTTTCTAATGATGCTAAAAAAAAAAAAAAGTATAACGGAAGATTTTGATTTTTAATTTGCCATTTGTATCTTTTAAATATTGCCTAACAATAAAATCAATTTAAAGAACCAAATGGAAGACTTTTTAGTAAAAGAACCTTTTGAAAATGTTATTGGGAAGACTTTTTAGTAAAAGAACCTTTTGAAAATGTTATTGGGAAGTGTGACGAATTCAATTTGAATTGTAGTCTAATTCTACATGAGCCCTTGGACTTAAAAACAACTCCAGGAAAGAATGAAATATTAAGTGTCGGACCAGTAGAAACAGTAAAACATCAGACAAAATCAACAATACCCCAGAAAAAAAATCTTTATTGTTATGATAAAATGCCAACAGAGATTGATCTAATCTGTACAAAAAGACCTATTTTGTTACGAAAGCATGCCAACAGAGGACAAATTAGAAATTAAGTCACAAAGAGCTATAAAGTTGTAAAATATTCAATTAAAAAAACCATTATAATATTTTAAAAAAAAATTTTTCTTTATTTTAAAATAATTGTATATACAACGTTTTATTCCAGGAATTTTTCTTGCGAATTAATTTCTGTTGCCGGAATTAGCTCAAAGATGGCCATGTTAAACTTTTTTTCATTTCTTCCCATAAATTTCAAATAGAATGATTCATCGTTCAGCTTTTTCAAATCTTCATCTGTTTTAACTTTTTTTGTTATTCGATCCGGCATCCAAATTGTTGTTTCTTCCTGAGTCAAAGGTATTTTTAATGTACAGAGAAGAGCTCGGCCTCCCCTCGAGACATGTATCATATTAAATTCTTGCACGTCGTACAGGAAATCGATAATTAAAATGTCTATTTTGTGATATGCAGTGTAATCACCTTTTGCACTTGTTACTATATCGTTAATAAAATCCTTAAATTAAAATTTTTTTTTAGTATAAAAATATTATTTTTAATTTTAATTTAAAATATCTGATTTTTACTAACCATGTTGTATTGTTGGTTTGAATATTACTTTAGAAAACTGTTTAGCTTAATGATGAAAAACTGTTAAATTAGTATGTATTATATACTATTTTTTATTACGAACTTTTATTTTAATTTATGTCAAGAATATTGTTAGAATTTCTTTGTTAAAGCTTTTGTTTCTATTAAAAAAGTTATTATTCTTTGCTAACTTGTAGTTAAATAGATGTAAATTGAAGTAAATAATTTAAACAACAAAAACACTTTTGACAAAGAGGGAGTAACAAATGATTTTAATTTAAGAATGGCCAAGAAACTTATTTTAAAAAAATTCATTGAAGAAGGTCCAAAATTTGAAGTAATAAACGAAAGAAACCAGTATTCTAATCGGTTCAGAGTATTATCGCGTAAAATAACTTTTAAAATAAAACCGGCACCAGATAACAAAGATTTATTGTATTGGTTTAAAGATGCAATTAACGAAATTGTAGAATATTCACTACTGAACGTTAACGCTGATAATCTTGAATAACATTTTTTGGACAAAATTTCCAAGAACGTACACCTGGTTGGATTAGCTATAAAACAGCAAATACCGTCAAGTTTGAAGATATATGGGAGCTAATTTATAAGATTTTTCAAAGTAATTCTGAGGGATTGAGCACTGATTCGTTTGAACTTACTACTACCATAGTTAATTTGCCCACAGGGTGTGGAAGAACTAAAAAATATTTTACATTCAAAGAAGAATGCTTGAAACGAAATGGAATTGTGACAATTAACAACAGGGACAATCTTTGTTTGTATCGTGCTATTGTTGTTGGCAAAGCTTTCGCCGACAAAGACGTCAATTACCAAAAAATAAGAAAAAATTATCTAAATATGCAAACGAATTTAGCGAATGAGCTAGTAGAAAAAATACAAGTAGATAAAACAAAGAGTGCGGGAATTCCAGAATTTAAAAAAATACAAGATCATTTCGGGGATGAGTACAACATTGTAGCCTACAGCTATGGCGACAAAAAAAAAATTATCTTTGATGGAAGAAATGATGGCAAGAGAATTAATCTTTTTTATCACAATAACCATTACAATCTAATTGTTTCACTTACATCAGTTTTTTGTATGAGTTATTATTGTGAGAAATGTAATGTAGGATATAGCAATAAAAAATATCATAGATGTAGTGGTATTTGTATTTATTGTCAGCAATCTCCTGCATGTGATAAAATACCTTTAAATGTTTCGTGTATTATATGCAAACGAACTTTCAGAGGAGAAAAGTGCTTTAAAAACCATTCTAAAAATATATGCTCAGAAGTTCATAAATGTTTAAAATGCTTCAAAATATATTCAGTTAAGCCTTATTTACACAAATGTGATACTGTATTTTGCAAACACTGTGAAAAATTTGTGGAAAGAAATCATTTTTAGAACAAAGGTTTTTAAAACAAAAGTAGTTTCAAGTTTTGTTGATTATATTTTAAAAATAGCAAAACAATTCAAAAAAGTTACAGTTTTGGCTCATAATGGACAAAGCTTTGATCATCAATTCATTTTAAACGAGCTATTGATTAAAAGTAATTTAGAACCAAAATTAATCATGAGAGGTACAAAAATTATTCAAATGCAAATAAATAACATAAAGTTTTTAGATTCGTTAAATTATTTGCCGATGACACTTGCTAAACTCCCGAAAGCTTTTGAATTGTCTGTTAATGTTAAAAAAGGTCATTTTCCACATTTATTCAACACTACAGAAAACGCTAATTACATTGGATCTTTGCCTGCAGTAAAATATTATGGTATCGATTCAATGACAGAAAATGATCGTAAAGAGTTTCTCACTTGGTATGAAGAAAATAAACATAATGAATTTAATATGCAAATCGAATTAGAAGAGTATTGCAAAAATGACGTATATATTTTAGTGGAAGCTTGTTTAAAATTTAGAAATATCATGTTACAAGAAGGCAATGTGTGCCCTTTCATCGAAGCCACAACTATAGCTTCAGCATGCAATTTGATAAACTAATTATGTATGTACAACACGTATCACAGTTCATTGAACTTGTATGCCAATCACGTAACTTGTATCCGGAAACTAATTATGGATCATGCCAAACACGTAACTTGTATACGGAAACTAATTATGGAAGCGTGCCAAACATATGCATAAATATTGCTATCTCTTTCTCGCACAGAATTCCCACGCTCAGGTGCCATATATACTACTGGATTACACCAAATAATTTTATTTATTTTAGGTTGAATAACTGTATTCCTATTTTCTATTAAATTACGGATAAATGTTGTTTTACCACAACACGATGGTCCCGCAACCATCATTGTAAAAGGGTGATATAACATAGCCATTATAAAACTAAAAGATAAACGTACTCTCAGCTATATTTATAGCAAAATCAATATATAAAATCATGATAATTCAAAAATATTTAGTCATTTCACTACTACACTTTGCCATGGAAGGAAATAATAATTTTCTAATAGTCGATTTACAATTTTCTCGCGGAAATGAAAAACAATATTTTTTGAAAGAATTGGCGGTAGTGGAGAAGGGAAGTTTAGTTCCTCTTATATTTCACTTCAAACCACCATATTCAGAAGAAGAACTTAATGCTGATGCAAAATATCAAAATCAGTATTGTGAAAGGAACATCAACGGATTAAAATGGAATGAAGGTGTGATTGAATATACACAAGTACCAGTTGTTCTAAAACACTATTTTGATCCTTTTGAAACAATTTTCGTGAAAGGAGAGCAAAAAATTAATTTTTAAAAAAAATATCTTACTAAACCAGATTTAATAGATCTCAGCAAAGATATGACATCACTTTATAAAATTGAGGACTTCATATCAATGTGTCCTATACATAACAATAATAACAACCCAACGAATACTAAAATTAGATGTGCTGCTAGAAACTGTTTGAATATATACATGTACTTACTAAAAACAAACAAACTTTAACAAAAAAAAGATTAATAAAATTCTTTAAAACAATAAGAATAAAATATCCTTTTTTTTATTTATTTCTTTTAATTTATATCATACCATACTAAATACAAAAAAATATATCCTTCTTCATTGTACAGAAAGTACGTTGCGCATGTACCAGTCTACGTTTTACTGTTTTTACTAAACTAAGTCAAGTTCAAAGTCAAGTTCATTATTTATTTTTATTTATACTATAACATACTAAATACTTTTCATTTTGCAAAAAAAAAAAAATATCCTTGTGGTTCACCCAAGCGTATACAAGCAACAAGTTTTCTATAAAATTATAAGAAACGAAAAGTTCATGATCAAAAAAAACATTTAGATATATTATGCAATATATCATTTTTTTTGCCTTACATAATATCAATGTTAACGGTATGATCTTCATAAATAATAAAATATAAACATATTTATTGGTTTCAAAGCAACTGAAATCATTCAAATGGAATAACCCTAATTTGCGAATTCATATAGCAAGGAAGCGTTCCTTAACAATTTACCTATAAATCATATATACACATTTTACGTAGACAGCGAAGACTATGAAAGAGCTGAAAAAATCGAAGATTATGCAGATTTTTATACAATTTGTCTAGAGCATCAACAGCAAATGTTCGAAGATTTTAGAGATCCAGAAACGGGGGAAATAAATTATATACATAATAAGATGTTAGTCCAATATGTAGTATCATTTCAAAAGACGAGAAAGTGTTGCAGATTATCAACATAAATATGCACCTAGCTGCAGTAATTGTAGGGCAATCATAAGATCTAAGGTGCTCTCTCTTGAAAAAATCAACAGAATTTTTGAAAGAATTATTATAGA
This sequence comes from Dolichopus griseipennis, assembly GCA_963082915.1. Classification (NCBI taxonomy): domain Eukaryota; kingdom Metazoa; phylum Arthropoda; class Insecta; order Diptera; family Dolichopodidae; genus Dolichopus; species Dolichopus griseipennis. Next base: position 47,662,017 of record OY720443.1, on the reverse strand, counting down.
TAAATATAAAACATCTGAAAATTTTGTAAATTAAAAAAAAACAAACCAGCAAATAAATTTAAAGAAATAGTTTAATAAAGTATACATTTTATATTTATTTTTTTTATTTATATTTTTTACATTTTAGTTATTTAGGGAATAGCTATTAGACGTAAAACAAAACGAAAACAATTACATCATACGAGTAAGCAATCTAAAGAAGAAGAAATTGCAGTGATAACAAGAAAACAAAAGATTATGCAGATTTTTATACAATTTGTCTAGAGCATCAACAGCAAATGTTCGAAGATTTTAGAGATCCAGAAACGGGGGAAATAAATTATATACATAATAAGATGTTAGTCCAATATGTAGTATCATTTCAAAAGACGAGAAAGTGTTGCAGATTATCAACATAAATATGCACCTAGCTGCAGTAATTGTAGGGCAATCATAAGATCTAAGGTGCTCTCTCTTGAAAAAATCAACAGAATTTTTGAAAGATTTATTATAGATAAATATAAAACATCTGAAAATTTTGTAAATTAAAAAAAAAAAAACCAGCAAATAAATTTAAATAAATAGTTTAATAAAGTATACATTTTATATTTATTTTTTTTATTTATATTTTTTACATTTTAGTTATTTAGGGAATAGCTATTAGACGTAAAACAAAACGAAAACAATGCTTATGTTCATAGTTGCAGAAAAATATGCGTCAACGTCTGGCATGTTTTTTTACCTGATAACTATGAACAAAAAATATGCGCATGTGCGTAGAAATTTTTTTTTGCAGTAATTGTTGTTCATAGAGGCAGGCACATGCAAAATTTGACAGTTTTAGCTGAATTCAATTTAAAGAGTTTTCGTTTGTTGAAGTGTAAACATCTTATAAATAAAAAATAAAAATGGATGGTGGTTTAAGAGTTTTGATGGAATTGTTGGATGACGATGGTGCGTCAACTTCATTTTATGAATCTTCTCTAAGAAAAAGAAAACGTGTGATACTTCAAAATATGGTACAAAAAAATAAACGAAGAACCGTACCAAAAATTGAAAATTACATGAAGGTTGTAGCGGTATATCCTAATGATGTTTTTAAAGCCCATTTTAGAATGGAGAGGCAATCTTTTGAGGTAATTGCTCAGAATTTAAATTTTTATGAAAGTATTTTCTAATAATATTGTTTAAAATTTCAGAAATTAATAAATGTAATAAAACCCTTTTGGCAGAAGAAAAAACGTGGTCCTGCAATCTCGTTGGAGAAGTCGTTATTTATAACAATTTATAAGTTGGCAAATAGGACGACCTTTCGCGAAACAGCAGATCGTTTTGGTGTTGCAAAAGGTGCAGCCTTTAAATATTTTATCAAAACGATAAAAATTTTGTATAACATGCAACATACATATATAAAATGGCCCAACACCGAGCTTGAACAAAAAAAATCATGGAAAATTTCCAAAATTTAATACCTAATCCGGTGACAATGGTATTAGGATGTGTTGATGGTACTCATATACCAATCACGGGACCTTTAGATGATAAAATTAGTTATTTTAATAGAAAAGCGTTTTATTCTATAAATGTACAGGTAAATATCTTTTTTTTTGTTTTTTATAAGTTTTAAATTATATTTTAAAATCAATATTTTAGGGTATTTGTGACAGTTCGCTTAAATTTATTGACGTCTTTGTTGGTATGCCAGGAAGCTGTCATGATGCTCATGTGTGGAAACAAAGTCCAATTGGCAAATCCTTGGCGGAGGGAGAAAAACCAATATTATGAGTAAAAAAATTACATTTCTCCTAATAAGAAATGAAAGCAATCAAGAAAGATTCAATTGTATATTTTGAATCTAAGCAAACTTCTTTTAATATGTATCAAAATAACAAAAATAAAAATAGAAAAAGCAAAACAAAATACTGAAAAATACGAACCAAACTAAAAAATTATTCAAAATTATAATTTTTTAACGAATTTTAAACTATTTTTTTTTTTCCAATCCAATTTCTAGGGAATCGTAATTTATAAGGTGTATAAGTAGTTGCTTGTAATTTACAATTGCAACTTGTTGCCATTACAACAAGTGTATGTCTATGAGTTTAATTTTTTTTGTCTTGGTTATTTTTAATTTAGACGTTAGTAGAGTTTGATATTTTTAAGCAATTATTAGATTTTTTCCAACAACAATGTGTAATTGCGTAATTGAAGATTTATTTGAAAGGAAATTTTCTTTAAGATCTTTTCAAGAAAAAATTGAAATTGTATCTAATGGCCGACCAAAACCTTCAATGAAAAATTTAACTAAAGAGTGTGAAGCGCCGTCGACTAAATGTAAAAGAAAATTTAATATCGAAATTTACAATAAAAATGAATGGATTACGGGATGCGAGTTAACAAAAGCTCTTTATTGTTGGCCTTGTTTACTTTTCTGCAAAGAGAGTTCTGTGTGGACAACGGTAAAAGGGTATTCTGATTTGAACAATCTATCCAAAGCATTAAAAAATCACGAGGGAATTCAGCATAAAGAAAGTTCGATAATGTTAAAACTTTTTGGTAAAAATAGAATTGAAAATTTAATAGATAGAACACGTTCAATATACAACAATTCAATCAAAAAGTAAAAAATAATAGGTCAATATTAAAAGAGTTAATTTCAATTATTTGTTTTTTAACTAAACAAGGATTAACAATTCGGGGTCACGACGAAAGTGAAACTCGTTAAATCGTGGAAATTTTCGTGAACTTCTAAACTTTGTTGCGGAAAAAAATATTATACTTAAAGAACATAAAACGTCTACAGTATTTTCCGGTACATCAAAAACAATTCAAAATGATCTCATTTCTGCAATTCAAGCCGTTATGGACAATCAGATTAGAAATGAATTGGAAGGTGCGGAATTTGTTTTAATTATTTTAGACGAATGTACGGATAATTCATGTAAATCACACCTAGCAGTAATTTTAAGATATTTTGATCCTAATGAAGGAGCTATAGAAAGATTTATAAAGTTTTTGGATGTCTCAGCAAATAGAACAGCTGATGGTCTTTATAAAACTGTTTTAAATATTCTTTCTGATTACAAACTTGAACGGAAACTGATTTGCCAAACATATGATGATGCAGCGGTTATGTCTGGAAATTCAAATGGGATTCAAGCTAAAATAAGAGAACATCTTCCAAATGCAATTTTTATTCATTGTTTTGCACATAAATTTAACCTAGTCCTGGCTCAATCTGCTAAAAAAATACCTGAAACGAATCGATTTTTTAAAGATTTGAGTGGTTTAGCTAGTTTTTTCAATAACTCTTCTAAACGAACAGAAGCATTCAATACAGTTTGTAACAAACGTCTTCCTACTGTTGTTCCCACAAGGTGGGAATTCAATGGAAGATTAGTTCTGACAGTTTCGTCACAACTAAAAGAATTAAGAGAGTTTTTTCTTAATATAGTTGAAACAGAGGATGGCAAATGGAATTCTGATGATATAAATCAAGCAAGAGGATACGTTAATTTATTTGAGGATGGAGTATTTTTGTTGCTGCTTCATTTTTATGCAGAATTTTTTCCAGAAACTGATATTGTGTTTCAAATATTACAAAAAAAGTTAAGTGATATTATTTTTTGCAAAAAATCTATTGCAAATTTTCAAGAAGAGTTAAATACTATTAAAATAAATTTTGAAGATTTTTGGTTTCAATTAGAAAAAGAAAACATAGAAGATAAATTAAAAAAAAAAGGAAATTTAAATTGTGAAGTTAAAATATTTACTAAAAAACTTATAGATAAAATTATTGACAATGTAACTGATGAACTAATTTTTCGTTTTGACTCTTTAACTAATTTAAGCTTTTTAAGTTTATTTGATTTTAAAAAATTTGAAAATTTTGAAAAAAAATTTCCAATGAGTTACTTTAATTCATTAAAAGATAATTTTTTTCTTTCTATTTTTGATTTTAGTTCTTTAAGAAATGATTTAGTTTTAGTTTATAGGATACAAGATTTCCGGAAATTTGAAAATATTGGAGATTTTATAATATATTGTAAGCAAAATGACTTGGTGGATAGTATAAAAGAAGCGTTCAAACTAGCTTTACTAATAGAAACTATACCAGCTTCTTCCACATCAGCAGAAAGATCATTTTCAAGTTTAAAAAATATTAAAACATATGTACGAAATTCGATGAGTCAAGACAGAATGTCTAGTTTGTCGTTAATTTATATAGAAAAAAAATGCTGCAAGAACTTATACTAAAACAATCTTTTTATGAAGATGTAATAAATGTTTTTGCAACCAAAGAAAGAAGAATTGAATTAAAATATAAGTCTTAAAATATTTTTTGTTTTATTTACTTTATTTTTATTTTGAATCAGTAGGTGGAAAATCCACGAGCCGCCACTGATATAAACATATATTTGAATATATAAAAAATAATGTTGTCGACTTCAATCCAAACTGAATAACAACCGACTATGAAACAGCGCTTAGGAATGCTATTAAAATTGTTTATCCTCAAGCGAAATTCGTTGGTTCCTGGTTTCATTTTATACAAGCCATTCAGCGGAACTCTAAATCGGTTCCGAATTTTATACGCCATATTAGAAGAAATGAGAAATCATTTAGACTCTATAAAAAATGTTTACTTTTACCTTTATTAAAAGAAACAGATTTATTAGTTGGTTGGAAAATCTTACAAAATGAAGCATTATTACTCAATGAATCCACAAATATTTTCGAAAAATTCATAAAATATTTTGAAAGGCAATGGATTTTAAAAGTAAAAATGAAAAAATATTTAATATTATATTCTTAAAATAAGTTTCTTATTTTATTTATCTTGTTGTAATATCATGCTATGGATTTATTAATAGAACAACAAGTTCAATTGAAAGTTTTAATAGCCAACTGTCAGAGAAATTACCAAAAAGAGGCAATTTTTTTAGGTTTTTGGATACTATTTTAGATATAGATTTTAATAAAACTTCAGACTTCGTAAGATCTTTGAACGGAAGTGTTCAAATGTACGTTCCAAAAAAAAAAAAAAAATCTTGATCGGAATTTTATTATTCAACGTACTTTGACAAAATTAGCAGAAAAAAAATAACTTTGAATAACTTTTTCAACCAATTAACATACAAAAATACTTTCATAATATCGAAAAAAAATTTAGATGACACACTGAAAGAAAATGAGATAGAAATTGAAGATAACGTTTCTTTTAATGTTGATGATGAAGCTCAAAATATAGAATGTTCTTCTGAACAACATTCTTTATATTGTATTATATGTTATGAAAATATTCGAACAATTTTATTATTACCATGTAATCACTTCAAATTATGTGAAATTTGTTATGAAAAATTTTTGAACGATTGCAGCAATAAAAATAAACCATTTTTGTGCCCTGTATGTCGTCTAGAAGTAATAAGTTGTTCTAAAATTTTTAGTTAGCTTTTTACTAACTTATATCGCGATATTCCGTAATTTTTATATAATCGCTGGTTTTTAAAAATATTATTAATTTCTTTAAAAGTGACTGGAGATTTTGGCGATTCCTCCAAATTCAATATTGATTCCTCCAAATTCAATATTGCTTGAAATTTCTGGAGATGGTTTTTTGCATTCTTCATCGAAATTTTTAGTTAGCTTTTTACTAATAAATTTAGGAGATCTTATACTTCTTATATAAACTATTAAACTATTTTTTTTATAACTATACTATTATTTGAATTGAGTCAATTTTTTTGTAATTAAATTAAAACTAGATAATGTATTACATTACATTAATTCTTTGTTTTAAAAAGTTATTACACCATCTAAAACAATGTTTAAATTTTCTAATTTTGGAAACTAAATTTTTGTTAATTTTATTGAAATAAATTTGATTTTACAGATTATTTGACTTTATTTCATTTAAACTACTTTTTGAACATTTTTTTAGAAAATAAAATAGAATTGCTTATTCGACTTTATTACTACAACTAAATGGAAATAAAGTCGAATCGACTTTATTTCCTTTTTTTTCTTTCGACTTTATTTTTTCAAAAATTTTTTTGGAAATAATATAGAATGACTAATTCGACTGTATTTCCATTGTTTTTGGTAATAAAGTCGATTCGACTTTATTACCAAAATTAGATAGAATCGCGATTTTTTTTTGGAAATAAGATAGAATTGGTATTTTTGTTAATTTTTGGTAATAAAGTCGAGTCGGCTTTATTTCTTTTTTCGTTCGACTTTATTTCGTTCGACTTTAATTTTTCAAAATTTTTTTTCTATTTCCACAATTTTTGGTGGAAAAAATGTCGAACGACTATTCGAATCAAGTATATGATCAATGCTGAATGCTGAGCCATATATGGGTAAAAATATGAAGACTAATGGTAAGCCCCTCTCTGAATATTATATTTTAAATCTTGTGGAGCCAATTAAAAAGAGTTATAGAAATATAACTTGCGATAATTGGTTTACTAGCGTACCAGTCGCAAAAAAATTATTAACTGCAGATTATAAAATTACTATTCTTGGTACAATAAAAAAAAACAAGCGAGAACTACCTTATGATTTCTGCAAAGTGGACTACCTTAATCGTAAAAAATAAGATTGTAACATTATTGTCAACAATGCATATGCAGCCCGACATACATAACGATACGCATAAACCAGAAATTATTTATGCTTATAATTCAACTAAAAGAGCAGTTGACACATTTGACCAAATGTGTCAAAATATGAACTGTGGTCGAAAAACTAAAAGATGGCCAATGTGCATATTTTTCGACATGCTGAATATTGCATCTATAAATTCGTACGATATATATGTATCTAATTTTATAAGACTTAATGAAAACAACCATCCAAAACAAAAACCTAAAACAAGACTTGATTTTATGTTTGAACTAAGCGAACAACTAACTTCTACACATCAAAAGCGGAGACTTGAAAAGCAAACACTATTGAAAACCGTAAAAAATTCAATACAAAATATTTTATCAGTGCCTGAAAATTTACCATTGAATGACGGAAACCAAACCGGATCAAGAAAATATTGTAGTTTTTGTCATTACTCAAAAAGAAGGTATACTACCACGTATTGTATGCGTTGTAGAAAACCAATTTGTAATGAACATCAAGTAAAATTTTGTGGTCGCCAAATAAATTTCAATCTTTATTTTAAGTATTTCTTGTAAATTGTGAAATGTGATTTTATTTTAAGTTGTTAACAAAATGTGATTTTATTTTAAGTTGTTAACAAAATGTGATTTTATTTTAAGTTGTTCTTTTTTTTTGTTAATTTTGAATATTGTACTTTAATTTAGTTTTATTTTTTGAATTTTTTTTAGTTTAATTTAAGTGAAGAATTGTTTTATTTTGTTTTTATTAAAAAATTTTTTAAATTCTAATAACTTTTTTTAAAGTTAAAAAAATTCTAATAACTTTTTTACATTTGATGATCCGATAGAGGAGTGTCAATAATATGAAAACAATATTTATATCCGATTAAATCGGAGATAAAGTGGTCAATTATAGATTTAGAGTTTTTATCAATTCTTGTAACAAACCGTTCATTAATTTTATTGTATATAAAATATCCGCTAGAGAGCAAAACCTGAGAATAGTTTTTAACCTCCCTGTTGTGCTTGTCAAGTAGATTGATATTGAAATCCCCTAAAACTAGCGATCGTTTGTAGGTAGATGTAATTAAATCGAGTTTATTTATAAAGTCTAACATATTTGTTTGTTGAGATCTATAAAAAAATATGATGTTCACATTTTCTTTTAGTAATCTAATTATCAAAAGGTTGGAATTGTTGAACTCTTCCACAAGGACTGAAGTGCTACTAATTTTTTCAGCCACATATATAGCGACACCCCCGTACGTTATGTTCCGAATTGACTCAGTACGATTTGAGAAGTAACCAACGTATCCCGGTAGGTTGAAAAATTGATTTTCAATTTTGTGTAGCCAAATTTCAGTTAAGACTAGAACATGTATTGCGCATCCGTAAGAATTAATTAGAATTTCAATGTCAGTTAATTTATTTCGTAAACTTCTGATATTTAAATATAGAATGTTTAAATTATGTTTATAATTCATCATTACACTTTTGGGTAACTCTGTATAGTAGTTCACTTTCATATCATTCTCAAAATTAAATGACGTCATTACTAATTACGACAATAGAGTCCGTTAAGCACATGGAATTTGGCAAGCATACATACACAAACTGAGTAATTAAAATCAGTATTAGGACGGCTTTAAATAAATACGCATCGGAATTAATGAATAAGAAAGTAAATAATTCAGTTTTACGTTTAATTATATAAAAAATTCCTATTTTTTCAATTATATTTGAAATAATAGTTTTAGTTATAGTTTTAATTATAGTTTTAGTAATAATTAAGAAATTTATAAAGATAATTTGTATATTAGCAAAGAATAAAAGAAAAAAAAAATAATAGTGAATTCAGGTTATGTATTAAGATAAAATTGCAATTAGATTTAATAAAATTTTTTATGTAATTTGATTTGATAAATGCGGTCCGCGGCGGGTTATTTTTAAGAAAAAAAAAAATTGTAATTCATAAAATGTTGTTGTAAAATTTAAATGTTGATGTGAAAATAAATTGATAAAGTATAAATTGTACAAGATTAATTGACATTGATAAAAATTAAAAATTGTTGATGTGAATGTTAAAATTATTAGATATATATAAAAGATAAAATTTAATAGAAAAATAATTACTTTTAGGATGGTTAAAAAATTATAAATAAAAAAACCAATTGGTATAATCATAAAAAAATTCTTGTGTTTTTTTTGTTTTTTAAATAAAATGTGGAAAAAGATGAAACTTAAAATTTTAATAGAAAAATTAAAATAACAAGTGCCACAACAAAAAAACAAAAAGTTCCGGGCACTGGTGAAAGAGGAAAAGAGATGAAATATGATTTCAGAAATTAGCAATTTTACATTAGTTTTATTGATTATTAATATTATTATTTTTGATTTTCTCGATATCATTAAAATTATTAATGCTGTGAATTTTGCTTGAAGAAGATTTACGAATTTTAATAATATTATCCTTAATCCATAAATATTGAAAATTACAATTAATTTTAATTTGCTTTGCTTCAAAATATAATTTTTTTTGAAATGGCGATAGATGGTTTCTGAAATATATTTCTCTATTTCCCTCTTCACTTGGAAAAAATTCTGATGTGTATATGTGCTGTCTCTTTTTCTTTAACATCAGTTCTTCTTTAATTGCCTGAGATCGAAGATGCACTATATATTGTTTATTGTTGTTTTCGGCGCCAATTTTTGAAGTGATCGTTTCAATTCGCTCGATGTCATTAATGTTGATATCTGGCTTAATTTTTTTTGAAATTTCATAGAAAAGATCTTTTAAATTACCTGGATTGGGAGGTAAACCAGCGACTACAATATTGTTCCTATTTTTAATTTGCTGATCTTTGTCAAGTAATGACTCCAAATAGCAAACCTCATCTTCCAGTAGTTTGTGCCTTTTGGTGTTTTCAGCAATTTCTTTTTTTAATTTGGTGTTCTCTCTAATGATGTATTTTGAGTTTGCTTCATTTCTTCAAATTGCTGGCAAATGAACTTTTGAGATAATTGAATATCCATAACCATGGAACCCATTTTTTTTAAATATTGAGCTATGCCATCCAAGGTACAGTCGACTGTGTTGAACGACTCAAGATCCAATACTTTTTCAGGAATTTTATTTTTCAGGAATTATTAAAATATGTATGCTTTGTTCAATTTTTTTTTTAAATCTCTATTACTCGAATTCTCTTTAACTCGAAACAATTTCCCAACATTTAAAGAGTTCGAGTTGTAGAAGTTTCACTGTATATAATTTCATTTAACCCTTACCATGTACATATGGGTCAAAATTGTCCAAAAGCAAGTTTGGATGTTCATATTTTTTAAACTATAAACGTTACAAACTTCAAATCCACGGAATTTAATTTTAATAGATATATAAACGTATTTTAAGAAGTAGAAAAATGAACCGTGGCCGTGGAATCCCCTATACAAAAAGTTACATATCCTATAATCTTGGGCAAAAATTGCCCAATAATAAAAATTAGAACAATTTCTATTTGATTAAGCAATTTTTTGGTTTTGTTCTATTGTTTTCGGTTAGATATTACAATAACATCGATTTGAATATTGCAATACACAAGTAGGCAACAATAAAAAAAATACTTCTTAATTTTTACCGCTATTTTATCGACTCTGAAGAACAAAATTTTATGAAAAAATATTTTAGTTGGCTTGAAAAAATTCTTTTGTAGGTATAATATAATTGAATATTGCAATACACAAGTAGGCGACGAAAAAAAAAATACTTCTTATTTTTTACCGCTATTTTATTCTCTGAAGAACAGAATTTTATGAAAAAATATTTTAGATGGGTTGATAAAGTTCTTTAGTGTGTATACTATTATATTGATTGTGTTTTACGAAATTCATAAAAATGTCACGAAGAGTAAGTTATAATTTATTATATATTTATGTACAGTGTACACCTGTGTTTTTGCTTTGAAATGTTGTCCAAATACTTATATTGTTTTGTTTGTTATTTCGAATGATTTAGAAAATTTTAAATGAAATAGAAGTTGAGGAGCTTATGAATATTAGTTCTGATTATGATGGTTCACAAAATTCTTCATATTCGGATTTTGAAGATGTAATTCTTTCGTCGCGGAATTTTATCACCGATTTTCACGTCACGCATCCCCATTTTACATATAATATTTTTCACGTTAAATATAAATATTAAATTTAAATTTTATTTTCAGATTTTTCCAATTTTTTTCATATTAATGAATAAAAAAACCCAAAAAGCCTATAACACTTTATTTTCATATATAAATGACAATATTTTTAAAATGGAACCAAACATAATCATTACTGATTATGAAACTGCTATGCGAAAGACATTGGGAGTAGTTTTTACAACGACCAAATAGGTAGGGTGTTGGTTTCATTATGCTCAAGCAATTAGGCGTAACCTAAGAATAAAAATTAATTCATTAGCTAAATTCATTTATAGTACACCAGCTGCATTATCATTGTATTATAAAATCATTGCTTTACCATTGCTGCCATCAGGAAGTATTGAATTTGCTTTTAATCAGCTGAAATTGAACATTAAACTGCTTGATAGCGGGAATCAATTTCAACCATTTATTTCATATTTCGAAAAACAATGGTTAAAGAAGGTAATCATCTTATATTCTTTTATATTATATAGCAGAATAATAATAAAATTTTTTTTTCAGGAGGGTGCTGACAAAATATCCGTTTACAGGCAAGACACCCGCACAACTTCAGCTATAGAAGCTTATAATGGTATTTTAGGACGAATGTTGAAAAAAAATGGGAATTTTTTTAAATTTGTTAAGAAAATTCGTGAAGAAGAATTCCATAAGACTATAAAATTTAATACTATAATTGAAAGTGGTGGGGCCTCTGCAGCAAAAAGAAAATGAAATATGTAGTATTGAGAACAGTGACAAAATAAGAGAAGCTTGGGAATTATTAGAGAAAGGGAATATTACAATAATGTTGTTTTTAAATAGAATAGCATACAAAGAAAATAATATAATGAATTTTGACCATTTTGCGACCTAAGAAGAAGAAGAATACGATAATGATAAAAGTAGTGATGATGAATCAAATGAATCTGAAGATGAAGAACTTGACTCCTCAATTCCATCTTCTCCTACTATTGAAAATGCATGCACCGTTTGTTTAATAAACCCATCAAATGTTGCCCTATTACCGTGCCGTCATCTTAAAATCTGCCAGACATGTCAGATGTCTTTACAAGCTGAGGCAATTGCCCATAATAAAAATAAATATCTATGTCCATGCTGCAGAGGAGTGGTCAAAGACTCAATTCAAGTTTTCACTTAAATAAGAATAATAAAATATAATTCCTTTCTTAAATATGTCTTTTTTTCGTCATGCTAAATTTTCAATTTTTTTTAGAATATATTTAATTTTTAATTTAACGAACTTATTTCATAATGAAATAAGTTCAATATAATTTTAATTTTTTTTATTAAAAAAAATTAAAATTATATTGAAATATTTTATTAAAAATTCATTATGAAATAAGTTCGATAAATTAAAAATGAAATTTTGTAAATTTTGAAAAATAAAAAATTGTAAATTTTTAATCGAAGTTATTTCATTTTTAAAATCGAAGTTAATTCAATCGAACTTAATTCGTACCACCTTCTTTTATTAACATGACCACTCGAGCAAAGAAATACAAGTGTAGAAGAATTGAGGAAAAGAAATTCTACAGAAATATCAAGTAATGTTTTAGAGCCAGATTTTTCAAAATTAAATGAAATAGATGGGGAAGTATCTGATGACAGTCTGCCAGATTTTGAACCTACGTTCAAATCATACTACGAGCCCTAACAATTATGTCGGACACATCAATTTTTCATTTTATTATTATTTCAAATGAATAAATCTACATGACACCTATACATTTTGAACTTGTTCTTTATATAATTTTAAAGGTAATGGGGAAAAACATATATTTTTTCAAAATATTTCAGTAACTATAATTATAAAATTAAATACACTTTCATTTTTATTTAAAAAAATATTTACAATTTTTACTTCGGACACTCGAGAGTTTCCTAGTTCGTATCGTACTCATATTCTTACTTAATTTTTTGAAAAATAATCTTGTTTATGCCGTTATCAAATTAATACTATCAGTAAACAATGCATTTTAAAAAAAATTATTAATTATTCGCATTTGCTATTTAATATGGCACGTGGTAAAGCTATTTGTCAACAAATCAGAAATTTAATTATTGAAAAACAAAAAAAAAAGGTAAAAGTATAAGATAAATTTCAAAACATATAAATATTCCAAAATCAACAATAGCAGAAATAATAATAAACTTTAAAATGACAAAAATCAGTTGACGTTATTAAGAAGAGCGGTAGGAAATTTAAATTTAAACATCGTGACACTAGAATATTAGTATCTATTTGCCGTAAAAATAGAAGAAGTACAGTCCGAGACATAACTGAAAAATGGTCTGCAGAAATAGGAAAGCGGGCTTCTCGAGAAACAACTACTGTATACTATTAAATAAATTTTACGTTGATACACCACTATAAAACATAACATAAATGTCAAATTTATTTTACTTGAATTCTTTTAAGAATTTTATGCGAAAATATTTCTAATTCATTCGAATATCATATTTCGAGTTAATTAAAATGTTACATAAAATTCCTAAAACAATAAAAATCATAATTAATTTATAATTAACACACTTTTCGTCAGTCAGCGATATTATTTTATAAAACACCTTGGCGCGGGTTAGACGTTCAGTGAATCAGTCAGTTTTAACTGATAGCCCATGTAAATTGTTGTTGTAAAAATCATAATAAAATGAATGAAAAAAGTTAAAACAACTTTAACTTTTCTTTAGTTATTTCGATTCCATTGTTTCAAATTTCTTTGCCATTGTTTCGAATACAAATGTCAATATTCAAATTAAAACTAGCGTCGCTATTACTACCGCCATAAAACCAAACCATCTTAATAATTAAAAATGGAGTGGAATAGAAATCAAACTTCCGCGTTGATAAATTTTCTAAAAATGGAAAAATATTTATCGGTTGTAAATATTAACCATCCGAACTATATAAATAGAATATTAAGAGAAAATGTATATGCTGAACTTTGCGAAGAAATGAAAACTACCAAAGCCGGAATTACTGTACAAGATATAAAAAAAAAGATAAATACTTTGAAGACACAGTACAAAAAAGAAAAGAATTTAATAATCAAATCCTAAAAAAGTGGATCAGGAGGAGATGACGAATATACTCCGAAATTGTGGTGCTTTTCAGATTTACAATTTTTTGATGACGGAACTTTGGAAAGTACAGGCGAATCAAACATCGATTTTCTTGAGGTAAAGTAAAACTAAATTTAATTAGTTATAAAAAAATAAATTTTACTTATTTTATGTATTTATAATGTTTTAGAACTCTACAGCTTCGACTTCTAACATCTTGTCTTCAACTTTGACAGATTCAACATCCAAATCAACTTCTAAAAGTTTTCTAAAAAATAAACAATTTAGATGTAATAAGGAACTGCTTCTTAAAAGTATAGAAAAAACAGATGAATGTTTATCGACCCTAATAACAAAACGAAAACAAAATTCATCAGAACATAATTTTTGCAAAATGTTAGAAGACGAACTATTAAAGCTTTCTCCTAGAATAAGAAAAGCAACAAAGTGGAAACTCTTGGACATGATACGGGAAGCTCAAAAGAAGAAGATAATGTGTTTACTTCTCCCACACCAATAAGCAAAGCACAAGAATGTAATGAAGCATCTTCTCCAGATTTTCTTCACCAAAATAGTAAGGCAAGAGTTATAAGCTGCCAAATATTGCAACCAAATCTAGAAGATGCAAATATATTAGAAGATTCTCCTTCAAATATATTAGAAGAAGCTTTAGAAGGAATATTTGATGATGATTATTGATAAGTTTTAATTAAAAAATAATTTACCTGTAATGAAATACATTTTTAAAATTACAATATTTTTTTATTATATAATATGATCTTAGTATAAGTTGAAAACAATATTTTTAATTTGAATACCTTTAATTAAAATACGTTTTCAAAATTACAACAATCTTATTTTTTTTATAATATAATATAATATAATATAATATATAGTTTTAGTATCAGTTGCAATTGTTTTTGGTAATTGATAAATAAAAAAAAATAAAAAAAAAAATTTGTTTTTATTTTAAATGAAGCCACCGAATTTCCAATATTATTTAATCTTGCCATATTGCCAAGAAGTGCGACCTTCTTCAATAAAATATTCCCATTATATTTAATATACATTTATTAAAATAACTGTAAACCAAATAATTTTTAAATTACAATATAAAATTTCTATAGTTTGTTTTTATAATAAATATATAAAACTCTAATAAATAATATTTAAAATAAAATATAAAATTTTTATTGTTTTTTTTTCAAATAATAAAAATATAAAACTTTAATTGGAGACGAAAATGGGATCCTCGAATACATTTTTAAGAGAAAGTATAGTGATTTTCAAATTTTAATCGAGGAATTTTTCTCAATTAAAAACAAAAATTATAATAAATTAAATTTCAAATTTAGTACAAAAATTTTTAATAAAAAAAATATAAATTAAAATCAAAAATGATAGTAGATTCCTTCGTCCCAGGAGAATACGATGCTACTATAATTTTCTGGTCTACCGAAACTTGGGAAGAATAAAACAAATTCACAGAACAAAATAATATATAAATAAGCGTTAACTAATTCTCACAATTTTTTTTATATATAAACACTAACAATAACAATTCTCAAATAAAAAACAAAACATTAATAAAAACATTTGTGTGTGTATTTAGCGGATGATATCACAGATATCATTAAGTCGGATAGGGTCACCTTCTCATTAGTAGTTAATGTGTTGAACGGTATAGGTTGGTTTGAGCATCAACAGTCAACGTGTTGGACTAGTGTCTCAGACACCGTCATCGTTGACGATGATAGTAATGAGCCTGCACTTCTTCCAAATGCCGCGTTTGCGTTTAACGCTATTAACGCCGAAGGTATTTTAGATATCCTGGTGGATTCAGGAGACGAAACTTTTGCTAGTTTCAATTCTATTCCAGATGCTTTGTGGGATCGTAATTATTGTCTCAAGTAGGTAATGGGACACTTTGTCCTGGGAAAAAATCATGCCATATCGCACCGCCTACCCATATTGCACGACATATTGATCTACATTTTTGATTAATCGCCAGGTCCTCCGGAAGTAGGGCACCCGAAAGTAGGTTAACTCTTAATAAACAAGTTTGTTTACTTGGTGTTCACATGAAAAAGTAGTAAGAAAATATGTTTTTATAAAATTGAAAGAGTAAAATAGTATATATGCGAATTCTGTTCTGATCTTAATATCTACCTTTGGTTTACTTAAACAGATAGTAGTATAGGTCAAATTTGTAGGAAATTCATCTGAAGAATGTCAGATTTCATACTCTGAACAAAATGCACATTGATGCTCAAAAAGCTGTCCTTGCTGTCAAAAAGAGCCCGCCTGTTCTGGTAATATAAAAAATATATTGTGCGAAGACTGTAATCGATCTTTTAGAGGTCTTACGTGTTTGGAGAATCATAAAGCTTCTACTTCAACCAAAATAAGCAAGTGTAAAGAAATTAAAAAATGTAAAAATTGCTTTAAAGTTTTTAAAACAAATAGAAACCATACATTTGGAAAGATTTTTTGCAAAAATTGTCAAAATTTTGTTCCAGATAATCACCTGTGCTACATTCAACAAAACAAAAATGAGGAGAAATTCCAAAACTTTTTATATATTTTTTATGATTTAGAGACAAAACAAGAAAAAGTTGTATCTAAGGATTTGAAACAGCATGAACCTAATTTGTGTGTCATTCAACAAAGATGTGATATCTATGTCAATATTGAATCTTTATTCTTTTGCCAAAAATGTAAATTTAGAACAACAATTTTCGAACAAGAAATGATAATAGATAAATTAATGGAACATATTTTAAAATTGAGAAAAACATTTAAACAAATAGTTGTCATTGCACACAATGGTCAAGCATTTGATCATCAGTTTGTTTTAAACTATGTATTAACTAAAACTGATCTTCAGCCAAAACTAATTATGCGAGGGACTAAAATTATACTAATGCTAATAGATAATATAAAATTTATAGATTCTTTGAATTACTTCCCAATGTCTTTGGCAAAATTACCAAAAGCTTTTGACCTCTCAAAAGAATTCAAAAAAGGTTATTTTCCTCATCTTTTCAACAAGAAAGAAAATGAAAATTATATTGGATTCTTACCACCAATGGAAAACTATAGTCCTGATAATATGAAAAAAGATGAATATGATGAGTTTTTAAAATGGTATGAAAAAAATAAAAATAGTGAATTCAACTTTCACAAAAATTTTGTGAGTTACTGCTTAAGTGATGTCGAAATATTAACCAAAGCATGTCTTAAATTCAGAAAAATGTTTTTAGAAAAATGCAATGTAGAAACCTTTTTGGAAGCCACTACAATAGCTTCAGCGTGTAACCTTTTATTTTGTAGAAATTTTTTGAAAGCTAACACCATAGGTCTTATTCCAAAAAATGGATATAGATTAGTAGATAACCATTCAAAAAATCTCTCCATTGGTTGATTTGGGAAAAAAACTTGCGACAAATTGATATTCAGTGTGCACTTAATGGTAAAGAAAAAATTATTGGAGGTGTCAAGGTAGATGGATTTTGTGAGCAAACCAACGAAATATTTCAATTCCATGGTTGCTATTACCACGGACATCCAAAATGTTTAACAATTAACCGAGATAAAACTTTATTCAACAGCAATGATGATACATTAAACCAAAGGTATGAGAGAACATTAGCAAAATTTCAACATTTAAAATCACTCGGTTACAATTTAAATCACTCGGTTCAGGAGGATGTCAAACTGGAATAAACTAAAATAAACAAAAACCCAGGAAAAAGATCTTTAGCGAATTAATTTTAAATTCATTCTGGGGTAAATTTGAACAAAAAGAAAATCAACAAAAAACTAAAATTACAAATAAAAGCTTTCAATTATGTGACATATTGACAGATCCAGCTATTGAAGTCAATCATATTTTTCCGATTAATGAATATAACATCGTAGTTAGCTGGCAACATAAAAAGGAAGCAGCTGAACCATTGCCAACTGTCAATGTATGTATAGCAGCTTATAAAACAGCGCAAGCACGCCTTAAACTTTACGGTTATTTGGAAAAACTTGGTAAAAACGTTTCTTTATTATGACACTGACTCTGTTTTGTATGTAAGGCGGGAAGGAGAATATGATCCTCCAACAGGAGAATTTATTGGAGACATGACAGATGAACTAGAATGCTATGGTTTGGGAAGTTATATAACTGAATTTGTGAGTGGGGGTCCTAAGAACTACGCTTACAAAATATATAGCACGAAATATAATACTGAAGAAAATGTATGTAAGGTTAAATGAATTCGTTTAAATCATACAACCTTACAAAAAAAAATAATTTTGATACTATCAAAGAAGCAGTATTAAATTCAAATAACTGCAATGCAATTCATTTCATTTCCCAAAAAATTAGAAGGAAAAAAGAACATGAAGTGTTAACTCATATCTCGAAAAAGATCCACAATAGACCCCCCGCTCCAGTACAATTTTTTGTTTGTTTTAATGTCCCCAATCACTGAGTGTAGTGCGCAAGTTTATTTTTATTTTATTAAACCTTGTTAGGATTTAAATAAAGAAAAAACACAAAAATTTATTAGTTATTAATAAGTTCATTTAATTAAACTTTTTATTTTATAATTCACAATTTTACTTAATAATAATTGTAATTTTTTGTAAAAAAAGAAAAAATCACATAGGTTTTGGTAATAAAAATATACGTAAATATGTTGTCCAGGAGAACAACAAACTTAAGGAGGGGGAAGTTACATATTCAACCTCACTCAATGAACCTAACAATACATTTGTATTGCCATCAGGTTCAAGTTCAATACAACTAGCAAATATCAGATTACAAGCATAAAATAAAATTAATTTATAATAAACTTTTTATTAAAAACAATTTTCATATAATTTTAATATAATTTTAATGACATAGACAAAAAACCAAAAAGTACAGTTTCGTAAAGTTAAACTAATTTATATTTTAAAATAACACATTGTAAAAATGATGATCTTGCAACTTACCAATTGCAAATAATGTGATGTTTCCTTATATTCGTTGCAGTTAGAAAAAGCTTCTGTTT
Organism: Dolichopus griseipennis; assembly: GCA_963082915.1. Lineage (NCBI taxonomy): Eukaryota > Metazoa > Arthropoda > Insecta > Diptera > Dolichopodidae > Dolichopus > Dolichopus griseipennis. The sequence continues at coordinate 47,643,111 of OY720443.1, read as the reverse complement.
CGATCAACACGTATCGCAAATACCTTAAAATTAAAAATTAAAATGAATAAAAATTAAAATTATAAAAATTGTAAATCATATTAAAAATAAAATATTAGTTAATAAAATAAATAAAATTATAAATTATCTAAAAATTAAAATTAATAAAAAATTAAAGTTATAAAATAAATAAAAATTGTGAACCACTTTAAAAATAAAAATTAAATTATAAAATAAGTAAAATTGTGAATTATAAAATAAAAAATTTAATTAAATGAACTTATTAATAACTAATAAAATTTTGTGTTTTTTCTTTATTTAAATCCTAACAAGGTTTCGATAAAAAAATACATAATAAAATTATATAATATGACATTTGTATTATATTAAACCGGCGCAGTCGGTAGGATTACCTTAACCAGTTATCTAAATTAATCACAAGAACAGTTAAAGTGATCAATTGTTTATAAAGTGGAATTAGTTAATTGGGTTTCTCTTAAGAACTTAATAGGTGAATCAAACTTTTTAATAAAGAAACCTTAATAAATTTAAATATTTAAAAACAAAACAATTTTTTAATTTAAATACAAAAAAAAAAAAAAAAAAAAACATTTATATACAAAATTACAATTTAAATATTAATAAATAATAAAAACAAAAAAAAATATATATATTTATTATGGCAATGGAACTTAGAGAATTTATCACAGAAGCACGTTCCGTACCAGTGTTCAAAGGTGATGATAGTTTTCAGCTGTCGCACTATATTGCCCAAGTTGAAATGATCCTACCGACTGCGCCAGTTTAATATAATACAAATGTCATATTATATAATTTTGTTATGCATTTTTTATTGTTTAATTTTACTTATTTTATAACTTAATTTTTATTTTTAAAGTGGTTCACAATTTTTATTTATTTTATAACTTTAATTTTTTATTAATTTTAATTTTTAGATAATTTATAATTTTATTTATTTTATTAACTAATATTTTATTTTTAATATGATTTACAATTTTTATAATTTTAATTTTTATTCATTTTAATTTTTAATTTTAAGGTATTTGCGATACGTGTTGATCGAAACAGAAGCTTTTTCTAACTGCAACGAATATAAGGAAACATCACATTATTTGCAATTGGTAAGTTGCAAGATCATCATTTTTACAATGTGTTATTTTAAAATATAAATTAGTTTAACTTTACGAAACTGTACTTTTTGGTTTTTTGTCTATGTCATTAAAATTATATTAAAATTATATGAAAATTGTTTTTAATAAAAAGTTTATTAAAAAATGAATTTTATTTTATGCTTGTAATCTGATATTTGCTAGTTGTATTGAACTTGAACCTGATGGCAATACAAATGTATTGTTAGGTTCATTGAGTGAGGTTGAATATGTAACTCGCACACTTGAGTACCGGACACCCTGTATATTACTTACACTATTTTCAAAATCTTGTTTTGTAATATAATTGATATTACTCGTAAGAACTTGAAGGTATATTTAGTATAAATACAGTGAAATTTTCTGCAATAGTTACAGTTTAATTCAATAATTGAACGAAAAAATGGCCCAACAATTTTTAAACTTATATATGGCCAAAAACGATGATGTCGGATCATCTCCTCGTTTACCAGCAAAAAGGAGGAAGAAGAACGAAAGCGAGGAGCGACAACTCCTTGAAGAAAACACCACAGAACAGCCACATGTACAACAGCAACATCCACAACAACAACACCAACAACTACTACTACTACAAAAACAACAACAACAACAACAAGTACAGCAGCAACAACCTTATAAAAAAAAGTTTGCAAAATTATGCAAACTAATTGAAAAAAAAATCTTTACAAGCCATTTTTATGGCACAATGAACTACAGCCTGAACGGCTTTATATATTAGATAAGATAAGGTTATATACGACAAAAGAAAAGAAACAAAAATGGGTTTTTGAAACCCAAAATTATATCATTTTCGCGCCCGATCAATACGGGCAAATTTTATCCGAAGTGCCAAATCTCCAAAACTTCAAAAGAGGAGATTTGATGCTAATAAAAAAAAATAATAAATTGCTTTTGTTAGGAGAAGCAGAAAACTACGCTATTGCTGAAAAGCAAAAAGAATTTAATAAAAAAATGTAAATAAAAAATAATAAATAAAATACAATAAAAAACAAATTTTTTTTTAAGTTTCAGAATCCCAACGCTCGGCGAGTATTTGTTTGCAAAGGTGCCTCAGGCATCTAAATGTGAACCAATGGCTTTAATATCCAGGTAGTAGTAAAGCAGGTACCTGGGCATGGGAATTCTGTGCGAGAAAGAGACAGCAAATATTAAAGTAAAGGTGTTGCTATTGGCGCTTGCATAATTATTGTAGAAATATTTATGCAAATTAATGTCGTGATTGGCGTTTGCATAATTAGTTTCCGGAAAAGTGTTTGTAAATAATATTATAGAAGGTCAACTAGATAATGTAGAACAAGTAAGTGCAATGACCTAAACAGGTGTTGTACTATAATAACATATACCATATTGTATAATAATATGCAAGAATTTAGTTTATTTTTTTATAAAAAGCTTTTACGGTATAAAAGGAAATAATATATATATAGAAGGTTAACTAGATATAGTAGAACAAGTAAGTGCAATGATCTTGTTGTGATAGTTTAGTAACATAGATATTATAGTAAATAATAAGAATTTATTTTTTAATAAAAAGCTTTCAAGGTCAACCAGTTTTCTGGAAAATAATATTAATGCAAAAATGCAGTTGTTATTTATGAGATAAAAAAAAAAAAAAAAAAAAAAAAAATATTATACTATGAATATATTAATATATTATACTAATTATTTTCTTATAAAATACTTTGTATTATACAAATTTGAGGTGTGTATTATGCAAAGTTTAGGTGTGAAAAAAATTTGGAATTTCGTGATTAATTGCTATGTTTAATTGAAAGAATAATTGGAATTTATGAAAACTGAATATATTACACTATTTATTTTCTTATAAATTACTTTGTATAATGAAAAATAAAAATTTTAATTAACAAACAATCGATTTGAATAAAATTTCTTGTCTTTAAAATACATTTCCTGATTTGTAACTGCTGATGTATTATGCAGATAGTCAACAAATAGAATAGATTAATAAATAAAAGGAATTATAAAATATGTTTAATATAAAATATGTAAATAAAGATTTCTTTTTCTTTGTTCAATACATATTGTTAACTACATTGTGTTATGCAAAATTACCCATAAATTAAATAATAGTAACTTGATGCAAAATATATGTAATTATTAACGGGTATAAAAGTTAAGTTATAACGGTATACACTATCATTATAACGTAAAAACCAAACAATAATAGAAGTACAATGGCAAAAAAGGAAATTTTTGCTAAATATCTCGAAAAAGAATCGCCAAAATTTGAAATTTTAGAAGAAAAAAATCAAATAGCACGAAAATTTGGCGTAGTGTCAAAGAAAATAACATTCAAAATAAAGACCTGTCCCAATGAAGACAACATGCTTCTCTGGACAAAGGAAGGAATTAATCAAATTGTGGAATACTCCGTGAAAAATGTTGAACCAAATGACTTAATTGGAATGACGTTTGTCGGAGAGAATTTTCAAACTCCAGGTTGGATAAACTTTAAACTTGCAAGTTTGGTCAAATTTGAAGATGTCTGGGAGTTAATAAGTAAAATATTTCAAAGCAATTCGGAAGGCTTAAGCTATGAATCTTTTCAACTAACAACAACTACTGTGCGGTTGCCTTCCGGAAGTGGACGTGCAAGAAGATATTTTACTTTTGATGAAGAAAGTTTAAAACGTAAGGGGATCGTTACTATCAGAAACAAGGATAACATTTGTCTGCCTCGTGCTATTGTTGTAGCAAAAGCATTTGCTGATGGAGATATTAACTACAATCAAATTCGTAAGGACACAAAAAAAGTGCAAAAAAATCTTGCATTGGAGTTAATGCAAAAAACAAATATAAATTTAGTAGAAGGTGCAGGTTTGCCGGAACTAAACAAAATACAAGAATTTTTGGGTAATGAGTATAGAATTGTTGTTTACGATTGGGCAAATAATAAGAATATTATTTTTGATAGAAAAAATGAGGGAAAAAGAATCAATTTATTATATTTTGAAAATCATTTTAATGTTATTACTTTCCTAACATCCGTATTTTGCATCGACTATTACTGCGAAAGGTGTAATGTAGGTTTTACTAACTGAAACCGACACAGATGTGAAAATACATGTATTTACTGCCGACAATCTCCTGCATGTAATTCCATACCGACCAACATTTCTTGCAAAAACTGTAAACGGTCATTTCGAGGTGAAAAATGCTTTCGCAATCATAAAAATAATACATGTCAAAAGATCCATAAGTGCACAACTTGTTTAAAAATATATTTTACAAAATTTGGTTCACATAAATGTGATACGATTTTTTGCAAGAATTGCATTAAAATGGTAGAAAGAAACCATTTTTGCTATATTAATGTAGACAGACGTCAACCAAAAACCAATGATTTTCTATTTTTATTTTACGATTTAGAGACAATGCAAGAGAAAACATTATACCAGAAGCATAATGAGGACGTAACATTGCACGAAGCAAACTTATGTGTTATTTTTTCAAGATGTCATAGTTGTATTGCGGAACAAAATTTATTTTTTTGTTCTAAATGTGGTTTTAGAACAAAAGTTTTTGATTCAGATGTTATTTCGAATTTAATTAATCACATTTTTGAAGTGTCCAAAAAGTTTAAGCAAGTAGTAGTAATAGCTCATAATGGTCAAAGTTTTGACCATCAATTTATTTTAAATAAATTACTTCATAAAAGTAATAAAACACCAAAATTAATAATGAGAGGGACAAAGATTATACAAATGCAGCTAAATAACATTAAATTTTTGGATTCATTAAATTATCTACCTATGGCACTATCACAGCTTCCGAAAGCTTTTGATTTACCAGGTTATTTTAAAAAGGGATATTTTCCACACTTATTTAATAAAACAGAAAATCAAAATTACGTTGGTCTGTTACCACCTATGCATTACTACAGTCCAGATACAATGTCAGCAGAAAACCGAAAAATATTTTTAAATTGGTATGAAAAAAATAAAAATACAGAATTTAATATGAAGCACGATTTTATTGAATATTGTAAAAACGACGTACTTATTTTAACGGAAGCATGCATCAAATTTAGAAATCTTCTACTGCAAGAAAATAATGTCTGCCCTTTTACTGAAGCTGCAACCATAGCTTCAGCCTGCAATTTGGTTTTTCGAAGGAACTTTTTAAAACCGGAAACTATAGGATTAATACCTAAAAAAGGTAATAATTATTAGTTTTATTTTAATATTTTTTAAAATATTTTAGAATTTATATAAGACATTTTTTCTAGGTTACAGATTAACAGACATCCAATCAAAAATAGCACTGCAGTGGTTAATTTGGGAGGAAGATCAAAGAAAAATTTACATTCGTCACGCAGGAAAAGAAAAAGAAGCAATCATAAATGGCATAAAGGTAGATGGGATTTGTGTAGAAACAAAGCAAATCTTTGAATTTTATGGCTGTTATTTTCATGGACATCCAAAATGCTATCCACATAAAAGAGATGAAATTATACGTGACAATGGTGTTGACACTCTTGACATTAGATTTGAAAACACCGTAATGAGAGAAGAAAGATTAAGATCATTTGGATTCGAGGTAATTCAAATATGGGAGTGTGAATTCAGAACGCAGTTACAAGAAAAAGAAATGGCATATCTAATGAATCATCCCATTTTAAAAAATATTCCTCTAAATCCGCGGGATGCTTTTTATGGTGGTCGAACTGGAAACTCCTACATGTATTATAAAGCAAAGGACAATGAAAAAATAAAATACATTGATATTTGCTCGTTATATCCATATGTGTGCAAATATGGAAAGTTTCCTGTAGGACATCCTGAAATTTTGGTGGGAAATGAAGTATGTTCTAAAGTTAATATTGAAGATATTAATGGTTTAATCAAATGCAATATTCTTCCACCATGCAATTTGTTGCATCCTGTTCTTCCAATAAAGCAGAATAATAAACTAATGTTTACACTTTGTGCAACTTGCAGTAATGAAGGGTACCAACATGAATGTTTTCATTCGGATAGAGAAAGGACAATTACAGGAACTTGGGTTATTGACGAAGTAATAAAAGGAATAAAAAAAGGGTATAAAATAATTGAAATCCAGGAAATTTGGAAATACAAGGTACAACAATATGACAAAAACTTGGGCGAACATGGATTATTTACAGAAATGATGGACAAGTTTCTTAAAATAAAACAAGAAGCTTCAGGATGGCCTAAAGAATGCTCATCAGAACATTCTAAAAAAGAATATATGGGTTGTTCTACAATAACATGTATATCGAGTGTCGCCAAGTTATTTCTCGTAAAACATTATTTTTTTTTAACTTTAAACAGTTTATTTATAATTTATAAATTATTACCTATTTAATTTATATCAAATAATTGTCTAAAATTGCCTAAAAACAATTAAAACGATGAAATGTATTTGTCGCTTCTATGGAAAAATGTCATTTCTATGGTGTCGCCAGTACTACCTTCAAATATTCAAAATAAAAAACGGTTATTTTTTTAACAACTGAAACCCTTCAAATTTTTTTTCTTGAAAATAGAAATATAAGAGATTTATAAAAGCTACAAAGCGAAAAAATAGAATAAATATTAACGGAGAAAATTTATACTATTTCTTTGTCGCCAAAAATTTGTAGCTTCTCTATTACTTTCATTGAATATAAAAATTTTAGAGAAACATCATTTTTTTGTTGTGTCACAAATGGGGAGTGGCTTAAGAATTCGTTACATTTTAAAAATTTAGTTGGATGCGGCTTTTCAAAGTGACAAGTCTTTTTAAAAAAAGTGTAGTTTGAAAATTTTTTAGAAGTTCACAAACGATTTGGTCATTTCTATGGTAAGCTAATTTTTATTTAAAACTTGTAAATGTAATTTTTTTTTGTTTTTATATTAAAGATAAATGTTGCCTCTTACTGTTACAAATTTTAAATATTATGTAACATTAATCATTTTTCTGTTCAATTTCAAAATAGTAAAAAATGTCATTTCTATGGGGGTCATTTCTATGGTTAATACATGACCAGGGTAATGACATAAAAACATAGGAATGACATTACTTATAAGTTTTAATCAAAAAAGAATATTTGAATAATTTGTAGCTAAAAATGAAGTTTTAGAATATATTAAATAAAACTTTTACTGTACTAGATGTTAATATACCCAAAATCTACTCTTAACTTTTCCATTAGATTATTTATTTTTAAGTAAAATGGCACCGAAAAAAAGTCGGGAAGAAATTTTGAAAAGAAAACGGGACGCTGAACGACTTCGTCAACAACGAATCCGCGACAATCCAGTTCTAAAAGAACAAAACAAACGTAAAGAACAATTAAGGTATCTAAAAAAAAAAGAAGAAAGAAAGGTATTGCTAATTGCAGATATGTCCAAACGGGATCAAAGAAGACAACGTAAAACTTGGCGTGAAAATAAAAGAAAATCGAGACTTAACAAAGCCCATTTAAAAAATGTTGAAACATTTTTAAATGAGAACAGTCCACCACAATCGGGAGATGAAGAAATTTTAAATGATCTTCCTGAAATAAGAGATCGGAATTTAGAAAAAATTAAGGCAAAAAACAGAAAAAGGCGGTCCTTAAAATTAAAAAAAATTAAAAATAAAATTAAAACATTACAAACCCAATTAAAAAAAACTCAAAAAAGATGTGAACGATTAAAAAATGGAAAGAGTAATAACGATAAATCTACTTTAGAAAAAAGAGTTGAGAATATTATAGAATCAGGACCTGAAATTGTTTCCCAAAATCTTTTAATGGGAGAAGCTTTAAAAGAACAACTTAAGTTTAATTATTCAAACATTAATTCTGTAAAAGGGAAGCAATTATTTACGAATTTAGTTTGTGGAAAAATTTTAAAAAAATACAAATTATTGTCCAAATGCAAATTTTTTAATAGGAATAGTGTATCTAAATGTTGTTTAAAATTAGATACTACAAGAAAAACCAGAGTTAATTTTGAGCTTAGAAGGAAAATAACAGCATTTTTAAAAGAAGATGAAAATTCAAGAATGTGCCCAGGGAAAAAAGACTATATTAGGAAAGGTACAGAAATTCGACAAAAAAGATTGCTCAATGAAACTCTAAAAAATTTATACAAAAAATTTCAAAAAGAAAATGCAGATGCTTGTAGTTACGCATTGTTCTGCAGAAATTGTCCTTTTTACATCAAGCAAATGAAAACAAAAGATCGAGAAACGTGTCAATGCATAATCCATGCAAATATGCAAAACATTATATCTGCACTTTCAAAAAATAATATGATTAATCAAAAAACTACAAAAGAAGTCATTGAAGCTCAATGTTGTTCATTATCTGTAAATTGCTTGTTAAGGATTTGCCTAACATGTAAAGAAAAAACTTTACCAATTTTGGATATCATGGAAACAGAAATAATTTATTTCAAATGGGTTACAGAAAAACAAAAAATTACATGTAAAAGAATTAATAAGGAAAAATTAGTAAACAAAACAATTAAAAAAACTTTAAAAGTACATCCAGAGTATTTAATAAATGAGTATAAGGAAAAAATTAATAAGTTTTTGATTCACGAAGGAAAAATTTTACATCAATATTTACAAATTCGTAATTTAAAAAACAATTTAAAAGAAAATGAAGCTGTTATTCATATGGATTTCAGCGAAAACTATGCAATAAAGTATGCAGAAGAAATTCAAAGCTTCCATTTCGGTGGATCCAGAGAACAAATAACTCTACATACTGTTGTGCTATATTGGGTTTGTAATGGAAAATTGAAAAATGAATGCTATTGTACATTAAGTTCTTCTTTAGAGCATAACGTTCCTGCAATTTGGGCACATTTATTTCCAATTTTGAACCAACTACCGCGAAATATTAATGTGCTTAATTTTTTAAGTGATAGTCCGTCAACCCAGTACAGGAACAAAAGTATGTTTTATTTCCTGGCAAACAATCTTCAAAATTATTTTCTGGGTCTGCAAAAATTTACATGGAATTATTTTGAATCCGGCCACGGAAAAGGCGCACCAGATGGAATTGGGGGTGTCTGCAAGAGAACTGCAGATAGATTAATAGCTTGTGGTCAAGATATTAATAATGTTTCAAATTTGTTTGAAATTTTGAAAAATAATTGCCCAGGTAAATTCTTTAATTAGATTTCTTCAATATAAATTCCTTCTTAAACTTCATAAAATATTAAACCTTTAATTTTAAAATATTTTTAGGAATAACCTTTTTTATAATCGATGAAGCGGATATAAAAAATTTTACAAAGACATTACCTGATAACATTCCTGTTTTTAAGGGTACTCTTGGAGTGCATCAAGTAGTATCTGGAGAAAACTTAAGTACTTTAAGTATGAGAAAACTGAGTTGCTTTGAGTGTGAAAATAAATGTATACATGGCTATGATATAGGAAAGATGAAATATAAGAATAATTTTGAGGAAGAAGAGTTTCTAAACTTTTTCAATGAAGAATCGGCACCAAAACAATTGCAATACGAGGATGTGTATTCTTCTTCATCAATATCAAGTTGTGATATTGATGTTGAAGTGAAAAAAGGTGTATTTATTCTTGCTACTTTTTCTGGTCTGAAAGGGAGAAAATATAGGTAAGATTAATGAAAAATATATATATATGTACCTATTATTAAATAAAAATACTGATGCTGAACTTTTTCAATATATTTGCAGCTATGTTTGTCAATGTCTAGAAGATGCTGAAGAGGGTGAATTGAAAATAGTGTCATACAAAAGTGTAAATACAGAAAAAACTAAATTCAAAGTCGTTCAGAATGATGTATCATACATTTCCAACGACCAAGTTTTACGAGTATTAAAAAATCCTGCAGTTGAGCAAGAAAATGGGCAAGAAATACATAAATTTGAACAAAAAATTGAAGTTCAAGAACTGTAACTTTTTAATTAATATTAATATTTTTTACATTAATATTATAGTTATTAATTTGAGATCTTTTAATTTAAGTATATATTATCATAATAAATTTTTGTGATAGCTAGTTGTGAAAGGTTTTTGTGAAGTACTTAATTTTTTTTTTTTTTTTAATTTATTGAATTGTTAAAATTGAAGTACAAATTTATGTTTTTTTTTTTTTTGTATTGTTACTTATGTTTTATTTTATTTTGTTGAATTGTTACCCTGATTTTAAGTTAAATAAACTTTATAAATATTAAAATATTAAAATTAATTTTTAAAATATTGTTTTGAAATCACTAGTTTTAATAACATAACTTTATCTTCAGTGAAAAGTAAAGATAAAAATTTCGATAATCAACATGGTTGTCATTTCCCTGGAAATTTCGTCACTACTGTGTCAACAAGGATGTCATTTCCCTGGAAGTTTCGTCACTACTGTGTCAGCAAAAAAAAAAATTTCTAATATAATTCGCTTAAAACACAGCATACAGAGTGCACCTTTTTAAAATAACATTATAATTCTGCAATCGTTCATAGTCATTATTTAAAAATTAAAAAAAAATGATTTTTAATTTTTTTCATTTTTGAAAACTTTTTTACATGTTACTGTAGAACAACCCATATAGAAGAATTTTTTAACAAAGAAAACATTCAATTAAATTATAAAAATATTCAAAAAAATGCTGGAAAAAGATCTTATAGTAAGCTCATATTAAACTCATTTTGGGGTAAGTTTGGGCAAAGGGAGAATCAGACAAAAACTGAAATAATAAAAAGTCCTGCCGACTTTTACTCTATATTGACAGACCCCAATAAAGATGTGATGCACATTATGATAATTAACTCTGAAACAGTTTTAGTTAACTGGAAGTACAAAACAGAGGAAATGGATTTACTACGTACTGTTAATGTATGTATTGCAAGTTACACAACAGCGCAAGCACGTCTAAAACTTTACAGTTATCTGGAAAATCTTGGCGACCGTGTTTTGAATTATGACACAGATTCAGTCATATATATTTTTAAAGAAGGCGATTATGAACCGACAATAGGAAATTTTATCGGAGATATGACAAATGAACTAGAATCTTTCGGAGAAGGCAGTTATATAACTGAATTTGTCAGTGGTGGTCCGAAGAACTACGCTTATAAAATATTTTCGCCTAATACCCAAAGTTACACCGTTGTTTGCAAAGTAAAAGGAATTAGATTAAATTATGAAAACTCACAAATAGTAAATTTTGATAAAATTAAGGAAATGGTTTTATCCAATGATAAAGAAGGCGTAAACATTTTAAATAAGAATTTTAGAAGGACAAAAGATCATCAAGTAATAACAGTTCCTGAAACGAAAATTTATAGATTAAGGGCTGAAAAAAGAAAATTTAATGAAGATTTTAGTTGTTTTCCTTTTGGATACAAAAAACAAAGATAGTTAGTTAAATATTTTTTATTACAAATTTTCAATTTATTTAATAAAAGTTTGCCGTATGGGACCTCCACTTCAAGTATATATCGCTTGGAAATATGTTTTATATAAACTTTTACAATTTTTAATCAAACATTTTGGTTGTAATGCCTATTCTATAGAAATATATAAGGCATATTTACAACAATAAATGCCACTTGGGTTGTTACGAACAAATGGCAGAGGAGAATGAGGAATCTAAAAACCTCAACAGAAGTTTCTGAAATGCTTTTAAAAATATAATAAAAAAACCAAAATTTATAATATTAATTTTTTATTTTTCCATTTTTATTTTTTATTCGGGTATTAGCTCAAAAAGAGCCATATTCAGGCGATCTGGATCCCGTCCCAAATATTTGAAAAAATGACTTACATTGTTCAACTCTTTTAGATCTTCCTTAGTTTTCACCTGCTTAGCTACACGTTCTGGCACATAGAATGTAGCTTTTTCGTTGGTTACACAGTGGCGAACTTCCGCCAGCAGCACCTGTTGTCCTCTTTTTGTTGTGAGGAAATACCATTTCATAATTTTATACAGTTTGTTCGTTTCCAGATCGTCTATTCTCTTGTAGACTTCTTTGTCCCCCTTGGCTGCTGCCCGTAAGCTATCTAAAAATGACTAGAATAGGAAAAATAAAAAAATTAAAAATATAATTTTAAAAAATGTACTGGGACTTCGGTAGCGTTGTAGATAACCGAAGGTGGAGTTTGATCCCTGCACAGGTCGTAAGTGGGTTTTTTTACAAACCCCTTGCGACCAAATAAATAATATTTTTAATCCGTCACACCACTCTCCTATCACATTTCTGTGGTTTCAGAAGATTAAAGTTTAAGATTAAAATTTTACTTACCATTTTAGTATAATATTTGCAACTGACTTTTTGCTTGTAATAGAATGATAAACTTGCAGCTTATTATATACAAGTCAAACATATTATCCCTTCCTTTTTTCTACCAGGAAATTCTAAAATAAATCTATTAACATACAATCATTAGAACCAAAATCATTTCCTAGAACAAAAATCATTTCCTAGAACAGTCGTTTAATTAATTCTTTAAAAATAAATATATTAACTTAAAATAGTTTTCTTGAACACTCCTTAAATTATTATTTTATTGAATTCCTTGTCTAATAATAATAATTTGGTTATATAAAAATGCATGCTTTAAAATGTATTAATTGAGAAAACAAAACAACATGAACGCACCAACATTGAAATCAATAGCAATAGCAAAATGGGTTAATTCTAGACAATTTAATTATAAATACTATCAGTATTTATGTTGCCGAATGGACATAAAAAATATAATTTTTTATTGTCCATACCTAAAGAGGGATATCAACATAGAAGAATTGAGGAGAAATTGCAAATGGTTAGGAAAACGCAGAGACCCTGATGGAATCATCCAGTTAACGGCTACATACTATTATTATAAAATTCTGGCAAAATAAAAACTGTGCTGCTTTATAAAATTAAAAATATTAAAAATTTAGTAAACTTTATTTTTAAAAAACTTTATTTTTTCTTTTAAATCCAAATGGTACAGAACTATAATTTTCATAAAAAGACGTGTTGCGGTCTGTAAATTTAAATTAAAATATAAAAAAACTTTTGTTTAATTGTATAATTTTATATAGTTTTGTAAAAGCTATTGTAATGTGCTTAATTAGCTGTAAAGCTCTTGTAAAAACGCTTACACAAAATGTTAAATGGACATATATATACACTATTAGGTAAATGTTCACTAATACAAATGCATCATCAGCCAATATTTTTACTTTAGTATTTAGTAAACAAAAAAAAATTATATTATTTTTATGTATATGTAAAAAAAAATATTGACGGTAAGTTATAACTTTATTAAAAAAAATTTAGGTATTAGTGTATATAAAAATGGAAACAATAAAATGTTTGTTTGCCTTTTAATATAATCACAAATAAAATTATGAAAATAATGAAATTTGGGAGTTTCGCTGTGATTATTGTGAAATTTTTGCAACGAACTATTTTTTTTCGAATGAATTTTCACTTTATCTCTTAAAAACTCGCGCCTACACTTAAAACTCAAATTGAAGAAAAATTATTTGTAAAATTCAAAAGTTTCTAATTTTTGAATAGATTTAAAATTAAGACTCTGCAGTAAAAATGTTGGAAAACATTTGGAAAATAACTAATTTAGGCAGGAAGTTAATTTAAAAAAAAAAAATAATGCTAAATAGAAAGAAAAATTAACATTTAAAAATATTTTTTTGTTTTAAATAATTTTATCCACCATTTTCTAGCTCTGTATATTGAGAATCTCAAAAAATTTAACCAAACGCTATATAAAAAATGAGCTGTATATAATCTAGAGATTACTAATTGCTTGTTTAATTTCCCATATACGGTTATACTACAGCAAACATTTTTTACAATTGACTTACAGTCTTTGTCCAGATTTGTTGAATGACGCAATTTGGCGAACGCAAGCGATTTATTATTTTAAAATTTTAGTCATATTATTTTGTTTATTTTATACTATGTAAATAGAATTTCACATAATACATGAAATGTAAGAACAGCTACATAGCAATCAAAATGGAAAACAAATTTGATAATTTTTTCAAAAACTGTCATATAGATATTAAAACTGACATTTTGTGATTCACAAGTTATTCTAGAAACTATAACATTTATGAAAAACATAATATATATAATATAATATACAGTAGGTTGCCAAATTATTAGGCCCATTATTAAATAATGTATTTTTTTAAGTATTTCAATTATTATTCGATATGTGACTTAAATATCAAACTTTTTTTAATTCCATTTGTTGTTCTTTATGATAATAGAAATATTATCGAAAAATTTTTGTATCTAGCAACCGAGTAAAATTTGAAAAATGAGTTGTCAGAAAAGCGCGCGCTTTTTAAAGTATGTTTCTTATTAGTTTTAAAAATGTTGTTATTGTTATAAATTAATAGTAAACAGGTTATTTTGAGGAATATTGTGAAAAGGTATATGTTTATTATTTAAAATCAAGTCTTTTTTGTGAAATATTATTTAATATTAGAAAAATTTAAAACGATTTCGAGTTTTTAACATGGGTAAACGAATGGACTTATCTCCAACAAAGGTTGGGAAAATTTGTGGATTATTAATGGCTGAAAATATGTCGCAGTATGAGATTGCTGCTATGGTAGGAGTATCACGAAGCTCCGTAAGAAATATAAAAAAAAAAATTGATTCCGGTATAGATTTATATCCAAAAAGGAAGGGTGCGTGTGGTCGGCATCGGGTCACTACGCCTAGAACAGATAGGAAAATAAGAGATATCTGCATTGAAAATAGAAAATTACCAGTTAAAATACTAGCTCAAGAGATACAGAAAGCTGGATTTAACGTGTCGCAAAGAACTGTACAGCGACGTTTAAAAGAAGAAGGACTTGTAGCTAGAAAACCTGCTCGAAAGCCAAAACTAACCCCGGCTATGATAAAGAAGCGTTTTGAATGGGCTAAAAAGTACCGTAACTTCAATGAAAATGACTGGAAAATGGTACTTTGTAATTTCGTATAGATTCTTAAATATATGTTAAACAAATATTTAAAAACAGTATTGATATTTTAAATTTTTCATAGGTGTGCTTCTCTGATGAATCTGTATTCCAAGTGATGACGGAAAAATCATATTTTGTAAGGAGAAGAAAAGGTGAAAAATTTCATCCCAGTTGTATTGTACCTACGGTTAAACATCCTACTTCCATAATGGTGTGGTCAGTAATTAGTAGTAAAGGTCCAGGTCGCCTATACATAGTCGAAGGAACAATGAGAGCTGACCAATACCAGAGGGTTCTAACAGATCGTTTGCTACCACAAATGCGGGAGTGGTTTAAAGAAGGTGAATATCCGATTTTTATGCACGACGGAGCTCCATGTCACAGAGCCAAGCGCATAAGTGACTTTCTAGCTGAAAACAATGTTACAGTTCTTGATTGGCCGGGGAATTCACCTGATATGAACCCCATTGAGAATATTTGGGAGTTTATGAAGAGAGAGATCGGAAAAGTTGGTCCTACAACAAAAACCAAATTAATAGAAGCCTTAATAAAGATATGGCATCATAGTCCTTCCATTAAAACTATAATGGAAGACTGTATTAAGAGTATGCCCCGTCGTATTGAAGCAGTATTGACCGCCAAAGGAGGGCATACAAAATACTAATTTTTCTATTTCTAAATTTTTTACTATATTAATTGAATTCTTATATGCGAATCACTTATATTTTTGTTTTAAAATGTGTAATAAATACTTAATTTAAATAATTTTTTAATTAACTGCATTTATTATTTTATAATTACGGTTAAAATTAAAATATTAAAATTTTTTCCCTTGGGCCTAATAATTTGGCAACCTACTGTATATAGAAGGGTTGAAAATTATATTTAAAACACTGCTATTTTATAAAAAGAAACAATTTTTGTATAAAGAATCAGCTTGTGTATACATTTTTTTTCCCAATTTTTTTAAACCTTTTATGAAACACTCTCATATAAATAAAAGTGCTTAAAATTGAATTTAAAACATTTTTTCTCTTAATATTTTTTTCAATATTTGGATAAAAACTGTTAAAAAAAAAAATCTTTTTTCGATATTTCCGCCCAAATCTGACATATTATATCTATTGCGGAAATTTTGTGATTCTCAATTATTTTGAAAACTATGACATTTTTGAAATATTCTTTGACTTTTTTTCATTTTTGAACTCTTTCAGGTTAAAATTTTTTTTCAGAAAAGAAAACTACATGAACCTTTGATAATTAAAACAATAGATACCATATAATAAAAAAATATACTGAAAAGGGAAAAAATTATAATAACCCTGATCTGTCAAATTTACATATAAGTACATAACAAAATATAATTATTTACTGATAAATTTGACAGATGATAAATTTTTAAATAAATTTTTATAATAGGGTATCTATTACTTTAATAATCGAAGATCTAACTATTTTTCGTTTTAATATTTTTTTTTTGTATTTTCATTATCAAAACGGCTATAGCCTATAAGAATCATTTTTTGATAATTCCGTTAACATTCTTATTTTTAAGTATGTAGGTATATTTATTAGTACTTTGTACTTCTCTCTATGGAAAAGCTATTAGGACCATTTTTAGACACCTGCAACTGGGGGACCTGTACGAATTTACAGCTAGTAAGACACGAAAATTAAAGTTCCAATACTATATTCTTACATGTGTTAATAGCTTTTCTTAATTATGGGGGGCTACTTTAAAAATCAAGAAAATGCCTCTTTATTTTTTGAAATTTTTTCTTACATAATATATATTATTTAGGTACAACTTATATGTACCTAACCTAATTATGCATAAGAAAAGAAATTACAAATGTTCATGCAAAAGTAGAGAATATTAAATGTATTGCCATTTTAGAAATACATATACAAAAAAATCTTGTTTATCTTTATTTTCAAATACAAAAAATATATAAATAGCCACATACATAAGTACATATTCATAAAAATTACTTGAAATTTCAAATTTTTTAATATAAAAAACATGAAATAAGTACCTACCTACTTCTTTTGTAGGTATGTCAACATTTTTGAAATTTTTATGATTATTATATCAATACATAAATCGCAGACTATCTTTTATCATATCTCTCTAAAAAAGAAATTGTTTGCAATGTAAGTTAATTATTTATTTTTGATTTGTGCATCAAATTTTGTAAAGGCACTGTATCATGTTCGTTAAAATATTCTATATAAACAATTTTTTTTTGTGCTTTTTATTAATTCTATCAAAACGAGCAATATACGACATTTAACTTCTATAAAAATCGTATAAGTAATTTTGAACGCACCTAAAAAAACTAAGTAGGCTAGTGTAATGTTACATATCCATATGAAATACAAATTGTATATACAAATTATTTTGACATTGGCAGTTGTGTCAGTTGGTTTTAAATTTTAAAATTATTGTGACTGTGTTTTTCATTTATTTTAAAATTGAAAATTGAAAAGAGATGTTTAAAATAATACAAACTATAGAAAGAGGAAATAAAACATTGTCCATCGTTCCGTATAAATGGGAAAAAGACCACATTGTATTTTGGCCAAAAAACGTGTCACCAAAATTATTATTTAACATGCAAAGTGATGCATCCAGCCAACCTGGAAATGGCTGGATGCGTATACCATGTGTGCTGACAAGAAAAAATCTTACGTCCTATCAGCAAGCAGAGGAAGTTTTGGAAAGAATGCTAAATGTGCCTGAGACCGAAGATGATGAAGATTATGAATTGGGCAAATATCGTAATCTTAAAAATCGAGAGCAAATCGGACGATCACCGCAACTAGATTTTAATGCAATAATTGAATCATCTTGGGTATAGAACACAAAAATATATTATTTTCTTTTTCATATTTTAGTAACGTTATTATATTGTCATTTCAGAACGAAAATGAGACTGTAACTCAAGTAGATCAAGAAATTGAAATTCCTGCGGAAAAATCTATAACAAATATTAATTATTATCAACCTGAAGGACAAGAAATTATGTTGGAAGTATATAACAATAACAATTATGACAATAATGAAAATATTACACATACAAACAATTCTGAGCAAAATTTTATAAAAGTTATGGAGAAAATTGAATCTTTGCAGGAAATTATTAAGATAATAACTAACTCTATTGCAGCTCTTCATACAAAGTTGGACCGCATTATTGAAACCCGACATAATTTACAAAATTTACAGAATTGTACAGAACAAAAGTTGTCAATTGATTTGTTACCAATAAAAAATCTAGAGGAGATCGATGAATTTGAAACGAAATTGCAAGATAAATATTTTTTTGATGAAGTAGTAAGTGTATCCTTTAAAATATTTGTGTATATTATACCTACCTGTTTAAATTTTTTTTTAATTTTTTTTTTTTTATAGATAAAGGTGATATGCGTTATTTGTGGTAAGAGTGGAAATCGTTCAGGTGATGGGTATTTTATATTTTTTTTCTGTTGAAATAATTCAGTTAGTAATGTTTTTACATTATAACTTTGATTAACTTTTATATAGAAACTGTCTTCATCAAAAGTCTGCGATATTCGAATTAAATCCCCTCGGTTAGATTCTGACACTTTTTTAAATATTATATCATCATAATTTTTAGGAGTAGAGATATATGTCAAAACTTCATTAAAAAATTCTTTGAAAACTTGATTTCGAGTAAACCCGGGATTAGGAGTTATATTTTTAATAAGCTTTGGCAAAAAATTAAACTTCCAATCATCCAAATGTAATTCCGAATCGTTATATGAATAATATGTGTAGCCTATAGATTTGGTTACTTTAATTTTTTCGAGAGGTTTTTCAATATTTGTTACATAAACATTATACTGTCCAATATTAATAAAAACACATTTCTTTTTGTTTAATTCTTCTGTTTGTAGGAAATCGTTCAGATATATTTCTGAAAGACCAACTTTCCAATTTCCATTTCTTAAATCAAAGGGAATAGGTAATTTATTTTCAAATGAAGCTAAAGTGCTGTTTGGAAACAGTGTTAAATTATCATTACTAAACAATGTTACATAGAAGTCATCTTGACTATCCATCTTTGTTAAATTCTACTAAAACATAAAATGTTGAACTATTTATATGTTGTCCATTCCAGTGTTGATGAAGTTCTTAGTTTTGGACTTCTTAGTAAAGGTTTTAGTTTTCGTTTTTTTGTTTCAGGAAATTGTGAAAGTATAGTTGAGGAAATTGAACTACCGGCTGATCTTAGTGTCTTCTTTTTTTCAGGAGATGGTACAGCAACGGTAATTACATCACCGCTTGGTGTTTCAAACATTCGATAATCAGAACTTAGAGATGGTCTTTCGACTAATTTTTCATCTTTCAACATTTCAGTTTGAGCTAATTTTTTAAATGAATTTTCATCATCCAAATCATAATGTGTTAAATCGATATCCATACTTGAATTTTCTTTTTTAGGATCATATTCAAACACATCATCAGTAACTAATGGTAAAAAATCGGTCTGTGCTGATGTTGATTTGTATTTAGGTAATTCAGTTTCTGTATATGCATTTCGTTTAGAAAAAAATTTTGTTTGAGTGCCTATATCAAATGTAAGATTATTAGTCTTTTCTGGTAATTTTTTTGCGTGTCTTTTGTTAATTCCATATTTGAGGAGATTTTGCCGATATAAGTACCATTTTTGCAATGGTTTTAATTTTTTGTCATATAAAACTTTTTTCATTTTTTGATCTAATAAATCCAAGTTTTTATCATCTTGAAATAATTTACTAAATTTTGAAAATATTTCTGGTGACATAACAATCATTCGCTGCATTATGTCTTACTGAGCAATTTTCCTATTACACCAGATAATATAGTACCGATTAAAGTTGGTAAAAATCCACCATGTTGAACTAATATTTTTCGTTTGGCTTTTATACTTTTCTTTGCACAGCCTAGGAATCTTAATTTTTTTTTATGTTTTTTTAATTTAGCTTTTTGTGCTGGTGAAATTTTATTATTACCATTTAATATATTGATTGCAATTTCAGCAATAGTTTTTATAATATCATCATCACAAAATTTAAGAATATTTTCACGAAATTTCTTCTTCTTACACTTTCCTAGTACATGTAATATATGTTGGTTTTTCTTCAATCGTTTCATACTTTTGACAGTTGTTCAAATCACTCGTATTACAGAAGCATATGCAATATTCTTTTGAAAAAATATTAGTTCTAATACTAAACAAATCGTTAACGTCTTGTGTTAAATCCAACACAATATAACCATGTGGACTTGAGGTTGATTCATTATATACCCCCAGGAAACCTTTTATATTTTCCGGATATAGTTGTCTAGCAAGAGGAAAAATCTGTGATTTGTCTCGAGGGTTCTTAAAAAGCACTAAATATTTACAATTTAATGAAATATCTCTTGAATATTTCCCCTGATGAAAAACGTTTTGCGTTAACAATACAATAGATAAATTACGATGGTGTGAACCTTTAGTAAATAATTCGCATACCTGTTTATTTGCAGAATCTAACATTAAATCATCTATAACTATTAATGTAGGTTTATTTTCATTCTCACTAAACTTTTCCGGAATACTGGTAAAAAAGTCTATATCAGAAAAATCTATATTTTTCGGAATAGCTGAAATTTCTGGGTTACACCATTTTATTGTTTCAATTCTTGGATGTATCAATCTGTTAATATTTATAATTAAGTTGCATATAAATGTTGTTTTTCCACAACCAGATGGTCCCGCCACCATCATTGTAAATGGATGATTAAAATATATCATCATTGGTTCGCGTTTTAAAAGTAATTGCAAGATAATTGGATTTGTTTTTCAAATATATAAAAACGTGTATTAAACTTATTCTCATTTTGAAAGATGGAGGTGAAGGAGGTGGAAGAGTTTTTAAAATTATATTCCTCTGTCTTATTAAATGAGCATAAGCAACGTATTTTTCACATGTATAAATACATTCAAGAATTTTCAACAACAGAAAAATTTACGTCAATATACGGAACTCATTTGGCTCTTTGTCCTTGGGCTTACGATAACTCGTCATCTGGACCGGATACATGTAACTGTTGCTTTATAGAAAATTATAAAATAGAATTGAAAAATCTGATTAAATGGTACAAACATAATGTCAAGGGCACAAATAGTATCGGAAATACATAGACCAGCCAGACGAAACTTCCGTCGAAGAAAATTTATTCAAAAAGGTTTAAACGATACATGGCAAATCGATTTAGTAGAAATGATTCCATATGCAAAGTATAACAAAGGAAATAAATATTTATTAACTGTAATAGATATCTTTTCGAAATATGCTTATGCTGAACCAATTAAAACTAAAAATGCTAATAACGTTTTACTGGGCATGCAAAAGATTTTTAAACGTGCTGGAACACTCCCAAAAAATATTCAATCTGATCAAGGTAAAGAGTTTTTTAACAAAGAATTTAGAAAACTTATGGAAATAAAAAAAATTAATCATTATCATACATATTCTGAAATGAAAGCATCCATAGTAGAACTTTTCAACCGTTCTTTAAAAAATGCAATGTGGAAGCAGTTTAGTTTTCAGGGTAATTATAAATGGATATCTATTTTACCCTCACTTATTGAGAAATACAACTCAACATATCATCGTACAATTAAGCCTAAAAAAACTTTCAACCTAAAAAAGTTACAAAAGCAAACGAGAAATATATTTTGAAGAATATTTACATACAGCCGAAATTTTATCAGAAAGCTAAATACAAAGTTGGAGATTATGTACGTATCAGTAAATACAAAGGAAACTTTGCAAAAGGTTATCAACCAAATTGGTCAACAGAAATATTTACAATCAAAGAAGTAAAACGCACAGACCCAATTACTTACAATTTACTTGATTATACAAAAACACCAATTTCAGGTTCTTTTTACGAGCCTGAACTTACTCGAGTCAAAAATCCTGAAACTTTTCTTGTTGAAAAAATATTGAAAAGAAAAGGAAATCAAGTTTTTGTTAAATGGTTATGTTTTGATAAAGATCACAATTCTTGGGTAAATAAAAACGATATTATATGAAACTAATTTGCTTTTTTATTTTTAATTTTTTTTAACGTTTATTTATTCGCAAAATACAAAGTAGTTAATATAAAAAATCAATTAACATTAACATAAATTCATATCAAACACCTGGATTTTTTCTTTAAAAATTTTTTCTGCAACACAATAAATCTATTTGATTTTATAATGTTCTAATTTGTATCTACAATAACAGAAAATTTAATTTACATTATACAAAGTAGCAGAAAATTTAATAATAACTGACTTTTTTATTTACAAAATACAAAGTAGTTAATATAATAAATCAATTAACATTAACATAAATTTTTATCAAACACTTGGATTTTTTCTTTCAAAAATTTTTTCTGCAATAAACATAACAATTAATCAATAAATACATTTTTTAAATTACTTTAAAACTAAGATACAATATCAAGGTCAATATTTGCATTTTATTTCTCTCATAAATAACAACTGCATTCTTGTGTTAATATTACGTTAAAATAATTGATTGACCGTGAAAGCTTTTTATTAAAAAATAAAATAAATTCTTATTATTTACAATAATCTATGTTACTATATACAATCACAACAAGATCATTGTACTTACTTGTATTATTTACAAAAGCTTTTTCCGGAAACTAATCATGCAACCGGTAGAAATACTACACACCTGTTTAGGTCATTGCACTATCTACTTGTTCCACATTATCTAGTTGACCTTCTATAATATTATTTACAAACACTTTTCCGGAAACTAATTATGCAAACGCCAATCACGACATTAATTTGCATAAATATTTCTACAATAATTATGCAAGCGCCAATAGCAACACCTTTACTTTAATATTTGCTGTCTCTTTCTCGCACAGAATTCCCATGCACAGGTACCTGCTTTACTACTCCAGGTGTTACATGTTGGTGAAGTTGGTGACTATTATTCAACGCACCGCGTTGATTCTAGTCATTTTCAACTTGGAGCTTTATCTTTCTTAGGTGAGTTTAATGATCTTCCAACTCCAGGTCGAGATCCTAGTGCATCTGTTGTATTAGCTCTGTTTGATATTGATGGCCTGTTAAAGAGAGTTTTGGGTTAAGCTCAGCCAACGTTAAATACAGCATTCAATGTTTGATATTTAAAGGAGGTTACAGTCAAGGTTTTAAGAACTTTTGATTAGAGTTTATTTCTGAGAAATTTTTTTATTAAGGCTGTGTTCCCGTTGAAATTGTGCAACAATTTTTTTTTTTGCTGTGTTCCTGCATATTCATATTATAATATAATCCCTTCTTTCTGTGTTGCTGTTTTGCTGTAGTTCGAGTATCTAATTCCTTTTGAAACTTTTAAAATCTTTGTTATAAAAGTTCCTAAATTTCAATTAACACTCAGTTTCAGTAATTTAAATTTACTATAAAAAAACAAAAAAATGTATGTGAATTGTGAATTTTCTTAACTTAAAATTTAAAATTACGTATATGTATACATTTTATAAAATAAAAATAAAAAAAATTCAAGGAAAAACAAATATTGTGTTGAAGTGAATATGTATTAACAAGTATATATATAAAAAAAATAGATAAATAATAAAAAAAAAACTAAGAAAAAAAAAATAAACCAATATTGAAATAAACTTAAAATTAATATTAAAACAAAATTTACAAGATCATCAAAGGGATCATCTCTACAATGTAAAATTGAAAATACTGAATTATTGTTACACATGTAAGATGGCTTAGCCGTGCAGCATTTTTAAAACGATTTAGAGATCTTTTGCCCGGAATAAAACAGTTTTTGACTGGAAGAGAAAAATTATATTCCGAACTGGAGGATAAAAGTTGGCTGATAAATCTTGCTTTTCTTTGCGACATTACAGAGCACCTGAATAAATTAAATTTACAGCTTTAGAGGAGACACAAATCAATTCTTGACATGATAACAGCAGTAAAGACGTTTAAAGAAAAACTATCCTTGTTTATGCGTCAACTAGAACGGGGTGATTTGAAACATTTTAAAAACATGGAAGAAGAATCCAAAAATACCCCAGGAATTCTTTACGATAAATATACCAATCAAATTACTACCCTTTTAAATGAATTAAACACACGTTTCGCAGATTTATCTAAAATTGCAAATATTGCTACGTTCATGTCATTCTCGTTTAATAATTTTATTGATACAGAGGAGATCGCTCCTCAGATAATTTTTGGATCCACCTATCTTTGTGAATCAGCCTTTTCTTCAATGAATGGCATTAAAACAAAACATCGATCTTGTTTGACAGATGATCATTTGGCATCATGCTTGCGAATCGCCATAAGCTCCTATGACCCGAAATACGAAGAACTTGCTGATAAGTTGCAGTGCAACGTATCAGGTGCAAGTAGTAGCAGTTAATAGGATTATATTAAGATATGTTTACATTTTAGTATAGTATTATAAGTTTTTTTCTAATTTGTTTTGTATTTAAATAGAATAAATAGAATAACTACAGGTAACAATTGAAAATAGCTTTTTCAGGTAGACCGCCAGATTTAATTTAGTTAAAAGTCGCCCGCAAGACTTGAAAGTTTTGCCACCCTTGGTATATAAGGATGCTGCAACACAAGCTTTTCTTAAAGAAGATGTATATGAAAAAGAAGTTGAGGAAGTATTCGAAGACGAAATGGAAAAAGTTTTTAAAAAAGCATTTTCTGCCTCTTCAGCTGGAGAACGTCTAAGAGTTAAATAGTCCAGCAAAACGTCAAGCTTGTGTTCCTAAAACGTCAAAGTATTAAAAAGTTATACATCTTCAATGCTTATTTCATCGTATTGGTAAAAGGGAGATTGTCTTAAAATATCACGAATGGAATAAATTTTATTATCGTTTTAACGCAAAACTCGATATGCAGATGATAAAAGCATAAAAGAAAACTTACATCATGGGTTAAGACCTGTAAAGGACAAAGCATAAGTAGTAACAGAGAAGAAGCAGAAATGTTTTACAATGTAAACGATTTTATTCAAGCAGTGATGACACAGTATAAACCTGCTGAGTAAAATGTAAAAGAATATGTTGCAGAATATCTGAAAACATGTAATGAACAGAAAGTATTAATGTTACAGAAAGAAATTTATATACCAATGCAGCGTTTTAATGTACAATGTAATTATTCAAGACTGTTTTTTGAAATCCCTGTAATGTTAAAACAAAAAAATTGTAACAATCTCTATAAATAAATAAAATAAATCAGAATTAATAATATAACTAATTTTTATTTATATAGTTATTTAAAGAGACTAAAAATTATTTCTAAAAATATCTTCAAAGTAGTCAGGATTTCTCTGCCGATTATTTATATCCCAATTTTCGCTAAATGGAACTACTTCCCCATCTTCAGCAATTTTTTCTTCACTTCTTCTTCTTCATCTTCCGATTCAACTATCTGAAAGAGAGGTATAAATTTCTCCGTTTCTGTTAAGTCTTCGTCATCCATGGTGTACATGATTTTATTTTTGTGTATCAGGCATTGGGTATTTACATAGTCAGTTTAATGAAACGGACCTCATTTGCAGACATATAGATATAGAGATCATATATCTATATATTTAATTTTTTCTCCTGGTTTGCATTTATAGTATGTGAAAACATTATCAGTCCTACCACCGTAAAATGCAATTTTAGGATTTTAATATTCGCAAGTATTTCATGTAGTTTTTAGCGCAATTCACATTCCCACATCTCAACAACATTGCATTCAAGAAATTAAGTGTTCGGATTTTGATAGTGTTTTTTCATACCTCCGATTTAATGTGTCATTAGAATCTTTATGCAAAGGTGTATACCTTTTAGTAGTTAAACATTTAGGATGTCCGTAGTAATAGGACTCATAAAATTCATATACCTCTTTAATATCCTCGAAATACCCGTCAACTTTAACACCAGCAATTATTTTTTCTCTGCCGTTAATTCTACATTATAGTTTAATTTTACGAGAATCTATTTAATTAATTTAATTTGTTCAACAAATTTAAAAAAAATTGTAAAATAAATTTTAAAAAGTATCAAAATATTGTTGTACATTTATATTTTGTTCTTAAAATTTGAACTAACAAAATAATTTTTGAAATTATAATACTATATCAAAAAAAGAGAGTATTTTTTTTTGTAAAAAGGACAAAACTATATTGCATAAAATAGACTAACAAGTATAACTATTTTATTAATTTTTTTAAAATTTTTTAATTTCAGATAAAAAATTAAAATCTTAAAATTTGAAAGAGATGACAAACTATGATATTACAAGATTTTTTCCTTCCAATGAATTGGGACGAGGGATTGAATTCAGTACTGCCTAAAAGAAGTGGAAAATTAAAAATAATTTTGTGCAGTGTATAAGTTAACAACATTTATTATACGGGTCAAATTCCACTTGCAACAGTTAACGAACTTAATCATTTCACAATGATTTTTGTCTCATCGCAGCAAAATTATAACAGTTGGGAAACATTAAAATAATAATTTCCCACATCGACAAATCACGTTGCAATAACATGTGAATGCAAGTAAGAATTTTTGGATAATCAAAAATTTAATTATTTTTATGTCAATTCTAATTTGATAGTCAATATAGAAAGACGTTGTAACTTTTAAATGAATTCTTTTTATTAAATTTTCAAACATTTTCAGAAAATTCTATAAGAAAAAACTTAAAGTAAAAATTAAAGTTTTTTTTATTATTATTCCGGAGTAGCAAACTATTAACGTATATGCCAATGCCGTGATTCAACATCTACAGCATTTGCATTCACAAATGTTTCATCTAATACTCCTTCGACCGAAAATGGTACCTTTTCTCCTAAGGAATATGAAATTTTTTTTAAAAAATTTTAAAACATTAACTATTAAATTTATACCATGGATTTTGAATTTAATTATACCAAATTTTGCGGCGTTTGTCAAAAAAGCAATAGATAATCAATTATGTGAAACCGATTGAAATAATTTATCAAAACAAATTGAAAATTACTTCATTGAAAGAAATATATCACTCTCATCGAACATTGTACAAGATTTGGCCGACCAAATTGAAAAATTATTGCCTGGAGAAAGTGAGGTAATAAAGTATTATATCAAATACCATTAAGTACGTAGATCTATTATTAAAATTTAATTTACTCTATTTTAAGTATGTGTGGTACAATAAAGCTAAAGGTTCCAAAGCGAGTAGCAAACTTTACTATAAGAGGAACAACATCGGAAATAAAGAACAGGTAGAGATAGTGATATTACGGAAAAAACCGTTTCCGAAGAGCTTTCCTACTACATTAATGGTAACTAAACTTTAAATATCTTGTTTAAAAATTAATTAATAACTTATAAACTTTTTAAATTATTATGATAAAATTTCAGATTCTGAAGCTGAAAATATTGAAATTGGCTAGTATACAACAAGAATGATTTACAAAAAATTAAAGAAAACTGGGAAAATACTATTGTTTTCCGACATAAAAATATAGAAAAATACGATAATCATAATATAATAACATAATTAAAATTTTAAAAGAATGGCCCAGCTTTGGACTTTCTTTTGGTTCTAAATTGGTTAGTATATATTTAATATTGTAAAAAATTAAATAGAATTTAGAAAGACTCTTTATAATTATATTATAATTACATTTTTTTAGATTGATATTGACTTTGATTTTCTGCACCCAAATGTGGTAACCATATTTTATACGCACTGGGGTATTTTTGAAAGGAATATAATTCCAAAGTTTGAAATTGTGCTTTGTGAAAAAATAAGACTTGATCTCCTAAGGCAAATTACATTATTACAGGATGAAAACAAAAGTACAAATATACATATATCTACTTAATAACTTGTTTCTAAATTCTAATACATTTATTTTAGCTACAAAACAAGCAGCTTTAATGTTTCTTTTACATGAAGTCATTAAACCCACTAAAATAACTAAATATAATGGAGCATTGAAAAAGTCATCCGTTGAAGATTCCCAAAACAGTTTTTTTAAATTTTTTACCAATCCCTATCAACCTGATGTTTTATCAAAAAAAAAGGTACACAAAATTTTTTGTTTATTGTGACGGAATTAAGTTTGAGTTTGATGATTTTCTAAAATCTTTGTTAATATTGTTTAAAATTTTCTTTGTTTTTAATATTAAATACCAATATTTATAGGTAAACTAGAACCAATGGGTACATGATAAAATGGCAGAAAACAAGAAATCAAAAACAGATGAAGAAACATACAGGAAACTCTTTAAAGAACACCGGGAGCAAACCAAAACACTATCACCAATGTTTACTGATGCCACAAAAGGAATAAGAGGGCTATAGCCATAATAGAAAATGAAAAGTTACTAAAAACCACCCCCCTACTGTCCGACTACTGTCAAATATACGTAGCAGAGGACATGGCTGTACTGGAGGCTGTCAAAGAAGCCCAGCAAAGGAACAAAAAATACGTAATATATTGTTATATAAACAGCTGATGCATTTAAAGGTTTTACGATATTAAATGCAAATGCATCAGCATTGCTGATGCATTTAAAAGCTTTTACGATATCAAATGCAAATGCATCAGCATTTATAATTAAAGTGTAAAGCTTTCCATGGAACTGAAGAATGCATAAAATACAAAGAAAGAAAGAATCTTTCTCCTTTCTTTTTCGAGTCGTGCTTAAGAACAGACATAAATAAAAATAAAATAATTAGAATCCACAAGTGGTTGTTTTTTATTTAAATTCGGAACTCTCGAAACCGGAAGAACCTCAACACCAAACTACATACTGACTGTCTTAGTGTGGTTAATGCTGAAAATTCTTTTTATTAGCTCCCCTAGCGTCATTCGTCAACATCTTGCTTTTCGTTTCGTTCCATGTTTCATTCTACCTTTCAGCAATGACAACTGTCAAAATAATTATTTTGACAGTTCTAAGAGAAAATAAACAGAATGCGGGTTGCTGATTGGATTATATCTCTGACCTACTAGAGATATGGAATGCTATTAGATAAGTATTCAAATGATATTTTTTTTCCTTTGTTAAATAACATTCTTTTTAGGTGCTGCTATGCTGAACAAAAAAATAATATTGCTGAAAAAACAAATGAAATTTTATGCTGCTACTGGATATTGGTAAGAGATTTTATTTTATTATTAAATAAAAATATCCGGTCTCACATTTATACATTTTATTAATAAGAATAAATAAATTAAATACCCTGATGGGTCAGCTAATGTTTATCAATTATTATAAAAAAAAATTTATATATGTAAATTTCATCAATATGCAAACTTTTAGCTTTATTGTCACTTTGTTATTTAAAAATATATTATTTCGGTTATCATCAGGGATATAAATCAAATAACTTAAAAAATTTAAAATTGCTTTTAAAATTTAAAAAATTTTACTATAGATATACCGAACTTAAAAACGAATTTTCATTTAGCTTTGTTGTTCAGTATAATATAAAATAAAATTTATTTTTAAATATATTTGGTTTTTTCTATATAATATATATATTTTCGAAATATATTTTATAATATGTATTATATTAAATTTTTTGAAAATCACTTTTATTTAAACGAAGCTTTACATTTTCTGTTTTAAAGTCTGTAATTTGATCCAAAAAATTAAAAAAATTTGCAAGGAATAAATTATTTAGAATTTCGGAATTATTGAAAACCGTCTCTTTATCAATTTATAAAATTTTACTATGACCTACCTTTAAACATAATATACGATTATTTTTTTGTTTCGTTTATATGCTTGGCGCTTGCTAATGATATGACACTTGAAAAAAATCTGATAAAAAAATTTAATTTTAATTTGTCATAATCATGTAAACATACTTCTCGTATATGAACGTAGTTTAATTATAATTTATGAAATGTCAAATCGGTCATTTTCAAACGCGATTTGAATTTCACAATTAATATTTGATACTTTAGTGTTGACTGTTGCTTCGTAAAAATTGGATTCGTTTGTTCAAAATTAATAAAATAAAATATATAATTAAAATTATCATTTTGCCATTGATTTTGCAATCTTAATAACAATGCGTCTTATATCTTGGACAGACATGTAATATCGATATTATGATAACCCTGATATTACCTTTATATTATCTATGTGTCAGCTATGATATTAACGTAAAAATATGGGTATATAAACTCGATATCAATATCACGTTCAAAGGCATAATATTGTAATTCAAAACAGCAATGTTGTTCATCAGAGCAGTCTGGTGCCAGATAAATCAATTATTTTTTTAATTTGAAGTACTTAAAATCAGGTTGTTTGACATATTTTTATATTTTTTTTTATTCTTTTTTTTTAATTTTTATAAGAAAAAATATAGCTTTAATAGGAAAAATTATTGAAGTTTTTTTTTTTGTTTTTAATTTGTGAATGGGCGTCGTTATGTCGCGTGAGTTACATATCCAGCATAACACATGAGCATTACTCATAATAAGTTTTATTCATATTTTCTATTTATTGTTATTTTAATAATATAGGATGCACCTGAATAAACAAAATCATAATTCATAATATTTTATCTATAATTATATTTAAATTCAATTAGTCTATACTTTATTGTAACTTATTTCTAAGATTCATCTGATAACAAAGTCATATAAATGTATTGAATATTAAAGAATGTGCAAGCTAAGGCTTTTTATCTAATTTCTTTGTTTAAACTTTTCCTTTGTTTGAAAAAGCATAAATAGATGCATTTTTTGTAATTAAGAGTCATTCTTTAATTCATTGTCATTCATTAATTATTATTAAGTCATTCATTATTATTGGATTATTCAGATTAATATTAGATTTAATAAAGCACTATAAACTTAATTCTTATTTGTTTTTATTTTTTTTTATTCAAACGCATGCGAAAAATGTAATTGGCGCAGTCGGGTAGGATCAGGTGATGATCCTTTATCAGTGTTTCGCGTAATTAAATAAAGAAAAAAAATTCGACGGTTTATCGGATTAACTTAAATTTTTCTTAAAAGTTAAAATAAATAAAATATTATATAAATTCTTATAAAAAAATTTTAAAAAAGTGATTAATTAAAATTAAATCGACGGTTTATCGATTTAATTATTATACAAAAACTATATAAAAACTATTTAAAAACTATATAAGAAAAATAAATAATAAATAAAATTTAAATAAAATTTTTGTATATAAAAAAAAAATATATATAAAAAAAACATTAACTCTATCTTCATTAAAAATCATAAAATAATTTGTGAAAATATTTATCTGACGGTTTATCAGATAAATAAAATTAATAAAAACATTTAAAAATTAAGGAAAATTTGAAGTGTTTATTTAATTGGTGAAAAGTGGACTATTTGGCAAAAGTTCTGTGCAACATAAATTAACATCAGTCAACCAAGTCAACACGCAACACTGGTATTTCTAGGATTGGTGAACTCCTGTTCTTAACACCTGATCGAATTAAAGTATGCAGCTGAAAAAATTATTGATTATACTAATTGCAAAGTAAGTCAAAATTTTATATATAAAAGTCAAAGAATTGAATTTAATAAAAAAAATTTTTTATAAAATAAAATCTAATTAAAGTAAAATAAAAAAAAAAATATATAATATGAAAATTTAAATATTGTTAACTTTTTTAAATATAAAAAAAAAAAAAAAAAATAAAATATATAAGAAAAATTAATATATAAAAAAAAATAAATATAAAAA
Source organism: Dolichopus griseipennis (assembly GCA_963082915.1). NCBI lineage: Eukaryota > Metazoa > Arthropoda > Insecta > Diptera > Dolichopodidae > Dolichopus > Dolichopus griseipennis. Next base: position 47,611,218 of record OY720443.1, on the reverse strand, counting down.
AAAAAAAAAAAAAATAAAATACATATATAAGAAAAATGAATATATAAAAAAAAAAAAAAAAAGAAGAATATATATTGAAAAAATATTAGGTGTGAATTTGTGAGATGGAATATCAGCAAGTTCTACCTATTTATTAAAAAAAAAAAAATTAATAAGAAAAAATAAAAAAAAGAAAAAGAATTATTGGCAATTGTGTGGGCTACAAAATATTTCCGTCCATATTTATTCGGACACAAATTTAAAATAGTAACTGATCACAAACCTCTATCCTGGTTAATGAGTTTAAAAGATCCCAATTCTAGATTAGTTCGTTGGCGATTGAAACTGGAAGAATTCGATTACGAGATTCAATATAAAAAAGGTACAAAAAATGTAAACGCTGATGCTTTAAGTCGAATAAAATTGAATAAAGATAACACTGATTATTTAATAGAAGAATTAAATATGAACGAAATAGATGACGTAAGTAGCATTAATAGACCTAGAACTATAAATGTATCTTCAACTGGAATAAATCGCAACGGAACTTCAAATTGTGATACTATACATTCTGCTGCAGAAAATTTAAACGACGATATATATATTTCAGAACGTCCATTAAATGAATTTAATTTACAAATAATTTTTGAAAAAACATCCATTTTCATCCATGAAAAAACATTAGAAATAAACAAAGACGAATTTTTCGATTACCTAATTATACGGAAGAAGGTGTTACTAGAATTTTAAAAGAATATTTACCACCTAATAAATTATCTGCTATTTATACTAATGATGAAATTTTTAAAATTATCCAAACCGTTTATAAAAAATATTTCTCTGGTAGTAAAATTTTTAAAATAATTCGATGTACAGAAATTTTGACGGACATTACAGAAAATGACGAACAAGATGCAATTATTTTAGAATACCATGAGAAGAATAATCATCGAGGAATTAATGAAACTCTCTTACATCTTAAACGAACATATTATTTCCCATATATGAATCAAAAAATCACACAAACTATAAATAACTGTGAGACTTGTCAAACTTTAAAATATGACCGAAATCCCAATAGAACCGAATTTCAAAAAACAGAAATTCCTGAAAAGCCTTTAGATATTTTACATACTGATATTTATACAATTAATAACCAGATTGTTTTAACAATTATTGACAAATTTTCAAAATTTGCTTCTGCATATACCTTGGTAGCTAGGAATAGTCTTAATATTATTTCTTCAATTAAACATTATATAAGTCTTCACGGTATACCGAAGAAAATTATAGCGGATCAAGGAACTGAATTTACCTCAAATATATTTAAAGATTTTTGTAAACAGTATAACATTAATTTGCATATAACCTCATTTCAACAAACTTCGAGTAACTCTCCTGTAGAAAGAATGCATTCTACTTTCACTGAAATATACAGAATTATCTTTAATAAAAATAAAGAAGAAACCCATGCAAATATATTAAATGAAACTATAATTACATACAATAATGCAATTCATTCCGCGACTAAGTACACTCCTTATGAATTATTTTACGGAAGACCATCCAAATTTTTTGACCATTTTGATTTTAATAACGAACATGAATATTTAGAAGGACTTAATAAATTTCAATTAGAATTTTATCCTGCGATTAAACAAAGAATACAGGAAGTAATTAATAAAAATATAGATAAATTAAACAAAGATCGGGAACCACCTGTTCAATATAGGGAAAATGAAAATATTTTTAGGAAAGAATGTAGAAGGAATAAATTAACCGCTAGATTTAGTAAACATAAAGTAAAGAAAAATAACCATATTACTCTTAAAACACAAACTAATAAAAAATTACATAAAATACGTATTAAGAGAAAACGTAAATTTCAGAATAATGGCAATGGTACAGAAAATCGAAATACAAGACTTGAACAACAATCCAGGAATGCTGATAATGAAACTGGGAGCAACTAGACAGATTATGACTTACCAACATATTGTACACATAATAAAATTAGATGACTATGAAAAAAATATTAAAATAATAGAAAAATCTATAGCTTCAATAAGGAAAAATTGTACAGAATTTACTGAAACTTTAAAAATATTAGATTTAAAATTTAATGAACTAAAATTTAAATTAGATACTTTATACCCATATTATAGAAAGAAACGTGGCCTCATTAATGGTTTAGGTTCTTTAATCAAAGTTATAACAGGTAATATGGATGCAAATGACGCTTTTATTATAAATAAACAAATTGAAACTCTCCAATCAAATGAAAAAACAATAAAAAAAGAAATAGATACCCAAATTGTAATTAATAATGAAATGATTGTAAGATTTGAAAATATAACTAAACATATAAATGTACAACAAAATAACATTGTAAAAACTTTAAATCAAAGTGACTCTAAATTAAATCAAATAGCTAAAAAAGAACAAACTTATTTTTTGTATTCACAATTTTTAAATCACATAAATTATAATATTGACTTGTTATCAGACCATTTACAGAGTATATCAGAATCAATAAATTTAGCAAAACTAAATGTAATATCAAAGAATATTTTAAATCCTGTTGAATTAAATTTTATTTTTAATTTACTAAAAGAACAAAATGTTAATTTAATTTCCAAACAACATGTATATGAAATGTTGCAATTTAAAGCATATTATAATGATACAAATATTATTTTTAATATAGAAGTTCCAATATTAGAAAATGAAATGTATTCAATGTTTCATTTAATTCCAATACCAATTAATAAAACATTATATATAAAAACTAATCCTTATGCAATTATAAACCAAAAAGGAAAAATAAAAGTTTTTAAAGAATTATGTCTTAAAGTAGAAAATATATTTTATTGTAAAGACAATAATGTTAAAATTTCAGAAGAAGATCAAAGGTGCATAGGTAATATAATTAATAATGAATTTAGTACATGTGTAATGCTCAACCAAACAGAAACAACAGAAATTCATCAACCAGAGACAAATTATCTACTTTTTATCAATGTTCCAAAAATTAAAATTGAATCAACATGTGAAAATTTTGGCAATATAATCATCCAAGGTACAGCTTTAATATACTTCGAAAATTGTTCAATTCAAGTCAATGGTATAAACTATAACAGTAAACCGCAAATTTTTGAAGAAACTATTTTTATACACCCAACAACATTTAACAGTATCAACTCATCAAAAGTTATCGATTATTTAAGTTTGGAAAAATTGCAAGATTTTCATTTTGAAACACAAAAATCTGTTAACATAATTCATCATGAAATTAAACATAATAATTGGTTATTATATTCAGTTACTATAGTACTCATATCTGTAATTTTGTATTTTGTTATCGTTACCTTAATCAAAATTTATCATGGTAAATATGCAGTACAAAATAAGCAGTTAAGCCTACAAGAAATGTCAAATTTTAATACTGAAGAATTAAATTATCCAAATGTTCCGGAAAATAGTCCAGCGAACGTTCCTGCCAAAGAAACTCCGATTACTAAGTTCCTCTGGCCGTCACGTCAACTAAGAGGGGAGGAGTTACATATCCAGCATAACACATGAGCATTACTCATAATAAGTTTTATTCATATTTTCTATTTATTGTTATTTTAATAATATAGGATGCACCTGAATAAACAAAATCATAATTCATAATATTTTATCTATAATTATATTTAAATTCAATTAGTCTATACTTTATTGTAACTTATTTCTAAGATTCATCTGATAACAAAGTCATATAAATGTATTGAATATTAAAGAATGTGCAAGCTAAGGCTTTTTATCTAATTTCTTTGTTTAAACTTTTCCTTTGTTTGAAAAAGCATAAATAGATGCATTTTTTGTAATTAAGAGTCATTCTTTAATTCATTGTCATTCATTAATTATTATTAAGTCATTCATTATTATTGGATTATTCAGATTAATATTAGATTTAATAAAGCACTATAAACTTAATTCTTATTTGTTTTTATTTTTTTTTTTTATTTAAACGAATACGAAAAATGTAATTCGTGCATAATAAATGTAAAGTGTAAATTTAATCTGAATATCGTTTTGGCTGATCTCTAACATGTAAAAATAAATCAAATAATTATTAATATTTTTGAGTCTTGTTTTGGTTGTTGAAGTGTAAACTTTATAATATAAAAATGTTCGTAAAAATTCAAATCGGAAGTGATAAAAAGATAACTCAAATAGAAAAATTTGATAAATCTGAAGAAGATTTTACCTATACAGATTATATCAAGTCAGGTAAGTAAACTATTTTATTGAACCTACACTTAAAAAAAAAGGTTCGTAAAAATTTAACGAATTCATTTCGTTGAACATATTTTATTCCGTTTTCCGTTAAAAATTGTCGAATTTTTAGGTTTTTACGGATTTTTAGTTGATATTATTATTAAAATAAACGTACTAAATCCGTAACATTTGTTTTACGGACTTTTATTTATTGACTCCGTAGTTAGTTAAACGCTTCCGTTACTGAATTCTAATAATATTCAAACGAAAAAAAAAAATAAAACAAAAAAAAAACAAACCACAACAAAAAAAAATTAACTAATCATAAATTCTACGGATTTATGCGTTGATTTTAACGGACATATTTCTGTTTCTACGGAAATTCTACGGATTTATACGTTGATTGACAGACATTTTTTGGTACATAATTTTAACGTACAATACAAAATTTTTGCATTTCTTAAAACAAAAACAAAAACAAATTCTACGGAATTGTACGTTGATTTCAACGGATAATTTTTTATTTAGACGGTTTTTACGTACAATAAACAATATTGTTCTTTAGTTTGTGACGACCGATCGAAAAGAGAAGTAATAACAAATAATAAAAATTAAAATAATAAAAAAAAAAAGTGCAATTATTTTTTGAATAATACTAAAAATTAAAAAACCCAAAAATTAAGAAAAAGAATTTTTTTTTAGTTTGGCATGTGATTAACGCTCTTAATGAAATAAAAAAAACTAATTTAATTTGCTTAAGTTTTGTAAAATAATATTAATTTATGGTAGAATAGGCATTAATTTTAATGGTTTTGTTTTTAACCTTCAGTCTGTGCATTGGGGTCAAAAAGACCCCAATGCAGAAAAAAAGGCGAAAAAATTAATTTTCTGTCAGGTTATTACCATAGGCAGCTAAGAAAGCCTTCATTGGTATTTAACACATACTTTATAACAAAAATTTCAGAAAAAGTGTTATGTATAACTTAGTTATGACAATAATTCTACAGCCAAGCACATTTTGGTGCATTGGGGTCAATTTGACCCCAAATTTTTTCATACGTATTAGTACAAATCATCTATGTACATAAGATAAAATCGTTATTTTGAATTTTAAAAATCACAGTTTCGGGGATTTCCCATTTTGAAGGGAATTTTTAAAAATTAGTATAAATAAAGAGATATTCATAAATTGAAATTAGTATTTTTTCAAGTGTTCTCTAAGAAGGTTAGCTGTAGTAAAAAAAAACTGTACGAAAAAACTATTATACCCTAATGTAATGGCTCAAAAAAAACTAAATAGCCAGGATATTGGATTTCTACTTGAAAACAATAGCAGCAGCTCAGATGAAGAAGAATTTTCCATTTATAACATTGATGGGGACTTTTCTGATTATGATGATATTGACCAGCATGATATGGATAATTATGACTATGAAATGGAAAATGTGGAAGATACCGAACTTGATGAGGGGGAAGAAGAAATAGGTATAGAATCTGATAAACAGCCGGAAATGAATGAAGAAGGAATTTGGTATTGCGCCCAGAACAAAAATTACGAAAGAAAATGGAGCGCAAATCCACCAAAAGTAACTCGAGTACCCGATTTTCAAATTCTAAGAGAAAAACAAGGAATTACTGTTCAAGCATCTCAGAATATAAACACTCCCCTAAGTGCTTTCAAAAGACTCATTCCAGAAACATTGATAAATGTTATAGTTTTGGAAACGAATAGAAAAGCTCGAAATTTTTACGCTACGGCTAGTAGCAGTTCACGTGTTTGGTATGACACAAACTCAGTTGAAATTTATGCTTTGGTAAGCATACTCATATATGCTGGCGCTCATAAAAACTGGGACGAAAGATTAGATGAATTATTCAATACAGATAACCGTCCTTTTTATCGAGCTGTGATGTCATTGCAAAGAATGCAGCAACTTTTACGATTTTTACGATTTGACAACCATCAAACTAGAGTTGAACGTTTGAAGGAAGATAAGTTAGCTGCATTTGGTGATATCTGGAAAATGTTTTTGTCAAATATTAAAGAATCTTATAAGCCATCTTCTCATATAACTGTAGATGAACAATTAGTATTAACACGTGGTCGATGTTCATTTAGGCAATATATACCGTCCAAACCAGGAAAGTACGGGATTAAAATCTTTTGGATGTGCGACGCTCAAAACTCGTATCCTTTGACGGCAGAAATTTATGTTGGAAAACAACCAGGCGCCCCACGCTCTGTTGATTACTCGTTGAATTTGGTTCATAAGCTATCTGCTCCATATATTAATAAAGGACGAACTATAACAATGGATAACTTTTTCACAAGTTGTAAATTAGCAGAGCAGATGTTGCAAAAAAACACAACAATAATAGGAACAATTCGATCAAACAAGCCTGATTTACCAAAAGAATTTACTAGCATGCAAGAAATCAAGAAGAGAGAAGTAAATTCTTCAAAATTTTGCTACGACAATTATCTCACTTTAGTGAGTTATGTTCCGAAGCCACAGAAAAATGTACTACTGCTATCAACCTTACACAATGATGATGCTGTTGACCCCTATTCGAAAAAGCCTAGCATTATATTGGACTATAATAAAACCAAGGGAGGTGTTGATACACTCGACAAATTAGTTCGTAGTTATACCTGCAAAAGAAAAACTGCACGATGGCCAATGGTTTTATTTTTCAACATGATTGATATAGCAGGTATAGCGGCTTATATTCTGTATTATCATGCCAATCCACAACTAAATATAAAACAGAAAAGTTTCAGACGTAAAGCATTCTTGAAACAATTGGCAATGGAATTAGCTAAAGAACAGATATTGCAAAGATTGTCGAATCCAAGAGCCATGAAAAAAAATGTGAAGACTGCTATCCAACAAATAGGATATAAAATTATAAGAAATGACGAAAACACAGCACCAAATAAGTGTGTCAGCAAGCGATTAAGATGTCATATTTGTCCTCGATCTGCTGATAAAAAAACAGCAACACGGTGCCATGTTTGTAATAAATCATGTTGCTCGAATCATTTCAAAACCATATGTATAAACTGTTTGGACGATATGGATTCATCCGAGAAAGAAAATGAAGATGTTTTTTTTGATGATGCTTCAGATTAATTTAATTTTAAAGTACTGTGAATAACTTTTGAGTTCCAAATTTTTTTAATGTGTTATATAATTTTGAATAAAGATATAATTTATAAACTAAAAACAAATATTATTTAAAAAAAAATACATAAAAAAGGAATAAATTATGAAAAAATATATTTGGGGTCAGTTTGACCCCAATGAACAGACTACGGAAAATTTTCAATGCACAGACTGAAGGTTAATCGTTTTTGTTTTATATTATATGTGTGTTTTGGTTTTTATTTGTTAATCATTAATGAATTAATTTGTTTATTTTATTTTTGTAAATATATAATTAGTTATTAGGAAAAAAAATTAAAAATAAATATGAAATAATTTAACAAACGCAGTTTTAATTTGTAGTTTTTAAAACAAAATTTTTAAATTTATTTAAGTTTCAGATAAACTAAATTACTAAATCAATAAAACCAAAGTACGGATTAAATTCTTCAGATAAAAAGAGTATCAGTTGAATTCGTTTATAAATTTTTTCGCTTTTTTTCTCCTACAAACAATAAATAGTAAAGATTAACCAAACCTTAGTAAGGAAACAGTATGTTAATAAAATAACGGATAAAAAAAAAATTTTACGGAATATATTTACGAAACACTCCTTTAGAAAAAAGTCACGAATTTGTCCGTTAAATTAACGTATTCTAGGTTAAATTTGACGGACTTTTTTTTAACGGATTAAATTAATATTTTACGGAAGATTTTAACGGAAAAATCTTTTGAATAAAAAATTACGAATTTTTACGTTAAATTAACGTACATTTTTAGTTGAAGTTTCACAGAGTTATTTTTTAACGGATGAAATTAAAGTATTACGAAAAATTTTAACGGAAAACTCCTTTAGATCAAAAACTACGAATTTTTACGTTAAATTAACGAACTTTTAGTTAAATTTTACCGACTTATTTCTTTAAGTGTACATATCTCTTATTTTTTAAGACCAAAACGTTCGATTCTACATTACTCCAGAGTGGTTCTCGTCTTAGAAGTTAGAACATAAAACAATAATTAACTTTTATCATATTTTACCTTAACAACACCATTTTATACAATATTAAAAATATTTTAATTTAACGGTTTTATGTAGCGTTAAAGAATACGGAAATTTCAATGGAAGATTTTGACTGCTTTCTAAATAGCCACGGCGCAGAAATTGATGAAAGTATATTTTAAAATTACATGGAACAACATAAGTTCTATCCGTGTGCGTGTTTTAAATTAATTGTAAAACGAAAATCTTTTTTTAATATGAATAATGGGGATATATTATTGGGAAAAGAAATTGAATTCTTTGATGATGACATTGATATTTTGAATTTAAGCAATTTTAATTCTCCAAAAAAATTGCACAATTCCACTAAAGTAAAAAGATGTAATGCTGAATTTGGACCAGGCATTTTAGTTACTTCGGAAGTAATTTTTTATTTTCAAATTAAATATTTTAAAAAAATATATACATATATACTCTTTTACAGTCAAATACAAAAATTTTTCATAAACATCCAACATTTTTTCATCTAAATTCAAAATTTTTTCATAAACATTAAACGATTCTAATACTCTAATCTTATCGTTTTCATACTTTTTCTTATAAAATTAATATATTAATCATATAAACTCTAAACCATGTTTCTATTTAAACTATGTTTCAAATTAAAAACATGTTTAATTTATAAGAAAAAATTGTTTAATTTGAATAAAAAATCGTTTAATGTTTATGAAAAAATTTTGAATTTAAATGAAAAAATGTTGGATATTTATGAAAATTGTTGTGTTTGACTGTAAAAAAGTATATTAAGTTTACATATGCTATATACATTTAATATTTTTCGGTAATAGTCGTTCAAGAATTTTATTAGCAAGAAAGCAGGAGGATTAATAATTTTTAGTGATTATAAAGAAAATATCATATTGAAAGACAGTCAGCGTCAAAAAATTGTATCATTTTTGGCAGTTTATGTGCAAGAAAATTTTGGTTTTAAACCTACAAAGGATGAGCAACTAGCTGCAGCTCGGGCTTGCATTAAACTATTTCCTTGTATAGAATTAGTTCTTAAATTACTAAATTTAAAAATTATTTATAAGTTATTTATATATAAATTATATTTGTAGGATATTCTGTTTAACTCTTCTAGTACTGGATTTTTACAAACAAAATTAAAAAACGACAGGGTGAAAAAAAGAAAGTTGGAATCGGAATTTAATTTAAAGGATAAGGAAAATTATGATACAGAACCCACAAATATAGAACCAACAGAAATTTCCGAAGAAGAAGTCAAAAAGGATTTGAACTTAATCAGGTTAGCTTCCTTACCAGAGGAAATTGATTTAGTGAAAAGAAAACTAAAATCTACAATAGAATTTCGGAAAAAAGAAATAAAACGAGAAGATTTTAACATTTACAAAAATTGTAACTACATTTTTATCTGTCCAGAATTGGTAAATAAAGAATTTTGCTCCTATAATAAAGAATCGAATGAAATTTATGAATATTATTTTCAGATACTTTTTGATTTTAGCATTTCATATTTCAATTGCGAAGAATTATATTTACAGAAAGAGTGGCCTTTTTATGAAAGTTTAATTTTTACTATCGTAAAAAACTCTGGTAAAAATATACTCTACACCGAACCTGATAGAGACAAAGGTATGACTTTTTGTCTTTTTAATTTATTTAATTAATTATATTTTATTTTTTTATTTCAACAGATTGGGATAACTGTACACTATCGCTTTTAAACTTAATTAGGCTTTTACCACCGTGCCAAGCCGGAAGGACTAAATTTAGTCGCGTCACGGATGAAAAAGCGGTGGAAAAATTAATTGTATACCAAATAGTAAGCTATAATTATGAAAAAAAAAATATAAAACTAATTTTTATTTTTTTTATGCTTATGTTAAGCCTGGATTAACTTGCCAAGAATACCTGAAAAATACGGACAACAAAGCGCCATTTGTTATAGCTACAGGAAATTCGAAAAGGGAAATTACTCAATACATAGCTGTAGTAGATAATCATTTACTACCTCTACCTGTTATTACAATTACTGAAGCGTTGGATTATATTTTTAAATTACACTATATTTTCAATATTAAGTACGAAAATAACTTAAGGCTGTTTTGGACTTTTATCCAAAAATATATTTGCAAAATAGACTGTAATACAACACCTATTACAGTTAAAGAATTGTTTGTTAAATTAAGAAATTTGAAGAATTAAACAGGGTAAATTTATTTATTTAATTATCTATTAAAAACTAATATATTTAATACTAATAAGTATTTGACTATAAGAAATTATAAATTAAGTTAAAAATTTTGAAATTAAGTTAAGAATATTAAATTAAATTAAGAATATTAAATCAAGTTTATTTAAATTGATTTTTATTACATTAAATTTTTATTTTCCATAAAACAAAACAATAAAAAATTTTAAATTCTTAATTCTAAACTAAACTATATAATAATAATATTTACAATGGATTACTTTTGTTATATTTGCAATCAAAAATCTTCCGAAATTTCAAAAATAATAGCGCATTTAAAATTGATTCATTTAAAATTAGAATCAAAATTTTTGACTTTACAATGTATAGTTAATAAAAATAGCGAAAATACTTTTAATTCTTATACGGGTCTTAGAAAGCATGTTTTAAAATGCAAATTTCTACAAAATAACCATAAAACATTACAAACAAATAATAATAAAAAATGCGATGTCGATAATTATTCGATTACTTTAACAGAATCTAAAATTGAAGATAAAAATCCAACCATCAGTTACAGTAACGGAATTCCACAATATGTGCAAAATCTATGTTCTTTAGGCTTAACAGATTCAACTCTTTCAAAAATATTAAATTTAACTTCAGATTTAGTTCAAATTATTTGCGAAAACTTTCAAGCTAATATTTCAAATTCTGAAAAAAATTTCTCTAAGGAAACATTGTGTGAAAATTTTCAAATCATTAGTCAAAACCTTGAAAACAATTTCAATAGTTACAAAACAAATTACAAGAGGGGAAAATTTATTAAATCTTCAGAGTTTTTCGTTTCTCCAACTGAGATAGCAATAGGTACACGTTGGGATAACCGATTCTTTAGAAAATCTCAATCATATCAAAAATGTATAGTTCAAAATTCATTCCAATATATATCGATAATTCAAACTCTAAAAGTTCTTTTTAAAAACTCCAATTTTTCTCAATATTTTTTTAAAACAAATCATATTTGTGAAAATAAAAAATTTAGTGCTTTTTGCTGCGGGTCAAATTTTAAAAATAGTAGTCTATTTCAAAATTATTCAAATGCTATTCAAATTCAAATATTTTATGACGATTTTGAATGCACCAATCCTTTAGGAAGTCATAAAACAATTCATAAAATTGGTGCAATTTATTTCACTGTTCAAAATTTACCGTCTCTTTATTTATCTCAAATAGAAAATATTTATTTAGTTGCTTTATTTAATGCAAATAATATAAAATGTGGAGTAACTTATAACATGATCATGAAACCTCTTGTAGAAGATTTAAAAACTTTAGGAGAAATCGGAGTAGTTACTGATTATGGAATTATTTTTGGTACTTTAACTAGTTTTACACACGATAATTTAAGAGGAAATCTTATGTTGGGTTTCTCAGGTGGATTTAATGCTAAATACTTTTGTAGAATATGTGAAATGAAAAAAGAAGAAATTCAGCATGTTTTTAAAGAAAATAAGCAAAAACTTAGAAATAGCTCAAGCCATGAATTTGTTTTGAATTTAGAAATTAATGACACAATTAACACTAAGGGTGTTAAATTTCTTTCAATACTTAATGAACTAAAATATTTTGATATTTTCAAAAACTGCACCGTTGATCCGATGCATGATTTATTAGAACGAATAGTGCCCTTCGCAATATTATTACTTTTCAATTGCTTTTATGATAATAAATTAATTAAATTGCAGGATATAAATAATAGAATTCATTCTTTCAATTATGGATATTTGTATCGAAAAAATATTCCTACATCTGCTATAACAAAAGAATCTTTAGGTCTATCTACTTCTCAATGTTGGTGTTTATTTTTACATTTATCTTTCATTTTTGGAGATTTAATATCTGCATCTTTAAAAACGCAATGGAAAGCTATAACTACTTTACTTAAAATACTGACTATTGTTTTTTCTAGAAAAATAAATTATCAAAAAATTATTGAACTTAAAATGTTGATTGAGGAACATTTGACGATACTAAACGTGGATTTTAGATGACCTGGTTTTTTTTTTGCCATGAATTTAGAGGGAGATAACATGAAATGACTTTAATTTTTATGAGAATTCAATGTGTATGACAAGAACAGTAAACATAAAAAATCGGGGATATTTATCGCCAGCAAAAAAAAATTTGGGATATTTTAAAAAAAATTTAGGATATTTTTAAAAAAATTGGGGATATTTTATTTTGTCATACTTCGATGAAGTATGATTTTTAAAAATCAGGCTTATTTTCCTTATTTAACGGCAGCACTTTTTCGGTTAAAACTCTTAAGTGTTACCATTCTGCGTTTCGTTTTCTTAAACGGCAATATTCAAGAGTAATAAAAATTTATTTCATTTTAAAAAATAAAATGGAGGAAGCAAAAGATAGCATTAGTGAATTTTTATTTTTTAAAAATATGGAGAGTGAAAATGATGAACAATTTAATAAAAAAAAAATACATATCATAAGCAATGAGCTAGTAGCGTCTCCTGTTTTATTGAACTCATCAAGTTCATATACACCAACACCCGGAACCTCTGATGAAAGTTTGTTGTTTTCAACAGAAGATTTCATAGAAGAAGTCAGAAATAGGGGAGAGATATGGGACTTTAGCAATCCCAATTATAAAAATCGTGCTATACGGCCCAATATATGGCGTGATATTGCCAAAAAATTAAGTAAGAATTTTTTTTTTTTTTAAACAAATTTAATAATTTTGTTTTATTAAAGATTTACCGGAATCCGAATATATAAATCTCCGCAAAAGATGGGAGAATATAAGGACTTCCTATATAAGGTCAAAAAGAAATACGCCGAGTGGATCATTTGGAAAAGGCAAGGATTACAAATATTCGCGGTGCTTGTCTTTTCTTGATGATGATATTGCTCCACGAACGTAAATATTTTAATAAAAAAATAGATATGTACGTGAAATTAATATGTATATTTTAAAATTACAGATCTATATCTACAACAGAGGAGGATGAAAATAATGTTTTAAAAGAAACTCCAAATGTTTTAAAAGAAACTCCAAAAAAAGAAAAAACAGCATATAAATTGCAAAAATTGGAGTTACAAAAGCAGGCAGTTTCTATAATCGAGAAAAGAAATGCAGCATTAATTTCAGCACCACCACCACCACCACCATTATCAGCAGAACAACATTTCTGCAATTACATATGCAAAGAAATGAAGAAGTTGTCAGAAAATAATAAATCTGAACTCCAAAAAGAAATAATGCTTAGTTTATATAAAATAAAATTAAATAAATAATTATTTTCATTTATTTCATTCTCATTTATTTTCCAAACTAACAAACTATATTTTTTTTTAAACTTCAAAATAACTAGTTTTTACATAAAAATAAATGTTGCCGTAGCATTTAAAAAGGGATTTTTTTTGGGAAATTATTTGCAGCGATCTATTTCTCTCTTTAAGTAAAAACTCAATAAACTATCTCCCTCTAAATTCATGGCAAAAAAAAAACCAGGTCAGTTAAAATGTACCTTAACAAATGTATTTAATGCCAGACTAATTCCTAAGCATCACTTCCTAATTCATTATCCAAATATCATCTTAAGGATGGGTCCGATTTTTCAATTTTCAACTATGAGATATGAATCAAAACATCAATTTTTTAAAAATTTTTCTAAACTTTCAAAAAACTATATTAATTTACCAAAAACCTTATCCAATAGATATCAACAAAATTTCGCAATACAAATGCAGAACTTTTCACTCGGACATGAACTTAAAATAGGTAAATTGACTAATATAAGTCAAGAGTCTTTTAAAGAAATTTCAGAATTTTTAAAAAGAGTATATTATCGAGACGATGAATTAATACAAACTGTTACTTTTATTCAATATATAGCTCACTATCGTACATCTTTGTGTATATATCTCGAAAATGAAAACTGTAGCTTTTTTCAAATTAAATATATTATAAAATTTAGAAACAGTTACATGTTCTTATGTACAAGACTAAATATTAAAAAGTTTGACGATTTTCATAATAGTTTTGAAGTGGAGGAAGATAAACAAAACAATCTTTTTGATATAACTTTTTCCAAAACACTTGAAAATATGTCGTATGAACTGGTACTTTCAAGAAAAACAAAAAAAAAATATGTATTAAAAAAAGAATATATTATGTAAAAATCTATAAAAACAATAGATTTAATGAAAACTTAGATATTTTAATATGTAATTGATAAATGTAGCTTTTTCTATTTAAATAAGTTTATTGTAAAATTTAGAAACAAATACATTATTTTTATGAACAAAATTAAATATTCAAAATTTTAAATGTTTTTATAATAATATACTAGTTTTCTAATGATAAACAAAAAAAATATTTTGAGATAAATTTTTCAAAAACATTTCAAAATAATTATGTATTATTTTTTTAAACTATGAAAAACAAAAGAAAATGTATAGCTAAATACATATATTAAAAATGAATAATAAAAATGTATGAAACAAAAAATTAAATAAATTGCTTTTTTTTATGTAGTTTTTGAAATTTTTTCATCTTTATAGAAAACCTAACGTATAAGTTAACACGCGCAATTCATTTTAATAAAACACACGCGCAAATATCATATTTCATAAATTTTATTTCGAAATTTTATTTAAATTTTTCTTTTTCATCAAAAATGCATTTCGCAGAGATCAGCAATTTAATGTGGGAAATAAAGTTCATTCGCGTTCTCACAAATGAGGTCTCACGTGACAGCAACAGGTGAAGCTTTTGAGGATAAAATTATTCATATTAATTTTTGTCACTTCTAGTTGAGCTTTTAAATAAAACGCATCTAAAAATTTAAAAAATTAATTTTTTATTATAAACATTGTCAAAATTTCAGATTAGATAAAATCCTATTGAAATAACAATTATTTAATATAGAATTATTGAGAAGAAGTAAAAGTAATAACTGGCGCCCGAGCAGGGACCATAGTGCCAAACAGTGTATGTGTGCTTTTCTAAATTAACTAAATTAAAAATCAAAATCTAAAAAATAAATTTAATGTTTAAATTAAAATTAAAATTAATAGTTTAAAATTAAAAACTTATTTTTATAATAAAATATAATTTGAACAATTTAAAAATTTTATATAAAGAAATACGCAATTTAAAATTAAAAAAATAAATAAACAATTAAAATTTTTACATAAAGAAAAAATATTATACGCAGAAAACTATCAGAATAAACTGAAAAAATTAGTGAAATAATTTATATAAAAAAAAAAAAAAATACGCAGAAAACTATCAGAATAAACTGAAAACATTAGTGAAAAAATTTATATAAAAAAAATACGTAGAAACTATCAGAATAAACTGAAAAAAATTAGTAAAAAAAAAAAAAAAAAAAAAAAAAAAAAAAAAATTTAAATTACGCAAAAACTATTAGAAGAAACTGAAAAAGGAGTTTTGGTGAAAAATTTTAGTGAAATTAGAAAGCAATTTTGACAACATCACTTTTGGTACGTGTAGCAAGTACGACGAGGGTCAAACTTGTCAGAAGTTGGTTCAGCAATTAGAAATAGGAAACGAGGCCCCCGAGTAGTTCTTAAACAGAGCAAAAAGGAGCTGTTGTACGGTGGAGTAATCAGAACCACTACAAAGTACAGGCAGCAGCCGCCTATCTCGCTGGAACAAAAGACTACAATGGTCCAACCTAAAATTCACTTCTCAATAATACTGTCAGTCTAAAAAAATTTTTTTTTTCTTCTTCATTTCTAAAGATACCAAGTATCCTCAAACAGAGGAGAAAACGGAAAAATTTATTAAAAAAATTAAAAAGAAAAAAAACCCCCCAGAAAAATTAATATAAAATATTTTTTTGAAAAATACATTACAAAAAATAATTTGATAAATTATTCAATAAAATTTTTTTTTTGAAGAAAAAAGTAACAAGTCAACAAAACACTAATTATAATAAATAAAGCTATAAAGAAAAAAAGAATTTACAATATTATAAAAAAATTTATAATAAAAGGGGGAAGTTATTATCAAAAATTTATTATCAAATAAAATTATTATCAAATAAATAAAAATTTAAACAAAAAAATAAGAATAATAATTGAAAATTGAATGAATGCAAACTGGGCCCAATAACAACAAAAAATATATAAATTTTTTTTTTACTAATAATAACAGAATAAATAAAACTAATCAACTAACCAAATAACAACTAACAAACTAAAATACTAATCATAGTTATTTTATTTTAGCATTTTTTTAAAAAAAAATTTTTACTAAGATTTTTTATTTTCTTTTTAGAAACTTAGAAATTATTTAAAAAAAATTATATTTTAAGCTTAGTTTAAATTTTAGTTATCTCAATTATCTTAACTTTATTAAATTTTAAATTAATAAATAATTTTAAATCTTTCATAATAAAACAAAATATAAAAAAGAAAATTTTTGTAATAATATAAAAATTATTGTTAATAGAAATCAAAAGATTACCGTGATTTAAGCCTAATCGACGAACACTCAAGGTGAGGCTGCCTTGGGCACGGTGATTCTTTACTATCATTTAAAATTAAAGGTTTTTATATTAAAATATTAAGAAAAAGCACTTATTAAATTATATTGACAAAAAAATATTCTTATAATAAAAATAAAAAAAAAAAAAAAGGAAAAAAAATATAATTTTGTTTCCTAACGGCTAAATACTAAATTGAGAATTTAGTGTAAATTTTTTATTTTAAATATTTGAAAATAGTTGTAATAATAAATAGTAATTCTATAAAGAAATTATTAAAATATAATAATAAATAAAATACTTTTTTTTCTTTTTTGTTTAAATATCTTAAATGTAATTTGTTTTGTTTATTTCAACAATATTTGAATTATCTTAAATTATCAATAAACCAAATTTGATCAATAAATTAAAAATTAAAAATTGAAATATTATTAGCAAAAATTTGTTCATAAAAAAATAAAATTTTTCAAAATATTAATTTAAACAAAATCTTAAAAAAATAACGTTGAAAAAAATTGTTGTTTTAAGCAAATTTGTTAAATACCAAATAATTAAATATCATCATTTTTAGAATAAGATTTACTCTGAAATACTTTATTAAAAAAATAATTTTAAATAATTTTAATTAAATAATAAAAGAAAGATCAGAAGATCCTTATATTGTAAAATTATAATATTATATATATATATATATTATATATATAATATATTATAATATTATAATATCATTCTTAATCTATCGTTAGTTCAGTTATGACATACTCTTTCGCTTTGTTTTAATTTTAATAAAAATATTTAGTGAATCATCATACATTATTTAAATTTAATTAATTAAATACAACAATAAAACTATAAAAACATTTAACCTTTAAAAGAACAATAATAATAATACAATTTTGCTGACACTTGCGTTAAATTTTAAATTAAAAAAAAAAAAAAATAATAATTTAAATACAAACATTAACGATAAAATTTCTGTAAAGTGTATAATAATTTCGCAAACTTTTGAATCTTGTGCTAATTAATAATTGTTTTGTTTGTTGACCTCTATTTTCATTAACTATTCACAATGTCAAACAAAATTCTTAACAACAATTTTTCCGCAATTAAATGTGCTCATGTCACGTGCGGAAATCATGACGCAAAATTGGATTTGCTGAAATGTAAAGGCTTCTGCGGTAAAAAACTACATGGAACTTGTGTAGGTCTAGAAAGAAATTGGCATTCTTCTAGACTTTGTAACAATTTCGTGTGTGATGAATGCCTTAACATTCATGATCTCTTGGCAAATATGAACAACAAAAACTTAACAAGCTTGCTTGATATCAAAGATGATCAAATGCAAGTGTTAAATAAAGCGATTAAAGTTATAGACAACACAAACAATGTCTTATTGGATTTGTGTCAACGCTTCGACGACACAAATCCATTAGTTTTATCTATGTCAACTAACGAGACGGTGACGATTGCAGATATAAAGAACGAAGTTGCCCACAACCTGGCAGAATTGAAATCAATGATCTTCGATAAATTGGAAAAAATAAATAAAACGGACAGACTAGAGGATGAAATATCCTCTCTTAAAGCGGATATTAGGAAGCTTTGTGTCATTGGGTCTAAAGTCTCCAATACGTCTATAAATAATGTAGACAAACTGAAAGACGAGATCTGTTCACTAAAAACAGATATAAGGAAGCTTTCTGAAAAAGTCGAAGCCGGCTGTCATGTGAACAAATGCTTTCAAATAAATGAAAAAAAGACCGTTAAAGAAGTTTGGTCGCAAACGGATCAGTTTGTCAGTTTTATTTCTTCTATCGATACTGCTACTACTACTTTGGGGCCTGAGTACTTCAAACCGACAACTACTGTATCAGCTGTCAAAACAATGTCGAGTTTATCCGCTAATGCCGGGAATGACATCTCATTACATAGTGAATTAGCAAAAGCGGAATCTTCTTCTAACACAGCAAATATTGCTACCTTACCAACCAATGGTTCCACCAACTTTTCAAATCAACCTACATTCAACGGCACATCTGGTAACATCGCCCTTTACTTTTCAAAATGTCCAGCATTTACAACCGTAAGAAGTTTAAATAGTTTTTTAAAAAATAAGTTTAAATGTAATAATATTAGTATAGTTAACATTACACCAAAAAATTTAAAATATAAACCGAAATACAAATCGTTCAAGGTTATGGTACCTATTTCCAATGTTGATGATATAATAGCTTATAAACAATGGAAAAAAGGTACCATAGTTCAACACTTTAAAGATTCTACACTAAACAAATCAAACACAAGCTCAAATAAAACTTTTCTCAATCCTTTTGCTATCCCTTTTAACACTGTTAAACCAAAAAAAGTTCATTTCAGCACTCAAACAATTAACACTGATAAACAATCCTCGGTAAGAAAAAAAGATGGAAATTTTGTTCAAGGTGTAACGTTGAAACTGGGTTTAAATAATTACAATGAAGCTGAATTAAATAAAAGCAATAATTATCCAAATTTTGTTCAGGGAGACACGTTGGTACCGCCATGTAGTAATCCAATTGATAAAATTAATAGTAATAACATTAATAATAATAATAATAACTTATTTTTGACACAGAATATTTTTAAATTTTTTTTTAGCACTTTTCCTTTTTTTGAATATTTTTGTATTTTTGTTTGGAGCATTATCGAAGGATAGAACAATATAATAACCTAAAGGAAGGTTTCTAAATTTTGAATTTTCTTTGCTGGCTCTCGTTTTTGATTTCGAAAAGTTTTTATTATTCAAAGTACAAAATTGAATAAATTTAAATAATAAACTACTACATATTTCGATAAATTAACATATAAAATAAAATAAATAATTAATTGTTTTAATAAAAAAAAAAAAAATATTTTTTTTTTAATTTTAATTATTATTCTAACGTAAAAATTATTTTTATTTTCTTCTTCTCTTATTTAACATTTCTTTTTTTCTCTCCATTTGTTTTTGGTTACCTTGGTTCTTCGTCCATTTTTATCCATTTATAAATTTTCAAATAGCTATGGCCGCACCACATATAAATTTTGAAAGGCCTATGCGCGTAATGTCAACACCAGAATTACCGGAAGTAGAAGAGCCTGATGTTAGTCCAATCGCATCCTCACGCCATAATCACGAAAATTCGCACTATATTAGGGAAACTCTAAAGGAAATGGTGGAGTATGAAACCAAGCGTAGGTTCAAACAGGCAATAGGGGATTCATACTCTTCAGAGGATGAGGTAGATCAGGAGATTGATATAGAAAACGACATAAATTTGGAAGACATGGATAAGGTACCCGAAGTAGTAAAAGAGATCGAAAAATTTTCGGGAGATGGAGGAGAATATGGTTCCTGGAAGAAAGATGTAGACCGAATTATGAAAAAATACCACCACTTGCAGGGTACATCCAAATATTATGGAATACTGTGTACCATCAGGAGAAAGATAGTGGGTGAAGCTGACACAGCTCTGAAAAGTTATAATACACCATTAAATTGGGAAAAAATTACAAGATGTCTTGACAGGCACTAATCGGATAAGAGAAACATCCGTACTCTGGTGCATCAAATGTCGAGCAAGAGGCAAGGAAATTCTACAGTGGAAAACTTTTATAAGGAAATTTTTCAACACCTTACTTTAATATTAGAGAGATTATCTTCTATGGATTTGGCCCCAGAAGCAATAAATGCTATGACAAAGATGTATAGAGACACAGCGTTAGATACTTTCGTTTTAGGGCTGAACGGAAATCTCGCCTCACAAGTAAACATGTTCAACCCAAAGGATTTGCCGCAAGCTTTGGACTTGTGTTTGAGAGCTCAACACACAAGTCATAATTCAGATCCTAGGCCAAATGCACATACCGGATCAAACCCTAGAGATAGGCATACATTCACACATAGAGATATAAGACCGCAAAATTCATATCGACCTAACCATAGACACAACTTCCACAACCACCGACGTACTTCATGGGGACCTATTAATAACAACTCCTATAATTATAACTCGTACCATGAACAACCCAGAGAGCAAAGAAACCAACAAGTAAAGCCCGAACCTACCGGTTCAAACCAAACTCGTTTAAATACATACAATAGAAGTTTCAACAATAGACCAACATATCAAAACAACCACCAATACAATCAAGTAAGGAGATATAACAGTAACAATAGACCAACATATCAAAGCAACTACCAATACAACCATGGAAGGACATATAATAATGACAACAAGAGAACCATTACTGATGGATCACATCAACATAATAAATCACAAAGGCTTAACTACACGAGACCTACGACTTTGAATGAACAGGAAGGGGAGAAGGACACTTGCAAGGAATGCTCATCTTGCAAACAAAAATTACCGAAGTCTTTTTTAGATTAAACCCGTCCTCGATCCCATACATCGAACATCAGATGGGGAACGGGGAAATTTTAAAATTTCTTATAGATACGGGCTCCAACAAAAATTATATTCAACCAAGATACATAAGAAATCCAATTCATAATGAGAATGAGTTCCAAATAAGTTCAGTCGGCGGTAACATAACAATCACTCATCATGCAGAAATAGATATTTTTAAACAGACACCGGATATACCAAAAATTAAATTTTTTATACTTCCAAACCTGACTACTTTCGATGGGATTATAGGAAACGACACACTCGTAAGCTTAAATGCAGTAATTCACACAAAAGAAAACTGTTTAATTCTTCAAAACAAATTAAGAATCCCGCTTAAACAATCAATGTCAGAATCCGTCAATAAAATAGAATTCAGAACGTCTCATTTAAATTATTTTCAAAAAGAAAAACTTAGCTCACTCATAAATAAGTATCAAAATTTATTCGCGGATCCTCATGAAAAGCTCACTTATACCACCGTAGTAAGAGCAGAGATAAGAACAACAACAAATGAACCTGTTTTTTCTAAAAGTTATCCATATCCTATGGCGCTAAAACCCGAAATTGATAAGCAAATCCAACAGCTTCTGGAAGACGAGATCATCAGACCTTTGAGATCGCCATGCAACTCGCCTGTATGGATTGTGCCGAAGAAGGAGGATGCTTCCGGTGAGAAGAAATATAGAATGGTGATTGATTATAGAAAGATCAATAAAATCACAGTTGCTGATAAGTACCCAATACCAGAAATAGACGAGGTCCTTAAAAATTTGGGTAGTAATAGTTTTTTTTACAGTTATCGATCTTAAAAGTGGGTTCCACCAAATTCCACTTAGAGAAGAAGATATCGAGAAGACCGCTTTCTCCGTTAATAACGGTAAATACGAGTTCACACGGTTGCCATTCGGGCTAAAGAATGCGCCATCGATTTTCCAAAGAACTTTGGACGATATCCTTCGACAATACATTGGAAAAAGCTGCTACGTCTACATAGATGATATTATTATTTTTGGTAAGGACGAAAACGAGCATTTCAGTAATCTCGAAAAAATTTTTAAAACTTTGGAGGAAGCTAACATGAAGTTACAGCTTGATAAATCCGAATTTCTGAAAAACGAGGTTGAGTTTTTAGGTTTCATCATATCACCAGAAGGAGTGAAAGCTAATCCGAAAAAGGTGGAAGCCATATGTGACTTACCAGCACCCAAAACTTTAAAGGAATTAAGATCATTCCTAGGAATGTCAGGGTATTACAGGCGATTTATACTTGATTATGCAAAGGTTGCCAAACCCCTGACATCCCTTTTGAGAGAGGAAGCAGGACGCGTGTCCAAATTCCAATCCAAAAATACCCCAATAACACTAGACGAAGAGGCTGAGAAATCATTCACAATGCTGAAAAACGCACTCATTTCAAAAGAAGTAATATTAGTCTACCCAGATTTTAAAAAGGAATTCGAGTTAACAACCGATGCGTCCAACTATGCCATAGGAGCAGTACTAGCTCAGGAAAGAAAACCAATATCATTTCTATCCAGAACACTAACCAAAACGGAAGAATCGTACGCAACCAACGAAAAGGAAATGTTGGCAATCGTGTGGGCATTAACATCACTAAGAAATTTTCTTTACGGAACGAAAAAGGTCATCATCTATACAGACCACCAACCATTAACCTACGCACTCAGCGCGAAAAATTCTAACAGCAAACTAAAAAGGTGGAAAGCTATATTGGAAGAATACAATTATGAATTACACTACAAGCCAGGACATACAAATGTCGTCGCAGATTCCTTGTCCCGACTTCTGCCAAAATCTCAAAATAATGCTTTAACAATTACTCAACATAGTTCTGACAGCTCAGCCCACGGTTACATCCAGTTCGTTCACGCTCCTATAAATGTTTTTCGCAACCAAATAGTACTTGAAGAAAATAAAGATCAAAAATACGAGATACTCAACCCATTCCCAAAATATTTTAGACACATACTATCACAGAAAGATTTTACCGAAAAAAATCTCATAAAGATCAAAGAATATCTCAATCCCAATTGTATAAACGCTATCATGTGTAGCGAAAATGCAATGGGCAAGATTCAAAAATTTTACTCTACCCACTTCGCAAGTATAAAAATTAGATTTACCAGAATTCTTGTTACAGATGTAGTTAATGAAAGTGCGCAAACAGAAATTATAGCAGAAACTCATAGACGAGCGCATAGAAATGCAAAGGAGAACAGCATTCAAATTTTAGAGAAATATTATTTCCCACAACTGAGTAAGAAAATTAATAACTTTGTAAAAACATGTAGAATTTGCAAGGAAAATAAGTACGATCGGCATCCCACTAATCCGGAAATTAAAGGCACGCCGATCCCTAGCTTTTCGGGACATACGGTTCATATCGACATCTTCTCCACCGAATCCAAATTAGTTCTTACGGCTTTGGATAAGCTTACAAAGTTTGCACAAGCCAGGATAATAGAAAGTAGATCAACTGAACACATCAGACTAGCTCTTAGAGATATATTGTTCTATTTTGGAATTCCAGAATTTGTAGTCATGGATAACGAAAAGTCGCTTAACTCGGCCTCCATCAAAGCAATGATGGAAGACGAATTGAAGATCAAGACTTATACAACACCACCATATAAAAGCGAGGTCAATGGGCAAATAGAGAGGTTCCACTCTACTCTCTCAGAAATCATGAGATGTCTTAGAGCTGAAAAACCTGATTACAAGTTCGAAGAGTTACTCCAGAACGAATATAATCATACTGTTCACACCGTTACTGGAAAAAAACCTATAGAACTCTTCCTAGGAAGAATTCCCAATATCTCACCTGAGGAGTTCGAAAAGACTAAACTTTCAAATATAGAAAGGATTAAAGAGAAACAAAAAAAGGACCTAATAACACATAACAAGAAACGAAAACCTATTAGACAATACGAACCAGGACAAGTAATTTATGTTAAACACAATAAACGTTTGGGATCCAAGTTATCAATAAGATACAAAAAGGAAATTGTCAAAGAAAATCGGAAAACCTCTGTAGTCACTCAAGCAGGCCGAGTTGTCCATAAGTCAAATATCAAATCATAGAGCACTAAACTAATTTACTCATTTACCAAACTATGTTTTTTTTTTTATATAAATATTTAGTAAACTCTTTAAATTTTACTTTTAATTAACTTTTATTAATTTTATCTATTTAATATCTAAATTTAATTTTACTTCTAAAAATTAAGTAATATTCTTTAAATTTTACTTTTAATTAACAAAATCTTACTTCTACTTTATAAAAATTTTTTTTTTTTTTTTCTTCTATCATAATATTCATTTCTTTTAGACTCTCATTGCATGTAGTATTAGGAGATGTGCAGATTTTGGAATATTCTGGATCGCATATAGTCGCTATAAATGTCGGAAGAGCGAAAATACAGGAAGGAAAATTCAGACTCAATCACGTCAGTGATCTGGGTACCCTACAAAATGCTTTAGAAGAAATTAAAAACATCCTGGGAGAAAACATAACTAAGCAGCATCCGTTGTATCAATACCTTCATCACGAAACAGGACAAATTCAAAATCTTCTAGATGAATTCAAGGCGCCCAGGAAGAAAAGAGCCATCAACTATCTTGGTTCAACATGGAAATGGATAGCGGGTACGCCAGACCACGAGGATTTTGTAATGATAAAGAGAAAAATAAATAATTTATTAGATAATAACAATAGGCAGGTTGTAATTAATAATATTTATAATGATAGGATTAAACAATATTACTCAGATAACTAACGATGTATTAAAACATATTAAATTAAATCAAGAATTTAATAATCAATCAGCTTTTAAACTACAATATAAAATAAAACTTCTTAAAGAAGAAGTTATAAATTTGAATTATGCGGCTCATTGGGCCAAAGTAGGAGTAATTAATTCAGTACTACTTTCGAAATCAGAAATAGAAACTTTAACCGAAATATTGGATAAGGAAAATTTTCCATACTCCAATGCCGAAGATGCTTTAGATTTCGCGAATGTAAAAATAATTTCTAACAGTACTTGTTTGTTCTATCTTATCGATATACCCCTTACTGATAATTATATTTATGAAAATTTGTTATTAAAACCAATAAAAAATGAAAATTTTGTAATAGATCTAAAATTTAATAGTATATTGTTAAACGATGATATTTATAATGATGAAAAATTGTATGGAATTAATAAGAATTGTAAAAAACTTAATGATGTAATTATTTGTAGAAAAGATAATATTGTAAACCTCAAAAGCTCTACCTGCATCTTTAATTTACTAAAAGGGAGAAATTCTACCTGCAACGTAACAAATAGCAATCATATACCAACTGTAGAGGAAATTACTGAAGGAATACTGTTACTCAACCAGTTCCATGGAGCAATTACCATCGACAATGAACAACGCAATCTTTCCGGAACTTTTATTATAAAATTTCACAACTCAAGTATTGGCATTTGGGGAAAAACTTATGTTTCGAAAGAAATCTCTTCAAAAAATGTATTACCAGCGATTCTCCAACCAGAATTCACAAAAGCTGAGCTACAAGAACATCTCTCACTGGAATTTTTAAAGGACATACACATAAATAATACAAAAGAAATACAACTTTTAAAAGAAGACAAACAAAAGAATCTACTTCTAAGTCTAATTACGTTCGGACCCACTACCTTCATTATAGTTTTTCTAATAATAGCAGCTACACTATTAAATTGCAAAAGAAGAAACAAAATAATTCTAAATCATCATAGTCAACCCACATCAAACGCATCACAACAAAAGTACAAAAATTCAGATGCACCAGTAACAGAAGAAGCACCAAACCAAATATCAATACAGCCCGCAGAACGCACAAAACAAACACACAATTTACAGAAAACTAATATAAAAAGAAATCCACAAAAATTACCATCTCCTAAGTTCGATCAAGTGAGGACACTTGATTTTAGAGGATGGAGGAGTTAACACGCGCAATTCATTTTAATAAAACACACGCGCAAATATCATATTTCATAAATTTTATTTCGAAATTTTATTTAAATTTTTCTTTTTCATCAAAAATGCATTTCGCAGAGATCAGCAATTTAATGTGGGAAATAAAGTTCATTCGCGTTCTCACAAATGAGGTCTCACGTGGCAGCAACAGGTGAAGCTTTTGAGGATAAAATTATTCATATTAATTTTTGTCACTTCTAGTTGAGTTTTTAAATAAAACGCATCTAAAAATTTAAAAAATTAATTTTTTATTATTAACATTGTCAAAATTTCAGATTAGATAAAATCCTATTGAAATAACAATTATTTAATATAGAATTATTGAGAAGTAGTAAAAGTAATAACTTATATAATAAATTAAAATAAATCAGGATATTAATTTAATACTACCTTCCTATTCAAGAGTTTTGTAAGAAACTATTTATTAATTTAATACTACCTTCCTATTCAAGAGTTTTGTAAGAAACTATTTATTAATTTAATACTATCTTCCTATTCAAGAGTTTTGTAAGAAACTATTTATTAATTTAATACTTCTTTTGTATTATATGATTTTATAACTTTAACGTTTTGAATTAATATTAATTTTGTATTAGAAAGTTTTATATCTGTTAAGTATAAAATTGACACATTTTTGTATCAAAAAATTTTATAACTTCTAAGTGTAAAATTAATAAACAGATTTATCCAATTAATAACCGCTATTTGTATTGGGTTAATACAACTTCTTTATGGACTTATATAAATAAGTTAATTTATTAATATTATACCAAAATTTTTAACCGTGTGCATTCTATATGCTGGCTCAAGTTGATTTTGTAATTTTTTTAGGTTTTCAATAAAAGTATTTATAATATAAATTAAAATGTTTGCTTTTTTTATGATTTTGCGGCAATCTATATTTACTATATTTCAATATTTATTAAGAATTTCCTTGATTGAAAAGATAAAATCTATAAATAAAAAATATAATATTGAAATTATAAAAAATATAAAAGTAGATGGTTTTTGTTCAGAAACAAAACAAATTTTTCAATTCCATGGGTGCTACTTTCATGGCCATCCAAAATGTTTTCCATACAACAGGAATGAATCAATACAAGGGAACAAACATGATACTTTTGATATCAGATTTGAAAATACCATAACAAAAACAGAACGATTAAAATCATTTGGATATCAAGTGATCGAAAAGTGGGAATGTGATTTTATAGAAATTGATAGAAAAAGAAGATGAGATATCATATCTTATAAATCACCCCCTTTTAAAAAACGTTCCTTTAGAACCACGAGATTCCTTTTATGGAGGTAGAACTGGAAACACTTTTATGTATTACAAAGCAAAACAAAATGAAAAAATAAAATACATAGATATTTGCTCATTATATCCCTAAGTGTGCAAATATGGGAAATTTCCAGTAGGACATCCTGAAGTTTTAGTGGGCCATGAAATATGTTCTAAAGTTGACTTAGAAAATACTAATGGTTTGATAAAATGTGATATTCTTCCACCAACTGATTTGATTCACCCTGTTCTTTCAATAAAACAAAATAATAAATTAATGTTTACGCTTTGTTTTACTTGCAGCCTTGAAACATATCAAGATGAATGCCTTCATTCTGATAAAGAAAGAATTTTGACAGGAACTTGGGTTATAGACGAAGTAGTAAAAGCTGTAAAAAAGGGGCATAAAAGTTTGAATTTCATGAAATTTGGCGTTATAACGTACGACAATATAACAAAGACAACTGTGAATCTGGATTAATTAAAGAGATGATGGACAAATTTCTTAAAACTAAACAGGAAGCTTCTGGATGGCCTAAAGATTGCAACATAGAATAATTAAAACAAAATTATTTAGAACAATTTTTCCAACAAGAAAATATTAAACTTGATACAGAAAATATTTACAAAAACCCTGGAAAAAGATCATACAGTAAGCTTATATTGAACTCTTTCTGGGTAAAAATTTGGTCAACGAGAAAATCAGACAAAAACGCAAGTAATAAAAAGTCCAGCTACTTTTTATTCTATATTGACAAATCCAAGCAAAGATGTATTGCCCATAATGTTTATTAATTCTGACACGGTTTTAGTTAACTGGAAATATAAAAATGAAGATTTAGATTCATTGCGTACAGTGAACGTATGTATTGCAAGTTATACAACGGCACAGGCCCGTTCAAAATTGTATGAATATTTGGAAAATTTACAAGAACGAGTTTTATATTATGACACTGATTCCGTCATATATGTGTCAAAAGAAGGTGAATATGAACCTGCCCTAGGCAATTTTATCGAAGATATGACTAATGAACTAGAATCATATGGATCTGACAGCTACATAAAAGAATTCGTTAGCGGTGGACCAAAAAATTATGCATAAAAGCATTTTTTTCTGACAAACAAAGCGATGCAGTTTGTAAAGTAAAAGGAATTAAACTAGATTATAATAATTCAAAACTAGTCAATTTTGAAAAAATTAAGGAAATGGTTTTATTGAACGATAAAGCCGGTGTGAATATTCTGTACAAAAATTTTCGAAGAACAAATGATCATAGGGTAATTACAGTTCCAGAAACAAAGATATGCAGGCTAAAAGCAGAAAAACGAAGGTTTTATGAAAATTATAGTTTTGTACCATTTGGATTTAAAAGAAAACAATAAAGTTTTTTAAAAAGAAGTTTAATCAATTTTTTATTATTTTTAATTTTATAAAGGAACACAAGTTCTTATTTTGCCCGAATTTTATAGTAAATGTATATAACCGTAAACTTAAACCTTCCATCACCGTCTTTGTCTTTTCCCAGCCATCTGCACTTTTTTCTCAATTCTTCTATGGTGACATCACTCTTTAGGTATGATCAATAGAAAATTATATTTTCTATGTCCATTCGAGCACATAAATATTTATAATGATTGTATTGAAATTGTCCAGAGTTTATCCATTTTCCTAATGCCACTGATTTTAACGTTGGTGGGTTCATGCTGTTTTGCTTCTAAATTAAAACATTTTGAGCGTGTATTTTTATATCACTAAATGCTTATTAGACAAAGGAATTAATTTAAAAGAATTAGTTAATTTAAGGAGTGTTCTAGGAAATGATTTTATGTTAGAAAATTTATTTTAAAATTTCCTGATAGAAAAAAGAAATTTATTCAAAGGAATTTAGGAGTGTTTTAAATTTCCTTATATGTTTAGTTCCTTGTCAAATAGTTAATGGAATTTTGTATTGAAAAGAGCTTTTGAGTTGTTTAAAAAAAGATTTATTATTCTAACAAAGGAATTTGAATGGAAATAAATTCCGTCGTGCCAAAAAGTCATGTTCTAACAAAACAATTTAGGAGCGTTTCCATTTCCTCATATGTTTAGTTCCTTGTTAAATAATTGATGGTATTTATTAAAGTAATTTAAACTATGGTAGTAAAAAAGTATAAAAGAAAAGACAAAACTTTTATTTCTATCAATTGAGTTCTACACAAAACTTAGTTTAAATAACAGTACTAGTAGCAGTACCAAAAGAAATAATGGTAAGTAATTTTTAAATTTTATGCTATATTTTTTTGTATTTTATTTTCATTTAGGAATTTGTAGGCAATCTCATAGCAATCGGAAAAGGGGAACCAGAGAGCTACAAAACGATAGATGCTCTGGTGAAGAACGTGATGTACGAGGTAGAAGAATGGAAATTTCTAAAGACCAAAAGAGGTCAGCGGGTGGTTCTATGTAAGGTAATATCCCCAATGGAAGATTCAACTAACAGCATTACTTTTTTTTATGCCGGAACGGTTCTCCAAAAAAGTTGTGTCGGAGAAAGAATTAAATCAACTGAACAGCAAGGGCTTTTATTTCAAATTTTTGGGACGGGATCCTAATAGGTGGAATATGGCTCTGTTTGAGTTAATTCCAAAAACGAGTATAGACTCGCAAGAAAAATTGTATAAATAAAAAAAAAAAAGTTAAATAAAAAATTTACAAATGAAATATTTTCTTTTTTTTATTTAAATTTTTCAACTTTTCAGATTTTATTTAATTAAATTTATAAAATTTTTAATTTCTTCCAGGACACCTTTTTCTAGAAAGGTCCTTAAATTCAATTTCGTAATTGAATGTTAATGTTAAAAAGAAAAATGGAATGAACAAGACGAAAAGGCGTTGGCGACGATTAATTTAAGTATTAAACCATCACAGTTTTTACACATTAAAAATTGTAAAACTACAAAAGAAGCGTGAAAAAAATTGGAGGAAACCCATCAACCATGATGGTCAGATCCAGCCAAAAAATTGCAACTATTCAAACAGTTGGTTTGAAAATGGCGTAAGTAACCATATAAATTCTTTCTTCAGTGTGGTTAAAAAAAAAAAAAAAGAGTTAGAAATAGATATAGCAGATGAGTCTGCCCAAAAGCTATAAAACTTTTATAATTGCAATCGAGTCTAGAGATCAACTACCAACAACAAATGCTCTCAAGACAAAAATATTAGAAGAAGATCAAAGACGAGAATGTGAAGCGGTAAATGATAATTCAACAGCATCCTGTATTAAAAATCAACCGATTCAACAAAAATATCGAGCCACAACGGCTGATCAGTCAAATCACCAAAAGTTTAAGTCGACGGCTGTTCAATCAAAAAATAAAAATAGAGTAAAATGCTATAACTGTTGTAGAAGTCATTATGCAGCTGACTGTAGTTCAAATAAAAACTCAAAAAATATCAATTCAAATACGCATTCATTTGCTATATTGAATGCTATGTTACTACCTAAATTAAATAAAAATACTGGAGTTTTGGATATAGTGGTGTTACAAGTCATATATGTAGTAACAGAAATTTGTTTTTGAAAATCACTGCACACAAGAAAAAAATTGATTTAGCAAACAATAACAATGTATGGTCTGAAGGAATTGGTGACGTATTACTTAAAAATAAATTTGGAAATATAAATTTAAAAATTTTTTTATTTGGTAGAAAATCAAACTTCGCGTAAAATAAAAATTCTTCGAACGGACAACCAATTTAAATGAAAATGGAATTAAACGTCAACTAACTATTCAGTATACACCATAGCAGAATGGAGTTGCGGAACGTGCAAACCGAACTATTTATTTATTTTTATTTATTTAAGAACTATGTCCCAGATGAGCCTAAGTTCTCGTATAGGGTGCATAAAATTACAGTAGTTTATAATATTAAAAGTTGTGTATATTATTATGTATGTAATAACTAATAATTAAATTATATTATAATACTTGATTACAAATTAATGAAAAATTCAGTGCAAACAATAAAACAATAAGGAAAAAATTAACAAATTAAAAAAAAAAAGCAAGAGAATAATAAAAATACTAGAATTGAAATTTAAGACTGAATGTGATTTCTATTGTTATTGATTATAGTACTTGAGCATTAATGTATTTCTAACTGAGCTTTTAAATTTTTTATATGTGAATGTTTTAATGTCACTTGGAATATTATTGTACAGCTTGATTGATTGGTTAAGTATTGTAGTGTTTCCCGAGTTCATACGCAATTGATTTGCCGTTCTAGTGTTGTAGTTATGAATTTCATTGTTGACAATCTGTATCAGTACCAGTTTTCTGTACCAGTAGTTTCTTATTTTTATTAACTTTAGGCATTCGCTATCAATCCACGGTTTAGTATATTTTTCAACTTTAGCATAATTTTTTTCGGTTGTAGTTAAGTTTACATAATTGCGTAGAGTATTTATAATATTGTTGCAAATAACTTCGGCAACACCAGAAGATATGTTGATAGTGCAGTTTGCTAGTTGACTTTTTAATAAATTGACATTTGTGTGCTTATATGTATATTGACACATAGTTTTGTTTGCAAAATATTTATAGTCGAGTTCGACTATTAAAATATGATGATCAGTAATATTGGAATTTAGATGCGTAATATTCAATTGTTTTTGTGTTTTATTCAATAATGCATGATCAATACATGATTTTGAGCTTGGTCTAGTTGTTGAGTTATCGGCGAAATAAAATCCATTGGATTCGACTATAGTTTTGTAAGTGGAAATATTATTATTACTTTTATTTTTGAGATTAAAGTTGAAATCACCAATTATTAACGTGTTTTCATTTTTTAATTCTTCCAGGATAGAGAAGAAATTATTTATCATATTTCTATTATTGTTGGGTGGTGTAGTTTATATTGACCGTTCATTAAATTTTTTCTATAATTGTTAATATCTTAGAAGAAAATTCAAACAAAAGGGTTTAAATGACACATGGCAAATTGATTTAGTAGAAATGTTACCATATGCAAAGTTTAATGAAGGTTATAAATATATGTTGACAGTCATTGACACTTTTTCCAAATATGCCTATGCTGAACCTGTGAAAACAAAAAATGCTGAAAATGTTTTAAATGCCTTAAAATCGATTATTAGTAGAGCTAAAGTTATACCAAAAAACATTCACTCTGATCAGGGTAAGGAATTTTTTAATTCACAATTTCAAAATTATATGAAAGAAAAATGTAAATATTTAGTGTATTATCATAATGGTTAAATATAAAAAAATTAAATTTTTTGATAAAAGAAATTTATTTAAAAAATTTTTAAATAAATAGCCAAATAATAAATTTTAAAATTTATAAAACTCAAACCATTCTTAAAACAAACAAGTTTTTTTTAAAAAATATCTAAAACAAAAAAATTAATAATGTCTTTATCTTCTGCTGCATCAATTTCTGACAATTTAAACGACATTGTCAAAAAGTTATTGGAGGAGGGCCAACGTAAGTATTAAAAAAATTTTCTATATATTCTACATATAGATTTATCATATATATATATTTTCTACTCTCTTATTATTTTAAAAGCTACAATATTAGTTGAGGGAAATATTGGTGCCGGTAAATCTACTTTCCTCGAGAACTATTTTGAAGGAAGACCTCACTGCACTGTATTGTATGAACAGCTGGAGAAAATGTGCGATGTGAAAATGTTAGAGAAGTATTATGACTACCCATTAAAGTATGCAAAAAGTTTTCAGTCTCTGATACTGAATATAACTCTTAAACAAATGCTTAAAACAATTCCGACTGCACTAAAAATAATGGAAAGATCCGTTTTTAGTGCATTTAATATATTCACCAAAAATTTGAAAGAAAACCGTCATCTAACTCCAGTACAATACAATGTGCTGGAGGAATGGTATAATTTATCAGTGCAGATGATAAAATCATGTCATCTGGTACCTGAATACATAATATACTTAAGATCTTCACCAGAGTTTTGATTTAGACAAATTAAAAAGCGAAATAGACTGGAGGAACAAGGTATTACATTAGATTATTTGCGCCAGCTTCATAACAAACATGAGGAATTATTCGGTTATGCAGCGAATTATAAAGGAATGCACATCATCGTGATTGATGTTGAAGAGCTTCAAAAAAGCGAAAAGGATGAGGAGTCAGATAATATAACTGAAAATGAAGTAGATGAGGAAGATGAGGAAGATGAAGAAGATGATGCGCTATATGGACCACCAGAAAATAAAATCCTGAAAAAAGAAAAAGCTGAAAAAAGATTTTCAAGACCATCGGATATGTATACAAAGGTAAAAAAACAAAAAAAACAAAAATATTATATAAGATTTCAATAAATTTTTTTTCTAATTCAGATTCATGGTTCAGTACAACAATTCAAAAAGTGTTTACTAGATGTCTGTGATGGTATGGAGCGAGAGCAGATGATAAAATTCCTGCCAGAAAACATCAATCGCTTGGAAAATAATTTAATGGGAAATTATTTAAGACATCTATCATCAGAGTTGTTGGATGAAGATGGATCAAAAACTTGATACTAATAATAATTATATAATTGTAGATACAAAAAAAGATAAAAATAAAAAAAACAAAAAAATTAAAAAGCTTTTTTTAAAAAAAAAAACAAACAAATTTCTATTACAGATTCCCTCCTTTGCTTAAAAAGAAATTAGAAATAATAAAACATTTTTTTTTATTATTATTATTATTATAATAAATAATTTATATTACATAATAAAAACGCTTTTTTATTTATAACAATTAGATAATTTTATTCAAAACAGCTGTGAGAGGTTGATATTTAAAAAATCTGTCATGCAACATTAAACAATATGCTGTGGTATTTTCAGGTATTTTCTTTGAAGACTTGAATTCAATTTTTACATCAATAGGTCCAGTTTTTAAAATTTCATCCTGATGTTGACAATCTATAACAAAGATTGCCCCAAATGCTTTAAAGTTGTCCCAATTTAAAAGCGATTCAATTATATTATGAGA
Organism: Dolichopus griseipennis; assembly: GCA_963082915.1. Classification (NCBI taxonomy): domain Eukaryota; kingdom Metazoa; phylum Arthropoda; class Insecta; order Diptera; family Dolichopodidae; genus Dolichopus; species Dolichopus griseipennis. Next base: position 47,576,309 of record OY720443.1, on the reverse strand, counting down.
ATAATAAGTTTTTCGAAAATTCATATACATCATAAATAATGTTGAAAAGCGATTTCTGTCAAAATGTAAATCTAAATTTTCATGTGGATAATATTCTGAATTTAGATGAACTTTTAAATTGATCAAATCACAATGATCAAAATGAGTCTCTTGAAAATTTACCTTGATGAAATATATTTTGAGTTACAAATATTACAGACTAATTCCTATGATGTGAACCTCTAGTAAACAAATCACACACATACTTATCATGAGAATTTAACATCATATCATCGATTACAATCAACAAAGGTTCTTAATTATCATTAAAATCTGGTATAGTTGCACTATATTCAACATCTTTCATATATTGTGGAACAGCATTTTTGTCTGGGTTACACCAAACAATTTTAATAATTTCTGGTTGTATATTTTCTTTTTTATATTTAATTAAATTATGAATAAAAGTTGTTTTACCACAACAGGATGGTCCTGCCACCATCATAATAAATGGGTGAAACAACATAGTTGTATTAGTGAAAACTAATATTACTAACCTATATTTATATAAAAACTATTTTTAAAAATGAATATTAGTAGAACTTTGAATAATGAAAAGGTTATTCTACCAATATCCTTCAACATGGTTAAACAAGTTTTAGTAGTTGATCTTCAATTTTTATTAGGAAATGATAAACAAAATTTTATAAAAGAACTAGCCATACTTGAAAAAGGAAGTTTAATTCCGACTGTATATCACTTTAAACCACCATACCCTGCAGAAGAACTTAGTCAAGAAGTCAGATATACCAATCAGCATTGCGAAAATAAAATAAATGGACTTAAATGGGCTAGTGGTTTAGTTGAATATTTAGATGTAAAATGTATAATAAAACATTATTTAGAACCAGCTGTAAAAATTGATGTTAAAGGTGAACAAAAAAAACTTTTCCTTCAAAAGTACATTGACAGTGTCAAAATAGAAGATCTAAGCAGAGTTTTGCCGCCATTAGAAAAGATTGATAACTTTAAAACATCATGTCCTATACATTTATCAAACCACAATTTTAGATGTGCAGTTAAAAATTGTTTTAACGTATATATGTATCTCTTAAAAGAAAAAATTCTAAACTAAGACCTTCACACATGCAATATGAAATTAAATAATAAAAGTAAAAAAGTTCATTTCAACACAAATATAGAAATTCAAGTCATGCATGTATGGGACTATGCCTACAGAGCTGCTCGCAAAGGACATTGGCAACAATACGCATGTGATAGAAGTAGATTTCAAAGGCGCATTGAAAATGTTGGTATCATTATTTCTAGAATTTTAACATCTGATCAAAATTATTAAAATATATTAACTCATCTGTTTTATTTTTTACTATAGGTACCAAAAGCAATTAACCTGTTTTTATTTTTATTCTTTACAGCAAGGTTATATATGTAGATCAGACATAGCAGTAAGTATATACATTCAGTATCAGGCAATCTTGAAATGAAAAAGCTTTGCAGTTTAGTTCATTAGCATGTACCTCAAAGTTTAGCTACAACGGCCACACTGGAAAATATCTGAATTTTGCCCCCTTTAAAATACATGGGATTTTTATGCTCGGAATGACATAGCTTTTTTTAAACACAAAAACTGGTTTAATTTTAAAGAATTTGCATTTTTTTTAAATCCAAACGAATCTTAATAAATTATAAATCTTACTTTATTACCTATTACTATCACCTATTACCAAGTAAACAAACTTGTTTATTAAGAGTTTACCTACTTTCGGGTGGTTAACCTGGCCATTAATCAAAAATGTAGGTCAATATGGCAAACTATTGCTATCTCTTTCTGGCTCAGAATTCCCAGGACAAAGTGTCCCATTACCTACTAACGATATTGACGGACAAATATTTATAAATGAATATAAAAAGATAAAAATAATACGCGGAACATATTACATGGCGACTCTGCCAATTCTTTCATAACATTATTTGGATACTTCGCTAAAATGTTATGATGGAACTGAAGACGGACCAGCAGTTTAATGATATTTTCAATAAAATCGATTACAGGAAGAAATTGCAAACAAGAAGGAAGAAATTAAAAATTATAAAACTACTAAAACTGTAACATTTGAAGAATATAAAGCGAGACAAGTAAACAACAAGCCAAGACGTAAAAGAGGAGGAAAAAAGGTGGCAGCAAGAAAATTAAAAGAAAGACTATATAGAGCACTACCGTACATAATTAGTACAGTTGGAAATAATTAGTTACAATTATTTGCGATGTCATCAGTTTTGATCGCGTTATACATTCAAGTACAGAACTTAAGTATGGCATAATAGATTGCCCATTCTAATTTAAATCATTAAATATCAGATTAAATATAAGTGCATTGACCAATATAGAAATATGAATCTGATATATTACAATAACATGCAACGATTAATCATGCAATGGTATATAATATTTAGAACGATCATAATGATTGATCATAATCAAATATGTTTCACATATTTCATAAAGGCAATGACCTAAAGGAATGCAATGGTTATATTATGTTTAGTTATAGTAAATGATAAAAGTAATCGATACTAATTATCGATTTTGTTGTATATGTGTATACTGATATGGCACAATTTTATAAGAATAAGATAGAAAGTTTATTAGTATTAGTAGCGTTAGTATTAAGTTTATAAATATAGTAATTAAGTAAAATAAAGCATTCAGTTTTAAGTAGAAGATAAAACATGTTGTTTCTTTTTATGAATACCATTATATGGCGACCGTGACAAAAAGTGAAATTAATAAAAGTTTCCTTTTATTTCGGTTCGGGTTAATATAAAAAAAAAAAATTTATATAAAGAAAAATTCTAGTGAAAAAAAGGGACAAGAATTATTAGCCCTCAACAAAAAAAAAGAGCCCTCTAAAAGAAAAATAGTGATATCATGGGTGGAACTAAATCAAAAATTGACACCCAGGGCGACATCAACAACAACATTATAATAGATATACTCCAAGAACAACACGACAACGTATATTGGATCCTGTTAATTATCGCAATTATCAAAGTACTTGAAGCAGTGAACTTAATTTACAACGGAATCAGGAAAAATATTAAAAGGAGATACCAGGTGCGAGTACCACAAATCGAGTAATCAAAAAAAAAAAACACAAGATAAGTCAAATTTTTTTTTCTTTTCTTTAATTTTTAATAAATTCTCGTTTAAATATAAATTCACCATTATTATTATTAAAATAAACTAAATATGTTATATACACTTGTATAAATAAGCTAAATAATATTGTCAATCGTAAATGTTTAACGAATTAAATTAAATAATGTACAAAATTTTTATTTCTATATGCAAATATTGTAATACTAAATAGCAAACTCATATGGCTTAATATAAAATCTTAGAAATATAGTAAAAAAAAAAAAAGAAGAAAAAAATGAGGAAAAGTAGAATATATAGTTATGTACAAAACAAAACTAAATAATATAAATAAATTTTTTTTGAGTGAAAGTAAATAAAAAAAAAAAAAAAAAAAAAAAACATTTCTTTTAAGAACGTTTTAAGTAATATAGGAAATTTATAATTTAAGAATTTAAGTTTATAGGATAGATAACTACCCCATCTTTAAGTTCATTGTTCTCCTGAACAATGTTTTCTTTATTATTTACGTTAATTGCCACTAATTGTTTCCTTTGTTTTATTTTTCTTAAAAATATTATAATTGATATTATTACAAACATTAGTATTATGATTGAAGTATTAACATAAATTAATATTTTATTTTTTTCTTTTCAGATTTAATTTCTTCAATTTTATTATAATTCTCAAGTTGTTTATAATTTAAAGATTCCAAATTTATTAGATTAGAAACATTATTCATTTTAGTATAACTTGGAATTACAATGATTTGTTTAAATTCTTTAAGTTTATTTGAAAATTTTATATTATTTATTTCAATTGAACAATTTTTAAAGGATAATACATAATTTTTATTTAATAAATATTCAACATTATTACAATTGTTATTTAATTTTAAGTTTTTTGCATTTTTTATTAAAATAATTCCAGTATCGATTTTAATTATTTTTAAGTTAGTTTCAATATTTTTTGTACAATTATTATATGTTTTATTAAATAAATTTTGAATACAATTTGACACTGGTTTTAATTTGTTTATATATCTCTCTTCAGAGTAATAATAAAGTATATTTTTATACGAAATAAAATCAAAAGAATTGATACTAAGTTCTTCGAATTTTGAGTTTGGAACTGGTAGAATTTTTATTTTTAAAAATTATGTTTTCTTGAATTTTCTCTATTTCTTCGTCTAGAAGGTTTATATTTTTTAAAATTTGAAAAAATCGTTTAAAAGTTTATTAATCATTATATTATTTTTATTAATAGTTTTTTGAATTAAGTTTAAATTACTTTCGATATTATCGTTTATTTTAATTTGTTTATTAGAATTTGTTATTAGATTGTGGTTATTTTCGTGAATTGATTTTAAATGATCTTCCAATTCTATTCAATCATCATCGTCCATGGTTCCAAATACCCATTTGAGAAATGGACCACCAAAATTGTGGGCCAAGCGGGAACATCTATTAGGAAATTATTAGCAACAACTACAACGTGGCAACAAATAAAGGACCAATTAATTAAATCATTTGGAATTAAGGAGAACTATTTAACAATAAAGGAACAAGCAGATGCAATCAAATTAACCACGGTAAGTCAATACTATTCTGAATTAAATGAAATACTAGATACACTAAATATTGAATATAATTAAGACATAAGTAAACCTATAGATTTTAAGTGTTATAAATGAAATTAATGAAATTATAAACGAAAGTAAATGTCATAATACACCCACTCAAAACATTTAATTAATTGACAAGCGCATGACAGTTTTGCAAAACAAGCATTTTATATTTTTACCTTTCGGAATGTGTGAGAAAATTTAAATAACATTTTTGCAAATAAACACTTTTTTATTTAAGAATTTTATGGGAATATTTAAATTTAAATAATTCGTAAGGATAAGTAAGTGCAATGATCTTGTTATGATAGTATAGTAACATATAGGTTATTTTAAATAATAAAAATGTATCTTATTTTTTCAATAAAAAGCTTTCACGGTCAACCAGTTATTGTAACATAATATTAGCGCAAAAAATACAGTTGTTATTTATGAGATAAATAAAATGCAGATATTGACCTTGTTATTGTATCTTGTAATTTTCGGTTGTATATACTTGGACTTAGGAATTCTGTGCAAGAAAGAGATAACAAATTATGTCAATGACCTGAGCGAGTGTCCTGATACTTGCTGGTCTTGCATAATTAGTTTCCAGAAAATGCTTTTGTAAATAAAATAAAAGGTAAACTAGATATTGTAAATTATATTAATTGTTATGTTTAATTGAAAAATAATTTGAAAAAAAATTAATAAAGAATTGTAATAAATATTTTTATGTAGGTAATATAAGTTAACACACACATCTGAAACAGCTTCATAATACCATACTAATAAGTCAATTTCATAATACAATACAAAATGCATAATTTTAATTATTAGATTATGTAGAACAAGTAAGTGCAATAATCTTGTTGTGATAGTATAGTAATAAAGATTATTGTAAATAATACGAATTTATTTATTAATAAAAAGCTTTTAGTAATACATGCCACTTGAGCGTGCGAAAATATTTATGCAAATGAGGTATCATCCCAAGTTCAATGACTTAAACCGGCATACCGGCATCGTGATACCGGCATAATTAATTAAGAGCCAGTCACGAGTTTTATTTTTTAGTATTAATATATGCGTTAGATGGAACTTCAAATAAACTTTTTTAAACAACTATGTCAGTTAATATTTTTATGCTTGTTGTAAATTACTTTGTATAATGCAAAAAAAATTAATAAAGACTTGTAAAAATAAAACAAATAAATTAAGTTTCATATAATATCATTTTTATTTATCCAAGAATTGTGATCTTTATCAAAACCTATAAACACTTAACTATAATGGAGATAACTTTGATTTAATTTAAATGAAAAGTAATTTGAGGGAGGTATAATCGTGAGAAAAAAAGTTATATTTAGTTGATTTATTCTATTTTAGGTGCATTTCCAGACAGTCACCTTTTTTTTTAGTATAGATATATGCATTAGATGGAATTTCACACAACTCTTTTTTCAAGGAAGAGGTTTTAATTAAATTGTTAAATTTAATTCTGGGTTATATTACTTTGTATAATGCAAATTAATAAAAAAATATTAAATAGACCCATTTCTAGAAAATTTATAGAGATGGAACAAATATTAATTTTGTATATAAAGTATGAGTATATTGTATTTTTTAACAAAGTAAATTTGTACATTATAAGACTATAATATCAAAATGAAAGATTGTGGTAGAATTCAACATAACACAGAAATATGCTTGTCAGAGCATATTTTTGGGTTCATTAAAATGTTTTTGTGGGATATTCCCTTCTTAATCGCTGGTAAGTAAAAAAAAAAAAAAAAACCTAAATTTTCTTTCATTATTATTCATGTAATTATAAATACATTTTTTTTATTTTTTTCTAGGTGGCTTTGTTGCATACGTTGCAGAGGCAACCACCGAATATTACGAAATCGAGTTTTTTGTTGACGAACAAAATAATGATATCGTATTATTCAAAAAATTTATAGAGAAGCTGAAAAATTGTGACATCAATTTCCAAATGGCAATACCTTTTTATTCAACGGAGGAGGCGACATATAGGATCGTATACGTGAGACAGGGACAACATAAATTTAAGCTGAACTTTACGTTTGATCTTCCAAATCTTCTGCTGTCCTTCGAATTTGATGTACTAAAATTTTTTATATATCCGTTGGGAAATTAGAAGAAAATAAATATAATATAGAGTATTGCGGAAATGGAAAGTTTTCAATAATGACAAGACACAGGTCAAATAGTCGTATCACCTGTGTGGAAAAGAGAAACCAAAAAATTGATTATAGAGTTTTTCGTCAAAATTATAGAAATGTTCCAGAGACAATAAAAAACAAAAAATTTGTAAAATTTTAGAAAAAATAAAATATAATAATAAAAATTAACCATAATTTTTTTATTTTATAATTTAAGAGGTTTTTACAGTTGCGAGATACAATTAATAAGAAAAAATATACAATTTTTATGCCAGAACGCTTCTCAAAGAAGGTGACTATTGAATCAGAACTAGAAGAATTAAATATGACTCGATTCAATTTCAAATTTTTGGGGCGTAACAAGGAAGGAATGAATATGGCTCTGATTGAGCTGATTCCAATATAAATGTAATCTGATATAAAAATTATTAAAATAAAAAGAAAAATAAAATTATATAACATTAATTTTGTGTTTTTATTTAACAATTAAAACAAACTAAAAATATAGTAATAACATAGATAGTATAGTAACATAGATTATTGTAAATAATAAAAGTTTTATTTAGTTTTCACGATCAACCAGTTATTGTAACAAATAAAATGCAGATATTCAACTTGTTATTTGTATTTTAGTTTAAAGTAATTTTAAATGAAAAATAATTGGAGGTGTGTTATTAGGTGTGTTATACTCTGCAAAAAATTAATAAATATTTTGTAAAAATAAAACAAATAAGTTAAGTTTCATATAATATCATTTTTATTATTTGGGGGAGGTACAATAGTAAGGAAAAAAAGTGATTTATGTTTAACTGAAATATATTTTGAAAAAATTTGTTCGTGTAAATTACTTTGTATAATATGAGGTAGAAAATGAAAGTAGTTTAAAATAGACTTATTCTATTTAGGTGTAGCGAGTCACGAGTTTTATTTTTTAGTATTAATATATACGTTAGATGGAATTTCAAATAAACTTTTTTAGACAACTATGTCAATTAATATTTTTATGCTTGTTGTAAATTACTTTGTATAATTCAAAAAAAAAATTAATAAAGACTTGAAAAAATAAAACAATTAAGTTTCATATAATATCATTTTTATTTATCCAAGAATTGTGATCTTTATCAAAACCTATAAACACTTAACTATAATGGAGATAACTTTGATTTAATTTAAATGAAAAGTAATTTGAGGGAGGTATAATCGTGAGAAAAAAAGTTATATTTAGTTGATTTATTCTATTTTAGGTGCATTTCCAGACAGTCACCTTTTTTTTTAGTATAGATATATGCATTAGATGGAATTTCACACAACTCTTTTTTCAAGGAAGAGGTTTTAATTAAATTGTTAAATTTAATTCTGGGTTATATTTATATTACTTTGTATAATGCAAATTAATAAAAAATTATTAAATAGACCCATTTCTAGAAAATTTATAGAGATGGAACAAATATTAATTTTGTATATAAAGTATGAGTATATTGTATTTTTTAACAAAGTAAATTTGTACATTATAAGACCATAATATCAAAATGAAAGATTGTGGTAGAATTCAACATAACACAGAAATATGCTTGTCAGAGCATATTTTTGGGTTCATTAAAATGTTTTTGTGGGATATTCCCTTCTTAATCGCTGGTAAGTAAAAAAAAAAAAAAAACAAAATTTTCTTTCATTTTTATTCGTGTAATTATAAATACATTTTTTTTATTTTTTTCTAAGTGGCTTTGCTGCATACGTTGCAGAAGCAACCACCGAATATTACGAAATCGATTTTTTTGTTGACGAACAAAATAATGATATCGTATTATTCAAAAAATTTATAGAGAGGCTAAAAAATTGTGACATCAATTTCCAAATGGCAATACCTTTTTATTCAACCTAGGAGGCGACATATAGGATCGTATACGTGAGACAGGGACAACATAAATTTAAGCTGAACTTTACGTTTGATCTTCCAAATCTTCTGCTGTCCTTCGAATTTGATGTACTAAAATTTTTTATATATCCGTTGGGAAATTAGAAGAAAATAAATATAATATAGAGTATTGCGGAAATGGAAAGTTTTCAATAATGACAAGACACAGGTCAAATAGTCGTATCACCTGTGTGGAAAAGAGAAACCAAAAAATTGATTATAGAGTTTTTCGTCAAAATTATAGAAATGTTCCAGAGACAATAAAAAACAAAAAATTTGTAAAATTTTAGAAAAAATAAAATATAATAATAAAAATTAACCATAATTTTTTTATTTTATAATTTAAGAGGTTTTTACAGGGATTTTTTTTTTACTTTACAGATTTTTTTTTTTTTTAAATTTACAGGGTTTTAAATAAAAGAATTTAATTTCAAAGTTAAAAAAAAATGCGGTAGGATAACCGAAACCTATGTCTTAATATTTTACAAATGTATATAAACTCATGACAATTAACTTACTTTAATCAGTTTAGTACACTGAACAAACACTAAAAACAAAAACGTCCAATCAAAAAAAAAAAAAATAAAAAAAATGGCAAGATTATGTTATTTATTTATTCTTAAATTATTCCTAATTATTTTTTTTAAACTATATTAATTCAGGCAACTTTTATTAAAAGTATAATAAACAAAGTAAAGGGTGAAAATGAACATGAAGAATACCTGAACATCGATACACTGGAAAAGGATAAATTATATAATGTCATCTGCTGGAAGTTTTTGGATACAAAAAGAGGTGACAGAGTACTTCTATGTCAGTTGCGAGATACAATTAATAAGAAAAAATATACAATTTTTATGCCAGAACGCTTCTCAAAGAAGGTGACTATTGAATCAGAACTAGAAGAATTAAATATGACTCGATTCAATTTCAAATTTTTGGGGCGTAGCAAAGAAGGAATGAATATGGCTCTGATTGAGCTGATTCCAATATAAATGTAATCTGATATAAAAATTATTAAAATAAAAAGAAAAATAAAATTATATAACATTAATTTTGTGTTTTTATTTAACAATTAAAACAAACTAAAAATATAGTAATAACATAGATAGTATAGTAACATAGATTATTGTAAATAATAAAAGTTTTATTTAGTTTTCACGATCAACCAGTTATTGTAACAAATAAAATGCAGATATTCAACTTGTTATTTGTATTTTAGTTTAAAGTAATTTTAAATGAAAAATAATTGGAGGTGTGTTATTAGGTGTGTTATACTCTGCAAAAAATTAATAAATATTTTGTAAAAATAAAACAAATAAGTTAAGTTTCATATAATATCATTTTTATTATTTGGGGGAGGTACAATAGTAAGGAAAAAAAGTGATTTATGTTTAACTGAAATATATTTTGAAAAAATTTGTTCGTGTAAATTACTTTGTATAATATGCGGTAGAAAATGAAAGCAGTTTAAAATAGACTTATTCTATTTAGGTGTAGCGAGTCACGAGTTTTATTTTTTAGTATTAATATATACGTTAGATGGAATTTCAAATAAACTTTTTTAGACAACTATGTCAATTAATATTTTTATGCTTGTTGTAAATTACTTTGTATAATTCAAAAAAAAAATTAATAAAGACTTGTAAAAATAAAACAATTAAGTTTCATATAATATCATTTTTATTTATCCAAGAATTGTGATCTTTATCAAAACCTATAAACACTTAACTATAATGGAGATAACTTTGATTTAATTTAAATGAAAAGTAATTTGAGGGAGGTATAATCGTGAGAAAAAAAGTTATATTTAGTTGATTTATTCTATTTTAGGTGCATTTCCAGACAGTCACCTTTTTTTTTAGTATAGATATATGCATTAGATGGAATTTCACACAACTCTTTTTTCAAGGAAGAGGTTTTAATTAAATTGTTAAATTTAATTCTGGGTTATATTACTTTGTATAATGCAAATTAACAAAAAATTATTAAATAGACCTATTTCTAGAAAATTTATAGAGATGGAACAAATATTAATTTTGTATATAAAGTATGAGCATATTGTATTTTTTAACAAAGTAAATTTGTACATTATAAGACCATAATATCAAAATGAAAGATTGTGGTAGAATTCAACATAACACAGAAATATGCTTGTCAGAGCATATTTTTGGGTTCATTAAAATGTTTTTGTGGGATATTCCCTTCTTAATCGCTGGTAAGTAAAAAAAAAAAAAAAATACCAAAATTTTCTTTCATTTTTATTCGTGGAATTATAAATACATTTTTTTTATTTTTTTCTAGGTGGCTTTGCTGCATACGTTGCAGAAGCAACCACCGAATATTACGAAATCGATTTTTTTGTTGACGAACAAAATAATGATATCGTATTATTCAAAAAATTTATAGAGAGGCTAAAAAATTGTGACATCAATTTCCAAATGGCAATACCTTTTTATTCAACGGAGGAGGCGACATATAGGATCGTATACGTGAGACAGGGACAACATAAATTTAAGCTGAACTTTACGTTTGATCTTCCAAATCTTCTGCTGTCCTTCGAATTTGATGTACTAAAATTTTTTATATATCCGTTAGGGAAATTAGAAGAAAATAAATATAATATAGAGTATTGCGGAAATGGAAAGTTGTCAATAATGACAAGACACAGGTCAAATAGTCGTATCACCTGTGTGGAAAAGAGAAACCAAAAAATTGATTATAGAGTTTTTCGTCAAAATTATAAAAAATTATTAAAATAAAAAGAAAAATAAAATTATATAAGGTTTTTATTCTTCTTTAGGCATTTTTTCGTAACAATGTATGTCCAAAGGTTTTTTAATACTTTGCCATGTTTCATAGCAATGTAGGTCTATTGTTGAACGTTTTTGTTTTCTATTGTTGAACGTTCAACCAGTTTCGGGAAAATAATATTAACGCAAAAATGCAGGTGTTATTTATGAGATAAATAAAATGCAGATATTGAACTTGTTATTGTATCTTAGTTTTAAAGTAATTTATAGTATAGGTTGTATGTATAAAATCGTGAGAAAAAAATTTGTATTTAATGATTAATTGTTATGTTTAATAAAAAAAAATAAGAAAAAAATTTAATATAGAACAAGATTTATTATAGATTCTTGTAAATAACTTTCTATTATGCAAATTTGAGGTATGTTATTAACAACTATGTATTATGCAAATAATTTAATAATGAATTGTAATACGAAAAACAAGTAAATTAATTTTTATATAATATCAATTAATATAATTGAAATATAATTTGAAAAATTTTTTTAATATATAACAAGATTTATTATGTTCTAGGAAATTACTAGTATTATGCAAATTTGAGTTGTAAAATGTAAATAAGGTGCAATGTGGAGTGGCAATGTTAATTTTATTGTCTATTTGATTCATTTCCTAGTTTTTAAAAATATGTATGGAAAATTTCCTATCTTTTTTAATATTGATATAAAAACAAGGCTAATTAGTTATATATTATCATTAACAAAAAAAAAGTCGTAAAAACATACCAAAGCAACACTGAAAAAAATGGCCAAGAAACAAATATTAGAGAAATATTTAGAGGAGTCTTCCAAATTCATAATTATGGAAGAAAAAAGTCAGTTTTCGAAAAGTTTGGAGTCATGTCGAGAAAAATTACATTCAAAATAAGAAAAGCTCTAAATGAAGAAGATATATTGGCATATACTAAAGAAGCCATTAATCAAATAGTTATATATTCGGTGGAAAACGTTGAACCGAATGATCTAATTGGTATAGTATTTTTGGCTGATAACTTTCAACAGAGAACTCCAGGTTGGATGAATTTTAAGCTTGCAAGTTCAGTGAAGTTTGAAGACATTTGGGAACTAATAAGTAAAATATTCCAAAATAATTCGGAGGGCCTGAATACTGATTCTTTTCAACTAACAACTACAACTGTACGGTTGCCTTCTGGAAATGGACGAGGGAGAAATTATTTTACTTTCAATGAAGAAAGTTTAAAACGAAGAGGCATTGTTGTCATTAAAAATAATGATAATCTTTGCTTACTCCGAACTATTGTAGTAGGAAAAGCTTTTATAGATGGTGACATGAATTATTAAAAAATTCGCCAAGATACACAGAAGATGCAAAAAAATCTAGCATTAAAGCTGATGGTAAAAACAAAATTAAATATAACGCAAAGTGCAGGAATATGAACTTAAAAAAATACAGGATTATTATGGGAATCACTTTAACGTTATTATTTCGCTGACAGCGGTTTTTTGCACTAACCATTACTGTGAAAAATGTAATGTAGGTTACGCAAATTATCATAATTGTTAAGGTATCTGTATTTGTTATCGACAGTCTCCTGCATGTAATAATATACCTACAATTATTACATGCAACTATTGCAAACGCCGAGGTGGAAAATGTTTGGAAAATCATAAAACAGTTACTACATGTCAAAAATTTCACAAATGCTTAATTTGTTTTAAAACATATTTTAGAAAGATTGATTCACCACATAAATGTGATACTGTTTTTTGTAAAAATTGTAGCAAAAGTGTAAAAAAAAATCATTTTTGTTATATTATTGTAGATAAGAGCAAACCAAAAATTAATGATTTTGTGCTTATCTTTTACGATTTAGAAACAATGCAAGAAACAACGCTAGTTAAAAACAATAATGAAGATATTAAACTACATGAACCTAATTTATGTGTTCTTAGCACAAGATGTCATCATTGCATAAAAGAAGAGAGGTTACATTTTTGTTTTAAATGTGGTTTTAGAACAACAGTTTTTGACACAAATGTAATTCCAAATTTAGTTGATTACATTTTTAAAATGGCTACAAAATTTAAACAAGTTGTTGTAATAGCTCATAATGGACAAAGTTTTGATCACCAGTTTATTTTAAATGAAATGCTGCATAAAAGTGACATAGAGCCAAAATTAATCATGAGGGGCACAAACATTATTCAGATGCAGATTAAAAATATAAGGTTTTTGGATTCTATGAATTATCTTGCAATACCACTATCACAACTTCCTAAAGCTTTCGATTTATCAACTGATTTAAAAAAAGGTTATTTTCCTCATTTGTTCAATAATCAATACAACAGAAAATATAAATTATGTTGGGCCAATACTACTTATGCACTACTATAGTCCTGATACAATGACAGAAGCAAATCGAAAAATGTTTATTGATTGGTATGAACAAAGCAAAAATACCGAGTTCAATATGAAACGTGATTTGATAGAATATTGCAAAAATGATGTACATATTTTAACTGAAGCCTGCATTAAATTTAGAAAACTTCTATTGGAAGAAAATAACGTATGTCCTTTCACTCAGGCTACAACCATTGCTTCAGCATGCAATTTGGTTTTTAGAAGAAATTTTTTGAAACCGGAAACTATATGATTGATACTCAAAAAAGGTTACAGATTTGCAGACAATCAATCAAAAATTGCTCTTCAATGGCTAATTTGGGAAGAGAATCAAAGAAAGATTAATATTCAACATGCAGCAAAGAAAAAAGAAGCAATTATAAAAAATATTAAAGTAGATGGTTTTTGTTCAGAAACAAAACAAATTTTTCAATTCCATGGGTGCTATTTTCATGGCCATCCAAAATGTTTTCCATACAAGAGGAATGAATCAATACAAGGGAACAAACATGATACTCTTGATATCAGATTTGAAAATACCATAACAAGAACAGAACGATTAAAATCATTTGGATATCAAGTGATCGAAATGTGGGAATGTGATTTTAGAGAACAATTGATAGAAAAAGAAGAATTTAAATGAATTAACCTGGAAAAAAAAAAAAAACGTGGAAAGAGTTGCAAAAATCTAGCTGTCTAATATTTTAACTCCTCTACATAGAGATTTTTATATTGGTACAAAGTATTTTAAATTTTAGACATAGTTTAGAGAATATACAGTGATTAATTATTAATGAGAATGCAAAAATATAATTTGCATATTTAGAAAGTGTTATGTAATATAATTTGCATAGAAAGTGTTATGTAATATAATTTGCATAGAAAGTGTTATGTATGATGCAAAATATTATGTATGTTGCATAAAAACTATAAATTGATTTAAGTTTTCAAATTATTTTTAATTAAAAATGGAAGTACAGGAGCCGTTTGAAGAAATAATTAGAAAATGCGATATTTTCCAATTAAAAAGAACATTAACATTCAATTACGAAATTGAATTTAAGAACCTTTCTAGAGGAGCAGCAGATAGCGGTGATAATGGCTCAAAATTGTTTTGTACAGAAACGATGCCAAGTGAGCACGACTTGGATGTGCTTACCAGACTTATTTGCAAGGAGAAGATGCCTGCTGAGACCGACTTAAAATTAAAATAATAATAAAAAAGGTAACTTGAAAAAATATAAATAAAAAAGGTGCCTAAATTTAATTAAATAAAATCTGAAAAGTTGAAAAATTGAAATAAAAAATTCAAAATTTATTCAAAAAGGTTGAAACGAGGTAATAGATGAGGTAATAAAATCTATCGAAAAAGATTATAAAATAATAAAAATATATGAAATCTGGAATTGCAAAGTTCAGCAATATGATAAATTTTTAAACAAAACAAAAAAAAATGTATGAAATAAGCGTGTGTAATGCGCTGATTTTCTTAATTAATTTTAAAAAGTTTTAATAAAAGTTATTACATAAAAATATAAAAAATTAAATTATAATATATAAATCTTTAGAATTTTAATATTTGATTATATATAAATTGTGAGTTTGTTTTAAAACAAATGTATTAAAATGCCAAATACTGAAGTGTGCAATAAATGTAAAATTGCAATTAGAGGAGAGTGTAATATGCCACTCCAAAACATGCATAAGTAAATACTAAATAAACTGAAATATTGTATAATAATTAAAATTAGAACTATATTATTTTCAATTTCTTTTTAGCTATAAATAAAGTAGGTTAAAGTATAATGTAACATATGGTTTACATATGGATATACTTAAAATATTAATAAGAATTAAAATAAAGATAAAGAATAAATTTAAACAAAGAAAGTAGAACTAATTTCTCATAATTCAATATTGAACTAAAATATTTTGTAAATACATGCTGGTTTGCATTGCCAGCATGATTCTTGACATATTGGTCTATTTTTGGATAGAACAATATTGTATTGTAACTAATTTGTAATATTGCTTTGTAACAAACTAAATTGTATTTGTATTATTGTATTTGTATTATTGTAGGTAAGAAAATTTATAAAAGTCTTTCTTTGGTAAAAGACACAGCATTATTATTTTAAGACTCAGATGGTTGAGTCAAATTGTAAAAAACCATCAGATAAAATTAAAAGTTTTTAATAAAATATATTAATAAATTAACAAAAAAAGAACTAAGGAGTTTTTATTTTATAAATGAATTTTTGAAAACATTACATTGGTGTCACGTGTGGGGTCTGGAATGTGTTAATTATTCTAGACTTCAATTAATTTTTTTTATTAAAGTTTATAAAAAAAAAAAAAAGTGAATTTTAAAGACATGCGGGGCCAAAAGAGCCGTTAAAAAAAAAAAAAAAAATATATAAAAATATTTCTATGCATATATATATATAATATATATATCTTGTGAAAATTTGAAACGGAGGCCAAGAGCGCCGTTTCAATTAAGCAAACTAATTGTGAAAAAAAAAAAAAAATTATTTGAAACGGGGGCCAAGAGCGCCGTTTCCATCCGATTCCATGGGTGCAGCGCAGAGCGTTTACTTGAACAACAGCACAGAGGAGATTTTAAAGGAGGTATTAATAGCCGTCACTGTTGTCATTGTATATGACACATTAAAGCATTGTCTCATCAAGAAGGCATCCAGACAATTCCAAGATTCAGCTTAAAAGTAAGTGGTAAATTATATAAATAAAAAAAAAAAAAGATTTTTACTAATAAGTATGTTACAAAATGTAATATTTGTATAAAAAAAAAAATTTTTCTAAATAAAAAAAAAAAAAAATTTATATATAAGAAAAAATTATGTATATTTATATATAATACTGGAAGAAAGAGCGCAGGAGTATGTGGAAAAATATTTCACTCTGCGACTAAATGTAGTGGTTTAGATCAGATGTTAGTAATCTAGTTGACACTAATAAGTGTATGCTAAAATTTATATGTGATGATTGTATTACATACATACAAGATGTTGATATGGTACTAAAAGAAGTGCAAAATAGTGTAATTAAAAACAATATGGTATTAAAAAACATGCAAGAAAATGTAAATAAAAACAATGTTCAATTAGAAGAATACAAAAATGACTTTTAAGAATCTTTACAAAAAAGTGAAAATGAAATAAAAAACTTATTAGAAGCAATAGAAAATACAGTACGAATTCGAAAAATGCATCATTCGATAATTGCGAAAATTCGATAATGAAGACTGATTTTTTTTGATTTTTTTTTGTATGGCCGACTCTATAATTGCAACTAATTGTTTTTCCTGATTCTATAAATGCAACATTATTAATTTTTATAAAATAAAATACGAATACAAATGGGATAACCGATGGTAACACAACTAATGGTTATCAACTAATGGTTATATAACCGATGGTAACACAACCATATCTGCCGAAAAGGGGTTTGAACTTCAAATCTCCATATTATGAAAACTCTACACATCCTGTAATAAAGGAGAAATACAAAAAATACTTCTTCTTGATTCTGAAGTCGAAGAAGTTAAAGTATCATTTTGTATAATTTTCTAATTAAATCATTTTCAATAAATAATTAAATTTTATAATCATTTGTATAAAATATATTAATTTTTATACTTTTTGTATACTATAAACATTACATAAAATTTTGTTAAACATTAAATATGAAACACTGAATTTTATTAACCAATTCCCACATACATACATATACATAATATAAAAATAAAAAGATCAGACTGTCGTTTGAAAAAAATTCTTACGAAAATAAAATACAGTTATATAATTTATTTGCTATTTAGATTTCAGCTATTCAGTCTTTTCTTATTTAGTATAGTGGCGTTTTGCAATTGTAACTTTGACGTTGTGTACTTTGGTTAATTTCTAAAAATGCGTGTTAAAAATCATTTTACTATTAAACAAAAATGTGAAATTTTAACGAAAATAACAAATGGTGTTAGTTTCAAAACATTAGCAAATGAATATAAGTGTAATAGATCAACTTTATTCCGAATTAAAAAAGATGAGTACAAACTAAGAAAATTCATGAAATATCGTGATGGAGCTCTAGGAAATATAAAATCGTTAAAGAAATGCGAGAATCCTCAGCTGGAAAAGCGACTATATAGGTGGTTTGTCAGACAAAGAGCCAAAAACATTCCAATTTCAAATGAACTTTTAAGAGAAAAAGCTAAGGCTTTCCACATTCAAGTTCATGAACGATCAGATTTCAACGCTAGTTATGGATGGCTCCAAAAATTTAAAAAACGTTCTGGAATAAGGTTACTGAAAATAACAGGTGAAAAGCTCTCAAATGATAAAGCGTCTGTTGATCCATTTTTGAGTAGCTTCCATGAAATTATTAAAACATATTTACCAGATCAAATATACAATGCTGATGAGTCCGGATTGTTCTGGAAAATTTTGCCAAATAAAACGCTTGTCCACTTTAAAGAGACATCTGCTCCAGATCGTAAAGTGAGCAATGAACGGGTTACGTTTTTAGCATGTACCAATGCTTCAGGAACACATAAACTACGACCTCTTGTGATTGGTAAAGCATTAAATCCAAGAGTATTTAAAAATTTTACAAATCCAGTAATTTACAAATCCAACAAAAATGCTTGGATGACTTCGTCAATATTTGAAGATTGGTTTGAAAATAATTTCATACCGGAGGTACCTATATTTATGTTAACCTTGTAAGCTTCGTATACAAATGTCATTTTATTGTTTTACAATATTTAGGTTCAAAAATTCTTAAAATCACGAAATTTGGAAGAAAAGGCACTGCTATTGTTGGACAATGCACCCTGCCATCCAAAAGAGGCCCTCGTCAATAAAAACGATAAAATAAGAGTAATGTGTTTTCCACCAAACGTTACTGCTTTGATCCAGCCTATGGATCAAAATGTGATAAATTTAACAAAACTAGAATATAAAAAAAGTTTGCTTGCTCATATTGTTGCTTCCCCAGACTCAGATTTTGAAAAGGCCGTAAAAAATATAAACTTGAAAAATGCTGTTACATTTTTATTTAATGCTTGGAATAAATTAAAACCAGCCACAATTGAAAAATGCTGGAAGGTAATAATGCCTTCTAAAGAATTTGACAGAGATGATGATATACCATTGAGCATTATCAGACTTCCAGATGGCAGCAGTTTAAATAATGTGGAAAACCTTCAAAATTTATTGTATCAAATTACACCTGCAGAAGCTTATTCAATTACTGACATAAATCAATGGGTCAATGAAACTAATGTTGAAGCTAATACCACTATCGATATTTCTGAAGACAGTTGCCCTCGTGATAATATTCATAGTGACTTGGAAATGCCGCAACCACAGCAATTAAAAATAAAACATGAAGAAGCTTCTCGTTGTTTAAGCACTTGTGTGGGCTGAGCAAATTGCTATATCAATTAACGATATATTAGTCCTTAAAAATTTAAAACAAATCTCAATTGAAAAATCATCTACATGTAAAAAAACACAATCAAAAATTTCATCGTTTTTTACAAAATAAATTTGAATCCACAATAATTGCTTAATTTTTATAATATACATCCATATGTAAATAACATATGAAGTTTATTTTCAAGTTTGTATTAATTTGAATTTTTTACTATTATTTTATTGTTTATTGTTTAATGTTGAATTGTTTTATTTTATTTAATAAAATAGTTAAAAAAATTTCTTTTCTTAAATGTATGTTTTATTTAGTACAAAAAAAGCAATAAAATTCAACTCGATAATTAAAAATTATGTGAAAATAGTGTATCAGAAATAAAAATTACTTGCAGTGTTGAAATGAAAAAATATACAAATGTAGCTGAAAATTTTAAAGAGATTAATAAATCAAAATTAATCTCTGAAATCTCCTACGCAGACAAATTAAAATTAGCAATTATTGTTAACCCAAAAAATAATGTGCAAGAAAGTTAAAGAACTAGAACTGATTTAAAAAAAAACATTGATGTGTTTAATTTGCCAGTAAAAATAAACAATATGCGTGAGAGAGATAACGGTACAGTGTCTAATACTTGCTCAATAATGAATCAGTTAAAACAATTGAGAGTGAAATAAAAGCCAAATGGGTAGTAATTATGATGTATTAGTACCTAAAGTACATGATCCAAAAATATTAATAAGTGGGATGGACGAAAAGTATAGCGATGAGAAAATTATTAGTGCTATAAAAAATCAAAATAATATAGTTATTATATAATATATATAATATATATTGCAAAAAATTAAGTGCTTAAAAATTTATAATTCGCATAATAATAAGGAGTTATATAATGCTATAATTGAAGTTGATGCAGAATCTTTTAAAAAAATAATGGAATAAAAAAAAATTAGATTAGGTTGGAATATTTGTCCTGTTTATGAAAAAATTAGTGTGTTAAGGTGTTATAAATGCTTAGGCTTTAATCATACAGCTGATAAATGTAAAAATGAAAAAAGCCTTTGTCATAGGTGTGGTGAGGAAGGCATTAAAAATAACTGCACAAAAGATGATAGTGAAATACATTGTGTAAACTGTGTAAAGATAAAACAAAAATTAAACCTACAAGAAGCTGAGGGCAATACAATGCATTTACCATTAAGCCACAAATGCAATGTATTTCAAAGAAAACTTAAGCAAGAAGAAAACAGAATTAATTATTAGCAATTAAACGAAATACAGTGCATATATCTTAATATTCAAGGTTTAATCAATAATTTTAATGAACTTGAATTAATTATAACAAATAGTAATATAGATTTTGTATGTTTAAGTGAAACTCATTTAATAAGCTGTGATGAAGATTCTTTAATTCAAATTCAAATTGAAAATTTTGTACAATTTCCACAAATGTAAACGATCAAAAATAATAATTATTAGTTAACATTAATGTAGATAAAAAATGCTGACATAGGTCAACAATTTCAAGTGGGAACATCTGTTCGCTAATATTTGTATGAATGCAAGTGCAATGCATTGCATGTACATACAAATATATTAATTTTGTTTTAGTATGATCAAATTTTATTTTTAAATATTTGTTGTGAATATAACGAATGATAATGATTCATATAGTTTTTTTTTATAATTCATACTTGTGGTTATTGATCTTTACATGGAAATGAATTAGGTTAAGAATATTATGATACTTTCTATAATAGAAATTCTTTGTAACTAAGCAATAAATTACAATAATTTATTGCTCTAGATAAAATTATTATGGATTCAATAGAATCAAAAATTGTATATAAACCCTGTACTTTTCAAATAAAAGCCAGAGTTAATCATATCATACTCCAAATATAACAACATATTTTTTTTATATATTTTATTCCTGCAGATTTTTTGTATATTTTATATATTTTATTCCTGCAGATAAATTTAATGGGAAGTTAATGCGAATGTATAATATGTTCTGTAGTTGATAGATGTCGCAATTTTTGAGTGAATGGTAATAATGTGAATGTAGTAAGAATACTAAAAAAGGGCTGAAAAGATCAGTTTAATATGAAAAAGAATTTTTTGTGTCTTGGAAAAAGATTTTACGGATTGTTTGTGTATTGGGAGTGATTTTTAATAGTATTTGATTAGGTGTTAGTGTCTTGGGAAATGATGGGTAGTTAAGAGGAATTTTTATTGAAATTTAGTAGATATCACTATTTTTGAAAAATTGTATTAGCTATAATAATGTATACTGAAAAGGAGTGAAAATAAAGAAGAAAGAAAAGATCAGTTCTATAAGAAAAAGAAAAAAGAGACTGGTGGTTATAAAATATCACTATTTTAAAATATTATCCCCCTACTAGTTTTTAAAACAAAAAGACCGTTAAAATGCAAAGTTCACAGTAATGTCTTTTAGTATGACTAAGAGTAGGTATTAAATTTCAAGATTATTAATAAATATTTTAGCGATTTTTCACATATTCCAACGAATTATAGTTAAAGGAAAATAGATAAAAAAAAATTTTTTAACCCTTTCGCGGACCATGACGTGTATAGACGTCATGACAAAGTTTTTCTGTGGGACATGACGGGTATTGCCGTCAAAATTTATTTTATTAAAAAAGTCATGTCGTCTATAACCGTCATGAACTACATGAGTTTGTATGGATTGTTTGTGTTAAGTGTCACACTTAAACTGCAAAATTTCATTTAACTGGCAGTTTAAATTCAAAAATAATCACAACATAGATATTGATTTAAAATAAATTTGGGGATTTCCCAGAAAGGCATGACGTGTTATACCGTCAATCTTATATGTAAATTTCTTTAGTGTAGACACAAGTGACTTTTTGAATAGACGTGTTTGTGAATACGTTTAGTTTATAATTTATATAATTTATAAAAGGTAAATATTTAAAGTAATTAACCCGTTATCTACTAGTGTAGCCATATGGCAACACAAAATATATAAATTTTATAACGGTCAGAATATTATTTGTTTTCTTTTTTCATTGCAGTATGCCATGAAATTATTTTTTAAGAAATGTCAGAAACTAATTTTTATGTTATGGTGAAACCAGAATCATGTCGAATATTCGCCGCGGCTGACGAATTTCGCCATTGACCCACAATGATGGCGGCGGCGGCTGGCGGAAACAGCTGTTTTGAAAACAAAAAATAACAAACATTCAGTTTTCAAAATTTTCAAACGGTTCGGTTCGGTCGCGGTTTTAAATTGAAATATGTACAAAAAAATAATTATGAATTTTGACGAAAAACTAATAGAGGAAGTTCGGAATTATACGTTCTTATTTAACTTAAAAGATCCTCTATATAGAATTGCAAAAAGAAAAGATGTGGTTTGGATACAAATAGCGGAAAAACTTGGAAGCACAGGTAAGAATTTTTGTACCTACTTAGAAATATAAATGCAGAAACCAAAACTTTTATAATTTTAGATGAAATATGCAAGAAGAGGTGGAAAAATTTAAGAGACACCTATAAAAAACATAAACGTAATATTTCCTTGCCATCTGGATCGGAGGCAGACGATCTTAAGAAAAAAAAATGGAAATATTACGAAATGCTTTGTTTTTTAGATGATTACGATTGTAATCGAATGTAAGATAAATTTAAATATGTACAATATGTAAATTTCATAGTATTATATTTTTACAGAGGTTTGGAGAGCTCGTTTGGCAATGAAGTTGCAATGGATTTCCTTTCGGTATGGCCATCGGAAACAGAAACAAGTATGTATAATTATTATAAAATATAATTTTAAACTTACAAATTTTAAACTTGTTTTTTTTTTGTTTTAGATTCAGAACACAATATATCCACCAATAATGTAGACGACATACTACAAACTCCAACAACATCGGAGAAATCCCAGCCGCTAAAAAAAACAAAAACAACGAATGAGAGTTTTGAAATTTTTTTAAAAGGAGCTAACGAGGCAATAAATAAAATTGCCAATAGCTCGTCGTCACCTACTCATTCCCCACTTCAGACACATTTTATAACTCTTGCTCAAAAAATAGAAGGTTCAAATATGTCAGAAAGGAATAAATTGATAATTGAGCAAGAGGTGTCTCAGTGGGTTTTTCAGCGGATTTTAGAACTTGACAACGAATAATTTTTATATATACTTTTTAATTTTAATTTAATTACTTTTTTTTTAGGACCTGTAATGGATGCATCAATCCTGACTGTATAATTTTTTTAGGCAATAAGAGGCAAGAAGCAATTGAAATATTTTTTTATTTTATTTAGTTTTTTTATTATATGTTGAAAGAAATGTTTTGTTATATAATTTTTATTTTTGTTCTTGTGCATAGTATTTTTTATTATATGTTGATATTTTTTTACCTATATGCATATAATTATATTTCAATATTATTTTTATTATACCTTCAACATTATTTAAAAAAAAAGACTGGTTTTCATTTTAACTATTATATTTTATTACAGTTTTGAAAATTTATTTTACTTTTTTACATATCGAAATAAAAAATTTTATAAATTCTATTAAATTTGTATCGTACTTTTCTTTTCTATAAATTATAAATCTTATATGTATTATAAACAAATAATTTTTAAATGAATATTTTTTTAAATAAATAACATCTTATGTTCTGAACAAGTAGTTTTTTAATTTATTTCTCAAAGAAAATGCCGACTCTGAACTTCTGTTGTATAAATTTAAACTGGAGCTTCGTAAACGGCGATTGCATGAACCTGGTACAAAAACTCCATTTACTTCTCTGTCGATCATAGTTTCATCAAAGTACATCTCATCCTTACGTAACATCAAAAAATTGTGTAGTAAAACTACTGCCTATATTATTTTATTTATATTGTCTGGACTGCAATATATCGCGGTATGCAAAATTCTCCATCTAAAAATGATATAAAAGACAAAAGAAACCATTTACCGTACAACAGGGATACTTTGACCGGCGGGGATACTTTGACCAAAATTTAAAAAAAAAACCG
Organism: Dolichopus griseipennis; assembly: GCA_963082915.1. Taxonomy (NCBI): domain Eukaryota; kingdom Metazoa; phylum Arthropoda; class Insecta; order Diptera; family Dolichopodidae; genus Dolichopus; species Dolichopus griseipennis. Next base: position 47,551,806 of record OY720443.1, on the reverse strand, counting down.
TCATTAAATTCTTGTTTACGAAAATGTCAAACATGTTTGATCGTAACGTATTGTTTTGAATTATTGAATTTTCAATCGTAGTGTGCTAGCTTTATATTTCAAAAGCATTTTTTAAAGAAAATAAATATAAGTTAACACATCAACACCATTGTCACTTATATTCATCGCCAACCGAGATACTCGGTGCACTTTATATTTCTTATTATATTTGTTAATATGCTAAAACTAAAAATGGTAAATGGTCACCAGTTACTATTTTGTTTGTAATTAATTATAATGAGATTATTATTGTTTTTGTATAAAATCACACCATAAAATTAACCAATCAAAAAAATGTAATTGTAACAGTAAATATTTTAAAATTTGTTTTGAAAGAAAGCTAAAAATAAAAAAGGTCAATTCAGTTCTGATCTTGTAAAGTTAAACGTAATAAAATTTAGAAATAAAATAAATAGTGTATTATTACAAAATAGTAACTGGCGCCCGAGCAGGGACCTGATTGAATTTCAAGGGGAAAAGTTTATTTCATGTATTGACAAATTTTCAAAATTCACAAAACTCTTCCGAATACGCGACAAGTCGGTTCTTCATTTAAGAGAAAAAATCACCAAAATACTGCACTATTTTACAGTACCGGAGATATTAGTGACTGATAATGAAACGAGTTTCTTGAGCCCTATAACTTCACAATATATAAAAGAGCTTGGAATTCAACTTTACAAAACACCGTGCCAAAAAAGCGAGGTTAATGGAACAATCGAACGTGTTCACTCCACTATCATTGAACTAGCCAGATGCCTACAGAAAGAATACCCAGATCTTAATCTAAAAGAAATTATGAATATTTCGGTCGACAGATATAATAACTCTATTCACTCCGTCACAAAAATGAAACCCTCGAACATATTTTTCGGTAGAACGCAGAAATTGAACTACCAGAACCTAATTGACATTCGGGCGAAAGTTAACGAAAACCTAGCCGAACAAATAAAGAAAAACCAAAAAATAAAACAAAAAAGAGAAAACCAGAAAAGACAGAAACCGCAAACGTACAATCCCGGACAAACTATTTATGTCGGCGTAAAGCAAATTCAAAGTAAACACAAACCGATATACAAAAAAGAGATAGTCGCCAAAGACCATAGAGTAACCATAACAACGGAAAGCGGAAGACGAATACATAAGTCGCAAATTAAAAACATCAACTAATAAACATCCCATTAAATCTTTTTAGGTTTCCTTACAGAACAACAGTAAAGAATCTAACCATCTTTCCAACAATCACTTTGTCGGTAACACAAGGAATAGGTGCTCATAGTCTACAGGGACGCAGACATTTAAAGCGGGAGGAGTTAACACATCAACACCATTGTCACTTATATTCATCGCCAACCGAGACACTCGGTGCACTTTATATTTCTTATTATATTTGTTAATATGCTAAAACTAAAAATGGTAAATGGTCACCAGTTACTATTTTGTTTGTAATTAATTATAATGAGATTATTATTGTTTTTGTATAAAATCACACCATAAAATTAACCAATCAAAAAAATGTAATTGTAACAGTAAATATTTTAAAATTTGTTTTGAAAGAAAGCTAAAAATAAAAAAGGTCACTTCAGTTCTGATCTTGTAAAGTTAAACGTAATAAAATTTAGAAATAAAATAAATAGTGTATTATTACAAAATAGTAACTTATATATTAGTGAAGTCAGTTTTTTTGTGTTAAAAATTTAAGTGAAAAAATCTTGTTGGAATTTTAAGTAACAATAATTTTAAACGGATTAAACTCAAAAAGTAAGTACTATGATAATGTTTTTTTAGCAAAATATATAAGTAGATATAAATGTCGAGAACATTTTCTAAAATATAAAAAAAATTTTTTTTAAAAGTTGTTTACTATATTTTTGTAAATTTTGGACCAACTGGTCAAAGTATCCTACGATTGTATGCAAACTAAGTAGGTATCGACAAACTTTATACGAAAATATTTTATACAATTACTTACAGGAAGCTCAAAAATGCCTCGTAAATATATTAGGAAGACCGGAGCCCGTAAATATGGGTACTCTGAAACTGATCTGGCTTTAGCTATAAATGACGTAAATGAAGGTTTGTTTTGTACATACATAGATAAGGTATAAATATTATTTTAAATTAATTTTATTAAGGTCGTTTATCTATAACAAAGGCAGCGATAAAATATAAAATTGCAAAAGGGACATTAATGAATAAATTAAAAGGTAAACATACAAAAAAGCCTGGACGGGCTGTTATATTCAGTGAAAATGAAGAAATGGTATTTGTACAACATATTACTGAAGTTGCAAAATGGGGCTTTCCTTTTACAACTGTGGACCTTCGACAACTTGCAAAGATGTATCTCGACAAATCCGGCAAACGCATTAAAGAATTTAAAAACAACTTGCCTAGTGTGGAATGGGCGTGGAGATTTTTGCAGCATCATAAACAGAACTTATCAAACAGAATGTGCCAAAATTTAATAAGAACAAAAGCCGCCCTATGTTGTATACAAATCATCGCACCTCTGGCAGACATGTCGAAGTTTGAAGTTTGTCTGGATGGTTTGATTCAGTGTGTTTTACGGATTGGTTCGAAAATTTGTTTTTAATCAAAACAAAGAAATTGGGAGGAAGAATAGTTTTACTTGGTGATAATTTATCAAGTCATTTCTCACCAAGAGTAATTGAATTGGCGCAATCTAACAACGTCACATTTGTGTGCATTCCACCAAATTCGACTCATATTGCTCAACCATTGGACGTCGCTTTTTTTGCACCTTTCAAAAGAAATTGGAGGAGAATATTAGACAATTGGAAAACCAATCAAAAAAAAAGTTCACAAACTTTGTCGAAGGAAGTATTTCCTAGTTTATTCAAGATACTTCATAACAAATTAGTAGATGAGAATGATATATCCCAAAATATAATTAGCGGCTTTAAAAAGTGTGGGATATATCCTTTTGATCCGAATGAAGTAATTGACCGACTACCTCAAGTAGCACAACAAAATTCGGAAGTAGCAGCTAGTTTTGTTTCTGAGGCTGTTATTGAAATGTTGAGTAAAAGCCGTAATGAAACACCAGAAAAATCAAATCGGAAAAGAAGAAAGGTTAAAGTTTCATCAGGGAAAGGTATAACCATCGAGGCCCTTCATCCAGCTCTTGATGAAATTATTGTTGAAATTCCTAATGAAAGTCAAATTCTTGATGAAGCTCTTTTTGAGCCTATTCTATCAACTTCAGGAATAAAAAAACCAAAAACTAAAAAGCCGAAAACAAAGAAAAAAACAAAAAAGTTCTTCTAATGTCTTCCACAGATGAAGAGACGTCTATGTCTTCTACGGATATACCATTCGCTAATTCATCCAACGATTGCGATTGGAATCTTTCTGATGAAGAATTGCTACGTTGGCAAATGCAAAGCCGTAGAAGTTTTGAATTTAATCCTTTTTCTTAATCAAATATTCTTTTCATCCATAATATTTCTTCAATTTTTTGTTCTGTTTTATAAAACATTTATTTTTCTTTTGTTTCTTTTTGATTTATTAAGTTTGTTAAATTTTTGTTTTGTTTTTATAAAATGAACTAATTAACTTTTAATTTAATTTTATGTTTCTAAGTTACCTAATTTTAAGTTACAATTAATATTATACTTCTAAAAATAAAATAATCAAAAAATAAAATAATAAAAAAAATAAAATTCACATTAAATACTTTTGTTGTTTTTCAGTGACTTCGAAAAATATTAAGGAAAAGTTTGTTTTTAAATTTCAAATATTTTGTTTATATATATTGTTACAAAATAATTAGGTTTCATTGACCATTTTACCATATTTTACTATTTTTTAAGGATTAAATATGAACTGGTCAAAGTATTCTAACTGAAGGTTAACTTTGACTAGGTAAGTAAAACGCCCGTCGAAGCTTTATTTGACATGATATCGTTTTGATACTTTGTAATTAAATTAATATTACCACAGCCCCTATTTTCTGAATTTAATATTGCTCGAAAGTTTTAAAACAAAAAAGTTATTTAAAAACAAATTTTAAAATTGGTCAAAGTATCCCTGTTATACGGGTAAAACTGGGATACTTTGACTATTGGGTATACTTTGACCAAAAAAAAAAAAAAAAATTAGCTGTTAGATTTTACAAAATTGAATTGTTGTACATGTCCAAACGTGATGTTTTTTTTTAATTAAATTGATTATCAATTCGAGTACATTTATATTTTAGTTATAAAAAAGAATTTGAAGAAAGTAGACGTTTTAATAAAAAAGTGTGTTTTTTGTTAAAAAAAATTGTGTGAAAAAATTTACTTGTAACGAAAAATTAAAATTAGTTGACTGTGAAAATATTTAATAGGTAAGTAATTTTGTTATTAATCTGATAAAATGCTTGATTAAAACTTAAAAAAAGTGCATTAAAAAAAAATATGTAACACCTAAAATTTATTCACCATTTTTTTGTGAATTTGGGATACTTTGACCAGTCGGTCAAAGTATCCGCTACGGTCTTGCGCTACGGTCAATGGAATTTCAATAATTTGTTTATTATCATGAAACGATGCCAAGAAAATATGGATACTCCGAAGAGGATTTAGCTCAAGCAAAAAAGGAAATTAATGAAGGTGCTTAATATGATTGTAAAAAATTGTTCTCATAATTATATTTTTTTTTTTGTAATTCTTAAGGTCGCCTATCTATAACAAAAGCAGCACAAAAATTTAATATTTCGAAAGGGACTATTGTTAACAAACTTAAGGGAAAACATTTAAGTAAACTGGGACGTCCTCTTGTGTTTGATTAAATTGAAGAAAATATATTTGTTCAACATATTCTCCCACTTGCCAAATGGGGTTTTCCCTTTACCGCAATGGACTTACGACAGCTTGCAAAAATGTATTTGGATAAAGCTGGCAGGCGTGTTAGAGAATTTAAAAATAATTTGCTGAAGTGCTGAATGGGCATGGAGATTTTTAGAACGAAATAAAACCCATATTACCAATCGTACATGCCAAAATTTAATTAGATCTAAGGCCGAACTAACTCCTGAGGAATTAACAAAATATTTCAATAATCTTAAAAACACATTTTTGCAGACTTTTTCTATCAAAGAAATTTCAGAAACTCCTCCAGAATTTGTCTTCAATTATGATGAAACAAATTTATCCGACGATCCTGATGTGAAAAAATGCATTTTAAACGGGGAGTGAAATACGCTGAGCGTGTCCAAAATTATTCAAAAACTGCAATATCAGTAATGTATTGTGGATCGGCAGCAGGAACTATTTTACCACCTTATGTTGTTTATAAGTCAAGTCATCTTTGGCAAACTTGGATGGAAGGTGGTCCGCGAAAAGCTCGCTATAATCGAAGTTTGAGTGAATGGTTCGATGCAACGATTTTTACAGACTGGTTTGAGAATTTATTTTTCCCCGAGACAAGAAATTTGAATGGAAAAATTGTATTGATCGGGGACAATTTATCGAACCATTTTACACTAAAAGTTGTAGAATTAGCTCAAAATAACAATATTTCATTTGTATGTCTGCCACCAAATTCGACACATCTTGCGCAACCCTTAGACGTAGCATTTTTTGCTCCTTTTAAAAAATATTGTCGAAAAATATTAGATGACTGGAAATCAAGTCAAAAGAAACGGTTATAAATTTTATCTAAAGAAATTTTTCCAACACTGTTAAAAAAACTTGATGAAAAGATTGTTGACGAAAATAATAAATCAGAAAATATTATTAGCGGATTTAGGAAATGTGGTATCTGTCCTTTTAATCCGACAGTTGTAATTGATCGATTACCACAAACAACTAATCAGATTGATCCTGAAGTGTCAGCTAATATAGTTTCGAAAGCTGTAATTCATATGCTGGATACCAGTCGTAATGAACAACCGGAAAAATTAAATCGCAGATGAAAAAAAATGAAAGTTTCTCCAGGAAAAGGGATTACAGTTGAATTACTGGAAAACAATAAAGTTGACGAAATTGTTCAAAGTGCCGCTTTACCCGTTTCAACTGAGCCAATTGCATCTTGTTCAGGCACTCAAAAAAGAAAACGAATATCACATAAAATACCAAATTTATCTACAAGCGAAGAAGATTCAATGTGTTCAGCAGATATACCTTATGCTGAAAACTCTGACGATGTCTGGACTTTTTCAGATGAAGAATTACTACAACTAGCTAACTTAAACAATTGAAATGAATATAATATGACTGATATAATAACGTTCCTATAATATATATTACTTATAAAGTAGATTTTAATTTCCAAAAAAAAAAAAATGAATGAATGAATTTTGAATTAAATTTTTTATGTTTTCTGTTTGTTAAGTTTTTTATGAAATATTTGTTGAATTTATTTAATTTTCCTTTTTTAATTTATAATATAATACTATTCCAAAAAAAAAATAATAAAAAAAATATAAAAATAAACATATTTTTAATATTGTTATATTTTTTCTTAAGAAAATTCTTTAAAACGTACTTAGTCTTTTTTGGCACTAAAATATTAGTTTTTATTGAAATTAACAACATAACTGCATTTCTTTGACCAACGTTGTCTAATTAAACAATTTACATGAAAAAAAAACAATAATGGTCAAAATATCCCAAATGTCGTTTTAATTTTGACCACACGATAAATATTATCGTCACATCCTGCATTTAAAAATTAGCAGTAAATAAATTTAAGTATTGAACTACAGCCCCTAATTTCTAAATTTAATATAGTTTTAAAAGCGGAAGATAAAAAAGTTATTTGTAAAATAAATTTAAAACGTACCAAAGTATCCCTGTTTTACGGTATAACGAGCTGAAAACTATGTCATACACCTGATATTTTTATTAGAATTTTAATATTTTTTTTTTTGTTTTCTAAGAAATAAAGCGTTATTTTTATGTTTTACAATTGTGTATTTGAATAAAACATTATGTTCCTATATAATATAAATAAATAATAAGTATTGTTTGAAAAATTATAATAAAAAAAATGGTTCTAAGAACATGAGATGTTTGAAATAAGCGTATTTTTTTTTATACTAAAGTGTTGACGTCTTTTTCGTCATTGTGTCCGAATTGATAAATTTTTTATTACAGAAACTGTCATGACGGTTATAAACGTCATGACGGCTATCAACGTCTGTGACCCGGGGGATCTCTCAAGTGATATTTAAAAGTCATGACGGCAGTAGACGTCAAAAATTAAATCTGATTTTAAGAATGGAAAAGATTTCTTATTCAATTTCCAGCAGATTGCTGTTTTCGGAATTTCTCTATCATTAAAAATGACAAAAATACCGCAAGTGTCCCACAATGAACCAGCAAAAAAAAGAAGTGTCCATCAAAGGGTTAATTCAAATTTGGGGTTGAAATAAATGTTCACAATAAATGTTCAACAATTTAAAAGGGGTGAAAACATTTAAGTTAATTTTGAATTAAAAAATATCAACTGTGTAATGTATAGTTTTTAAAAGAAAAAGTTCGTTATTTTTTAACGGTTTTTTTCATACTTGATTCAATTAAAAATTATGTAAATATGATGGAAAATATAATATATAAGTAGTATAAATATGGTGATTCTGGCACACTTTTGACAGCTATCAGCTGATGTCTTTGACAGTTGTTTGTGTCTTGGATATAGTATTTATTGTGTTGTTAATAGGAAATAGGTAGATGTCGCTTTAAATGAATGATTATTGTTTGTGTCTTGAATATTCTTATTTATTAAGTTGTTAATAGTATATAGATAAATGTCTCTTTAAATGAATGGGATTAATAGGAAAGTGATCATGAATTAATATGATTTTAAAGTGAATTTAATGGGAATATCTAATATGTTGTGTTGTTGGTAGATGTCGTTAGTAGTGGGGGAATGGGAAAAATAGTAAGTTTAATGGGAAGTTAATGGGAATGTATAATATGTTCTGTTGTTGATAGATGTCACAATTTTTGAGTGAATGGTAATAATGGGAATGTAGTAAGAATAATAAAAAAGGGGTGAAAAGATCAGTTTAATATGAAAAAGAATTTTTTTTGTGTCTTGGAAAAGATTTTTAATAGGATTTTACGGGTTGTTTGTGTATTGGGAGTGATTTTTAATAGTATTTGATTAGGTGTTAGTGTCTTGGGAAATGATTTTTAAAAGGGATTTTTATTGAAATTAGTAGATATCACCACTATTTGTGAGTATTGTATTAGCTATAATAATGTATACTGAAATTTTAGATAAAAAGGGATGAAAATATAAAAGAAAGAAAAAATCAGTTCTATATGAAAATAAAAAAGAAAGAAAAGATCTGTTCTATATGAAAAAGAAAAAAGAGACTGGTGGTTATAAAATATAACTATTTTAAAATATTATCTCCCTCTATTAGTTTTTAAAACAAAAAGACAGTTAAAATGCAAAGATTACAGTAATGTTTTTTAGTATGACTAAGAGTAGGTATTAAATTTCAAGATTATTAATAAATATTTTAACGATTTTTCACATTTTCCAACGGGTTAAAGGAAAATAGATAAAAATTTTTTTTTTTGAATTCAAATTTGCGGTTAAAACTTTTCATAAGGTTCACAATAAATGTTCAACAAATTAAAAAAGGGATGAAAACGTTAAAGTTAAATTTGAATTAAAAATTATCAACTTTTTCATGTATTATTTTTTTAAAGTAAAAAGTTCGTTATTTTTTAACGGTTTTTCTCATACTTTAGCTAAACATAAACAAAGGAAACAGAAAAATTTTATTGTACTCAAATTATTATTCAGATATAAAATTTATTATATTATGAATTAGGTCATTAAATTAAATATGAATGAAAAATTTTTATCATTCTTATATAATAATTGATTGAGAATAGTCAAAGTAAAAACTATATAATAAAATGAAACGTAATTCAAACCATATTTCTTCAAGTGAAGAAAAATATTGTGATTCTTGTAAAATTTCTATTCCCATTAAGGGATGGATGTATCACCTAAGAACTCTAAATCATAGAAGAAATTCAGCAACTGATATTGAAGATGGTCTTAAGTGTGTTAAAAGTGTTTTTAATGAGAGGATAGAGTCGTTTATATATGTTAATAATGCAGAGGAATTACAATCGCCTAACGAATTTTTTATTAAAGGAAAAGATAAAATAATTAAATTGTTGAAAACTGCATTGGAAAAACATAAATCATTCAAATTTAATTTGGAATTATTCGCTGAATATATTAAAATTTCTAAGAAGGATGGTGAAGATGAGGAATATGAAGGTGGTATAGATCTATCGGTGAAATCTTTCAATACTAAAATGAGAATTGTCAATCAAAATAAGCAGCTTTCAGAGTTTTATGATGTTATGGTTAATAATATTATTAAAAAAAGTGACGAGTTTCAAGAAAGAGATAGCGGTTGGGCTTTATTAAGAATTTTACATGTAGAAATTAACATTAATCAGTACAAGCCTTTACGATGTTCACAATATTTACCATTGCCTAAATTCATTGAGAAGAAACATGCTTGTTTTAACGTTAGGAATTCAGATGAATATTGCTTTAAATGGAGTATAATATCAGCTCTTTATAAAGGAAATCATAATTTACAAAGAACGTCTATTTACAGAATATCTGATATTGAAAGTAGCACCATACATTTAAATGAAAATTTTGAAGTAGTCACTTTAGAATTCAGTAATTTGGAATTCCCACTTAAAGTGTCAGAGATTGATGTATTTGAAGAATTAAATCCTACTATTAGTGTTAATGTTTTTGGAATTGAAGAAACCAGCTCACAAAAAGGGATTTTTTATGAAATAGTAGGTCCTTATTATTCAACCAAAGAAGAAAAAATTAAGCATATTAATCTTTTATTGATTCACAATGAAGAAAGAGCTCACTACGTTTGAAAAAAAAACATATCAAGGTTGATTAGATCGCAAATAACACAACATTGTAATGGTGTATACTTATGTAATACATGTTTACAATATTTTTACGATGAAGTTTCTTATCATATACATAAAAAAGAATGTTGTAAAATTGTTACGTTGATGCCTACTGAAGAAAACAAATGGATAAAATTTACTAAATATGAAAGAAAAATTGATATACCTTTTACCGTTTACGCTGATTTTGAATGTTTACTTCAAGATATTTATACATGTCATCCTGAAGAAATACAATCCTCAACAACAGACATACAAGAGCATATTCCATGTGCATTTGCCTATAATATAAAGTGCTCCTTCGATGACAATTTGGATTTATTTAGAATGTATACAGGTGAGAATTGTATTGATATTTTTATAGCTAAATTAATTGAAGATGTTATTGATATTTCGCGTAACCACCTTAAAAAAATGGTTCCAATGAAAATGTTAACAAATTTAGAAAGAAAATATCAAATAGAAAGTAAGATATGTCATATTTGTGAATTAGATTTAGGTATAGATAGGGTTGTTGACCATTGTCATTTGACCGGCGCATACCGCGGACCTGCTCATAATGCATGTTATTTAAATTATTCACATGATAATTTCATTCCAGTTTTATTTCATAATTTTTCGGAGTACGATTGTCATTTATTAATAAAATCGCTATCAAATTACCGGTCGAATAAGATTGATAAATTACCGGTCAAATAAGATTGATACCAATCAACAAAGAAAATTACATTTCCGTTTCAAAATATATTAATATTGATGAAGCAAATGCGATTGAAATACGATTTTTGGATTCTTATAGATTTATGGCTTCAAGTATTGATAGTCTAACGCGTAATTTATCAAATGACAATTTAATTAGCACTAGAAAAATATGTATTGATGATGAACATTTTATGCTTTTAAGACGAAAAGGTGTATTTCCTTATGAGTTTTTAAATTCATGGGAAAGACTGAATTTTGAAACTTTGTCGTCTCAGGCAAAATTTAACAACACATTATCTGATTTTACTTGTTCTGATGAAGATTATGAACATGCTAAGAAAGTGTGGGAAAAATTTAACTGTAAAAATCTTAAAGATTATTTAGAAATTTATTTGAAAACTGATGTATTTCTGTTAACTGATATATTTGAAAATTTCCGTAAGCTTTGCAAAAAAATATATTCTTTAGATCCATGTCATTATTACACGGCACCAGGCTTATCTTGGGATGCTATGTTAAAGTATACCAAAATTAAACTTAAACTATTTACTGATATTAACATGTATAATTTTATTAAAAAAGGAATTAGAGGAGGGATAACGCAATGCTCTTTGAGACATTCAGTAGCGAATAATAAATATATGAAAAATTTTGTTAGTTCCAAAACTTCTAAATTTATTGTGTACTTAGCTGTTGTTAATCTATATGGTTGGGCTATGTCACAATTTTTACCTTATTCTGATTTTAAATGGGTGGAAAATTTTGAAACAAATGTGCTAGATATACCGGATGATTCTAATATAGGTTATATTTTAGAAGTAGATTTAGAATATCCCATTTCTAAGCATGATGATCACAAAGATTTACCATTTTGCTGTGAACATAACAGGAATCAATTTATGAAGAATTCCAAATTAATTACAGACCTTGAAGATTGCAATCATTACATCATTCATTATCGAAATCTTAAGCAATGTTATATTTGAATAATAGAAATATAGTTAATACGAGTTTACATTTCAACTAAACACTAAGCAGTAATAAATTTTAAATAATTTCACGGTATTTACAACAAACAAAAAAAAAATATATCTAATGGCGAAAAAAATATTTCTAAACAAATTCGTAGAATCGGTAGCTATGAATTCGAATACAGACCCTGCGTTACCGGTGTCGCGTTATAATATTATTAGAGAAACGATTATAAACACTAAAAAATTTAACACGCGCGGGCTAAAAATCGAATTTACTATAAAAGATGTACCAGATGACGTTGAACCAACCGAATGGATAAGAAAAAGTATTGAAGATATCTTATATTACAGTACAGTAAATCTTCTTCCCTCTGATAAAGTTGGGATTACATTCGGTGGAAATGGTATTGATCGAATAGGATGGATCAAATACCAAAATTTAAACAATCTAAAATTGGACGATGTTTGGGAGATGATTTCGAAAATTTTCCAAAGTAATTCTCAAGGAATCGGCACAGATTCCTTCTTTTTCCAAGTCACTTCAGTGAGAATGCCGGTAGGACAAGGAAGACGTAGTGGACACAAATATTGTTCATTTAATGAAGAGAGTACTAAAAGTAAAAGCATAATTTTAATTAAAAACTCTGACAACCTATGTCTTCCTAGAGCTCTGGTGACAGCTATAGCTAAAAAGGAACAAGCTGCAGAATACCAAAAAATTAGAAGAGATGTTGGAAAATTGCAAGAAAATAAAGCATTAGAGTTGTACAATAATGCTCAAGTTAAAATTCCAGAAGGGGGATGTGGCATAGTAGAATTAAAGCAGTTTCAAGATTACTTGCAGGAATATAAAATTGTTGTATATGAGTATGCGTCGAGAGGTCGTAACGTAATATTTGAAGAAGATAATAACAATAAAAAAACTCTCAATCTCATATACTTCATGGGACACTACAATGTTATAACGTCGTTAACTGGAGCATTTTGCTCCGTATATTACTGTGCAGATGTAGATGTAAAAGTTCGTGTGTATGCTGTCAGAAATCCCCCGCTTGCCCACCATCGAGAGAAATACTCTGTAATATATGTAACCGAGCATTCAAAGGGCCACAATGCTTCGAAAACCACATTTCATCAGTTCACGAAATATCTCACTCTGTAATAAAGTCAAAAAGTGCAAGACTTTTAAAAACAATAGAATTCACATTTGCGGGGAAGAATATTGTAAAATATGTGAGAAATTTGTCTCTCAGCATCACCTATGCTATATACAAAAAGACAAGAAGACTAATCCCAAACTTGAAAACATACTGTATGTGTTTTATGATTTGGAGTCTTGGGGAAAAAAATAGTAAATGGAGAAGACATAGGAGAAATTAAATTACACAAGCCAAATCTTGGCGTTTATGCTACCAGATGTAGCAACTGCATAGATATAGAAAATGCAGTTAACTGTGTCAAATGTGGATACAAGTTAATAATAATTAAAAATAATATAATCAAAAACTTCCTAAAATTTATATTGGAAGCTAGAAAAAAATTCAGAAAAGTAATAGTAATAGCACATAATGGTCAGTCTTTTGACCATCAGTTTATTTTAAATAATATTATAAATGAAACTGATTTGAAACCAGAACTTATCATGCGAGGAACAAAAATAATACTATTACTTCTTCAAAACGTGAAATTCATTGATTCACTTAACTATTTTCCTATGTCTTTATCTGTATTACCTAAGGCATTCAACTTAAGTACAACATTAAAAAAATGATATTTTCCACATCTTTTTAATACCAGAATTAATTTAAATTACTCAGTAAAATGCCATCTATAGAATATTATAATGTAGATGAAATGAAAACTGAAGCGAGACAAGATTTTATGTTATCGTATGAAGAAAATAAAGAAAAACAATTTTGTATGATGAAAGAACTGGAGGAATACTGCGTGAACGATGTAAAAATTTTAACAGAAGCTTGCGTCAAATTCAGAAGACTGATGTTGGTTGAATGTAATGTATGTCCTTTCACTGAGGCAGTTACAATAGCTTCAGCCTGTAATTTAATATTTAGACGAAATTTTTTAGAGCCAGAAACTATTTCTATAATACCTAAAAGAGGGTATAGAAAAGTAGACAACCAGTCGAAAATAGCAATTCTTTGGATTTTATTTGAAGAACAGCAACGAAATATTACAATAAAACATGCCTACAAAGAAAAGGAAGTTGCTGTTCAAGGAGTGAAAGTAGATGGATATTGTGAAGAAACGAAACAGATTTTTGAGTTTCAGGGATGTTATTATCATGGTCATACATGTCTAAAGGTCGATCGCAATAAACCTTTAAATAATATTGATTCAGAGGATACAATGGAAAGCAGATTTCTAAGAACAAAGGCCAAAATCATACGGCTAGAACACTATGGGTATGAGGTCGTTCAAAAGTGGGAGTGTGAATTCCTAAAACAAATAAAAGAAAATTTGGAAATAAAAAATTTACAAAAACATCCAATACTTCTTAATGAACCTCTGAATCCTAGGGATGCGTTTAATGGAGGCCGTACAGGAAATACGAGAACATATTACAAATGTAGACCTGGAGAAAAAATCAAATACATGGACGTTTGCTCGTTATATCCATACATCTGCAAGTATGGAAAATTTCCAATAGGACATCCTCTATTATTTGTTGGAAATGAAGAATGCAAAAATGTAAATTTATTACTATCAGAAGGGCTAATAAAATGTAAAGTTTTGCCACCACAAAATTTATATCATCCTGTGTTACCTATAAAACAAAATGACAAACTTATGTTTTCGCTTTGTTTCTCTTGCAGTGATAAAAAATCACAAGAAGAATGTTATCATAAAGATGAACAACGCGTGTTAACAGGTACATAGGTAATAGAAGAAGTCAGGAAAGCTATGGAAAAGAGATATAAAATAATTGAAATCTACGAAATTTGGAAGTATAATGTCACTCAATTCAATAAAGAATCTTCTACGGGTGGTCTTTTTTACAAAATGATGAACAAATTCATTAAAATGAAGCAAGAGGCTAGCGGATGGCTTAATAAATGTACTTCCGACGAGTTAAAAATGAAATACATTGAAGAGTTTCTGGATAAACTAGAATATACAAAAATTATAAATAATCCTGCGCTTCGATCATTAGCTAAATTAATTTTAAACTCATTCTGGGGGAAATTTGGTCAGAAAGAAAATCAGCAAAAAACAAGCATAATAAATCAACCCGCTAAATTGTATAAAATGTTGACAGCACCTGACAAGGATGTTTTTCATTTGCTCCCTGTAAACGATAACACAATGGTAATAAATTGGGAATATAAAGAAGAAATAGCAGATATTTTAAGTACCGTAAATGTATGCATAGCTGCCTTTACTACAGCCCAGGCACGGTTAAAATTATATGATTATTTGGAAGCATTAGGAAATCGAGTTTTGTACTATGATACAGATTCGGTAATCTACATCAGCAGAGAGGGGGAAATTGATCTACCCACGGGCAATTTTACTGGAGATATGACGAATGAGTTGGAATGTTATGTTATATTATAGAATTTGTAAGTGGGGGACCGAAAAATTTTGAATTTAAATTTGTTGTTATAGGAAATGAAATTGAATATTAGTTAGCGGTTAAACTTTAATTTTAATGTTTTTAAAGGTGCGTTATTGTTTTTTAAAAGAAAAAGTTCGTTATTTTTTAATGGTTTTTTTTTCATACTTCATTCAATTAAACATATAGGTTAAGGAAAATAATAAAGTAAAAACAAAAATTTGCGGAAAACGTGAAGTTATGAATTAATTAGTTATTATACTAAGACTTTTTTAATATTATTAAAGGGAGGTATTAAATTTCAAGATCATTACTAAATATTTTAACGGTTTTTCTCATAATTCACATGAGAAATATATAAAAAATAATAAAATAAACAGAAATAAAGTAAACAAATTAATTAAATTGTAATAACTACTATAAATAGTAGAATCTTTTCTTAAAAAAGTTATTAGTCAATATCAGATAGAAGAGAAATCAGCTCAATTTGAAATTGAAAAGTTTTCATCCAAAACTCACTAATTAAGATGAAGCGTTCAACAGGTTCAACTTCACCAATCAAAATGTGTAGCAATTGCAACATGGAAATTCCATACAAAAATTGGATGTATCATATTAGGACATTTATTCATAAAAAGAACGCAGCTTTTATTGTGGAGAATAATTTTAAAAAAGTTATATGCTGTTTTGAAGAAAGAGTGGAGACCTTCATATTAGAAAATGATGATGAAGAAACATTATTACCGGAAAAATTTTTACATGATTCAAAAAAGAAAATAATTACATTATTAGAAACATGTTTAGAAAAACATAGATCTTACAAATTTAACTTGGAATTATTTGCAGAATACGTAAAATTAACAAAGTAATCAAACAGCGATAACGATTTTGATGATGATAAGATGATGTTTTCAATTAAATCATTTAACACCAAAATGAAAACAATTCAACTGAAATCGCAAATTCCTGAAAATTACGATAAATTAATTGAGTGTATTATCAAAAAGACTGATGAATTTCAAGAAGGTGACAGCGGATGGGCATTAATACGAGTATTACACATAGAAATTAATATTAATCAATATAGCCCGTTACGTGGATCGCAGTATTTACCATTACCACAATTTATAAAATCCAAGAAAGCATGCATTAATGTAATGAATTCAGATGAATATTGTTTTAAATGGTCAATAATATCAGCTTTAACTAATGTTTAAATCATACAACATGAATTAACTAAAATTTAAATCATACAACATGGCACAAGAATTTCTAAACTTATACATGAGCAACAGCGATGATGTCGCTGCATCTGTCCGTTTCCCCGCAAAAAGGAGGAAGACAAAAAATAGCGAAGTTGAAGAAAACCAAGAAAAACAACATCCACGACAACAACGGCATCGTCTCCAACAGCAACAACAACAGCCAAGGAAACGCAGTTTTTTATTGGCCTTTAATGAAAAGGCTGAAGAAAATACTTATTGTAAAAAAACATTTTTAAAAATTGAAAAAATGGAGTCGAATAGTCTCTATATATTAAAAAATACTAAAAAAATAAATACTATATACGGTAAAAAATGGGTTTTCGAAACCAAAAATTTTATAATTTTTATTCCTCGTAAATACCAGGAAATTTGTACTATAGAATTAGAGGAGGGTATTAAAACCTCCATAATTTATTTGTATAAAAATGAAAAGGGGAATTTTCTCTTAGAAGAAAATTTAATTTTTCCGCTTGCTGATAATCAGTAAACGGAAAAAGTAATTAAATAAAATTTTAATTCTAGTTATATCAAAAAAAAAAAATGATAAATAAAAATTAAATAAAAATTGATAAAAACAAAACTGTTATTATTTTTAAGTTTCTGATACCCAGGAAAAATAAAAAACTTTTTCTTTAAAGTTACAATCTACGGTAGGTGACATAACATTAAATAGATATGAAAGAACATGCCTTTTCATTAATATTATGAAAGATACATTTTATTAACTGTACCATTTTTCTTTTCAAGATTATTCACCTACTTTTAACATAACTTGACCTACTTCCGGGGGACTTGGTCATTAATCAAAATGTAGGTCAATATGGAGTAGGGCATGGCTTTCGGTGCGATATGGCATGATTTTTTCCCATGACAGAGAGCCAGGTTTACTATTAAGAAGTTGAAACAACAGGTGGTGGACCTAATGCTTTTTACCATTTCTCAAATTAAGAAAAAGCTGTGATAAGACTGCTGGGTTTAAGAAAGCTTGTTAAACCTAGAGGTGAAATTTTTGGCGTAACGAATACAAGTAAAGGTCTTTTTTTTTAAATTAAAAGAATTATTAATAAGAAGGATGGTGAAGATGAGGAATATGAAGGTGGTATAGATCTATCGGTGAAATCTTTCAATACTAAAATGAGAATTGTCAATCAAAATAAGCAGCTTTCAGAGTTTTATGATGTTATGGTTAATAAAAGTGACGAGTTTCAAGAAAGAGATAGCGGTTGCGCTTTATTAAGAATTTTACATGTAGAAATTAACATTAATCAGTACAAGCCTTTACGATGTTCACAATATTTACCATTGCCTAAATTCATTGAGAAGAAACATGCTTGTGTTAACGTTAGGAATTCAGATGAATATTGCTTTAAATGGAGTATAATATCAGCTCTTTATAAAGGAAATCATAACTTACAAAGAACGTCTATTTACAGAATATCTGATATTGAAAGTAGCACCATACATTTATTATCCTTATCATTCAACCAATCCTTATTATTTGGTCAGAAAGAAAATCAGCCCACCGAAAAAAAAAATGAATATCAAATTAATATTAAAGTCATATTAAATAAAATATCATATCAAGTTGTTAAAAAATGATATGAAAAACTTTAAGTTTAATAATTAAAATGTTACATTAACTCTTTTAATGTTATCAACACATTTAAATATCAAAAAATGAAAATTAATTTTAAAATTCAAATATCAATAAATCATATCAAAAATTATTACATATTGTTAAATGCCATTACAATATTTAAATATCAAATGAATATTTAAATGTTAATTTGAATATTAATTATATTTCCTACTGTTGAATAACTTTATAGTCTTAATTTGGATATTAAAAAAGATAATATCAATTGATTAATAATTTTCCAGAAAGACAAAAAATAACATTTTACAAGCAAAAATCGTGTGACCAACAAATTTATAATAAACTCCTATTACTTTATCTTCTATTAACTTATAATCTCGTTTCGACACAACAGTTTGTAGGAATTGTGAGAAAAGTAAATGAGACAAAGAGTTATATAATATCCTGTTAAAAAGAAGCTATTGATTTTTGGTTTGGTTAACCTGTAATTTGAAGTTGCCATAAGAAAATTGATCCAAAAGTTACGATTTTCGATTAATTTTCCCGAAATTTAACTTTCGGCTGCCTTTTCTAACAAACATCCCTTCCTCAGCGTTTTCTTAATGAACATTATCTATTAATTTACTTATTCAGAATGGTTCATAAGTAAGTGCATTCATATATACCACCCTGTAGGAAATAACGTGGAGACAAAACTTTTGTATGGGGGTTAGATTATGGGTCCAATAAATTTGGAGCTGTAAGACTTAAAAAGAGATTTAGCGCAATTTTGATGAAAATACCCATAACGTCTGTTCTGAACAATTATAACATTTTGAAAACTTGTTTTTAAAAGCATGTGAAAATAGCTTTCCTAAATTTATTCTATTAAATGTAATTCTTGTATTTTTCAGTATATAGGTATATGAAGAATTTAATTATTAGTAGTTTATTTTTAATTTTATCTGTCGAACGATAAAAGATAATTCAATGCATGATATACCAATTTAAGGATTGGGAAAAGAGCTATTTGACCTTCATCACCTAAAAGATTTTCATATAAGGTCACTGCCAAAAGATATTTTCTTTCAAAAAAATTAAAAAAAATTTAAATTCTTAACTTCCAAACATTTAAGAACAAAAACTAAAAAAGATTTCGATTTATATAAAACAATATAAAAAACTGCTGCTTTTTCATGTTTTTAAAAACATTTTTCAAAATGTTTTAATCTTATTTTAAACTTTATAACGCAAAAAAAAAAAAATTATTACTTAATAAGAAATCCACATTTTTTCTGCAAGTTCATAGAATTGAATATCAAAAAAATAAATTCCAAAGATTTAGATATTTTTAATATCAAAATAATATTTTTTTTTTAATTTTTATATGAAAAATATTACTAATAACCGTTTTTTTTTTAATTTTTCATATTTTATAATATCAATTTACCTTATGAGTATTATTTTGATAAGGAAAATGTTAATTTCAAAATTTTATAATATCAATATGACATTTTTTTACTAATTTTTTTTCAAATTCATAGGATTGCGTTTGAATTGTATCAAAAATATTAAAACAGTAAATTCAAATATTTTGATATTTTTCAATATCAACATAATATGTATATTTTTCTCGTTTTGATATAAAAAATATTATTCTTAACGGTTTTTTGAATGTTGTAATATTTCATAATATCAATTTAACATTTCAATATCAATTTTGATATGAAAAATGTTAGTCTTAATATTTTATAATATCAATATGACAACTTATTATAATTTTGATATTTCAAATGATTATCACTTTTAGTTTTTTGTTTTTTTTTTTGTTTTGTTCTCAATACTACAAAATTCAAATTTCGGTGAAGTGTTGATCAACGAGGTCATGTTTTTTCAAGTTTACTTTTTGTTCAAGTTTTTTAAGTGTAAAAGTGTAATTTTACTAAACATTAATAAGTAATCTAATTTAAATAACTATTTTAAAATTATAAGAAAAACTTAAACTTACTTTTAAATAAAATTAACATGTGTTTTTTAATATATACCTATCTATTAATAAAATAATTCATTTAAATTACCTATATCTAATATTAAAAAAAAACAAAAATAAATTTTTTTATTTATTACTACCTATTTGCTAATAATTTATCTAACTTAAATAAATAATATATTACAAAATAAAAATTAAATCTACTTTTAAATCGAATTGTGTTTAACTATTTATTAATATCACAACTAATTTAAATTAGGTAGGTACTGTAACAAATAATAAAAACAAAAATAAAATTTTTTAGTTCTACCTATTTATTAATAATTTGTTTCATATGGATAATTCAAATAATATTTTTAAGTTTTTTAAGTGTAAAAGTGTAATTTTACTAAACATTAATAAGTAATCTAATTTAAATAACTATTTTAAAATTATAAGAAAAACTTAAACTTACTTTTAAATAAAATTAACATGTGTTTTTTAATATATACCTATCTATTAATAAAATAATTCATTTAAATTACCTATATCTAATATTAAAAAAAAACAAAAATAATTTTTTTTATTTATTACTACCTATTTGCTAATAATTTATCTAACTTAAATAAATAATATATTACAAAATAAAAATTAAATCTACTTTTAAATCGAATTGTGTTTAACTATTTATTAATATCACAACTAATTTAAATTAGGTAGGTACTGTAACAAATATTAAAATCAAAAATAAAAATTTTTAGTACTACCTATTTATTAATAATTTGTTCCATATGGATAATCCAAAAAATATAAATATGGATAATACAAATAGTATGCATACGAATAATCCAAATGATATGCTTCTAAATTATGAGGAGTGTATTATTTTAACTGACGATCAGGTTAAAAACTTAGGATTATTGGAGTCTGCTTTAGATACAAATAGTTCTCGTACTCACATCGTGAGGTATGACTCACAAAATGAAGCTGCATGTGTTGCATCTGCATGTAATTCAGAAAATGAAACTATTGTTGCAGGCACAAGTTACGAAGCTTCTGAAAACAAATTAAAAAATTTGCTATCAGAATGGAATTTAGGGCAAACGTTTAATGAAATGTCAAGTAAGGTTTTAATAAACACATATGCATTTAAACTTTTTTACATTGATTTAGAAATGAAAGTAGTTTTAAATATTATAATTTTATTTTCATACAGCTTGTGGAGTAACTTTTGAACGATTGAAATATATTGGAAGAAAAGATCTCGAAGATATTTTTCCCGGTCGGGAAAATATAGGACTAAGAGCAGAAATGAAAGAACGGATTTTCTCATGGAAGATGAAAAATGTAAGAAATAATTTTGAAAAATTAGACGTTTTTTAGACATTTTTGTAATAACTAATATAAATTAAAATTGAAGTTTCCAGATGAAATTCCAAGCACTGTAAGTTGCAATTCGAATGTGTGCAGTTGGCTCAAAAATATAGAAACAAATACAAATGCTTCAACTCCAAAATCAAGCATTTCAGAATTTATTTCGCAAAATACGGTAGTTTCAATACTAATTAACATTTAAAAACATTTTATAATAAAATAAATTTGATTTTACAGCATGTAGCTGATATTCTAAAAACATCCAACGCTGGTAGAGGTTTGCTTGAATATTTCAAGCAAAACAATAAACTAGAAAAAGAAAATAGAAAAATGCTCCTGAACTGTATTGTAGAGCATTACTATGACTCACATAAAAATATCTACACAGTTCCTAAAAGTAACGAGTTAGAGAAAATGTCAGAACAAATTGTTGAAGTTTTTTCGACAGAAAATAAACAAGTATATTACATTTCTCGAAAATCTGCAGGAAAACCTAATCCAGCTGGATTATTATTTAACCGATTTAATAACATTAATCGTAACAAGAGAAATTTACATGGGAAGCGAGTGTTGGAATTGAAAAGTTTTCCATCCTCAAGCGATGAAGAATTTCAACCGGAACATGAACATGTTTCGCTTAAAAACAAAATGAAAATTATGCTAAATGATGAAGCTGAATCACAGCAAAATTGGGTTAAAACATATTCATACCGCCGCAATGACATTCTAAAATATGACAAATTAGCTGACATCTTTGAAGAATGGCCGTTTTATAAACAGACCGGAGGAGAAAAATTTGTAAGATTTACATATTGAAATTCAACATATTTTATATTCTCATAAACTCTTTAATTCTACAGATTGACTTAGATTTCGAGATGATGCACTATCAAAAAAAATACCTTCTAATAAATAAATGGAGTGAATTTGAAAAGTCTTTAAAATTATATTATGCTAAATATATTAAAGATAAGCAGTACCAACTACTGTTTGAAAAATTATCTGACGACACTGTTGATAAAAGTAAGTTTAAAATTTATTAAATAAAGATATATTTTTAACTTCTTTTTTCTTTTCCAGACTCCAAGGATTGTATATTAATAATGCTACTGAACACGGTTCTTAAACCGACTTCAAGATTTAAAATAAATAATGAAGTGAAAAAAACAACAATCAGAGATGCCATCAACAGCTGCATTGTTCACATTAACACTGCCAACGATCTACAACGCATACGAGAAGAAAAAGTAAATATGTATGTCCAAAGAAAAGGTACAATTCAACCTTATATTATTGTGGTTGGTACCGAAATAACTAATTTAAGTAATTTTTATGTAAGCATTGGGGAAACTCTTTTAAAATTTTCTTCATTCATTGCTGCTCTTGATATTTGCTTCAAATCATTCCATATATTCGACCTACATTATCCCAAAGAATCTCAACTAGTATGGCTCTGCATCCAAAAACACATTTTTAATATAACAACCGTGCATGATATCAAAAGTTCTGTATTAGCAGAATTTTTAGGAACATTTAAAAATTATTAAAATGCATTTTACTTGCTTTAAATGTTTTTGTGTTTTTGATGCTTTGCCAGAACTTGTAGATCATTTTAGATTAATTCACGGTCTTACATCCAAAAATAATTTTACTTGTATGTTTGAAAATTGCAATCAACTGTTTTCAAATTTATCTAGTTTTAAAAAACATACAAAACTCCATTTAAAAACAAATAATTCGGTAACATCAACTAATCTCCTTGCTTCAGATCCGGTAACTACACAAGAAAATGACAATATAGAAACTAGCAACATTGTTACAATTGATACACCAATTATCCAGGCCCAAATACCAAATTCACAAATTTCTCCAGAATTTATATCTCAGCCTGAAATATTAAATTCACAAATTAATTCGGAATACCCATTTCTCAAAAATTCAATATCTTCCAGTTGCAAAAAATTTTCAATAAATTTGCATACTAAAAATAATATTACTCGAAAAGATGTAATTAGCATTCAACAAGGAATTGAGAATATTACGTCAAATATTTCAGAGAGCATAAAAAAAAAAATATTAAATTATATTCCAGACTCAGAAAAAACTGAACTACTAGACTTCTTAAATTTTTGCGCAAATCCCTTTGTAGAAATAAAATCAGAGTACAAACTTTTTCAACAAATTTTAGATTCTGATCAATTTGCTAGACCACAAACATTTACTATCAGTAATGAAATATCTGAAATTATTTTAAATGGAGAACCAACTTTAGATGCAACTAATGTACAAGGTTGTATAATGCCTATTGAATTTCAATTCCGCAAATTTTTTGAGCTTCCTGGTGTTTTAACCCAAACACTAAATAATTTAAATTTATTATCAACAGAATCTGATATTACCCACGTTGTAAATTTAAACTGTTTTAAAGAAAAAGTTAAACATTATCCTGGCAAAGTTATTGTGCCATTTTTTTTATATTTAGATGACTTTGAGATAAATAATCCATTGGGTAGCCATGCCAGTGTAGATTCCATTTGTGGTGTATATTATAGTTTTCCTACTGTACCTCAATATCTTTTATCGAATTTGAATTATATTTTTGTAGCAGCATATTTTAAGACGAAAGAAAAAAAAAAATTCGGTAATAATCCATTCCTCCGACCCTTAATAGAAGTATTTAAAATTTTTGAAGAAAATGGAATATCAATTCAAAATGAAACTGGACAGCATCAAATTTATTTCGTGCTTTCTAACATTCTTGGTGATAATTTAGGTCTAAATGAAATTCTTGGCTTCACTAATTCTTTTAACTCAAATTACTATTGTCGTATTTGTACTAGATCAAAGAGTGAAATGAGTAATGATTGCGTAGAATACAAAGAATATTTGAGAACAGAAGAAAATTATAATGATGGATTAAAAAAAAATGATATGAAACAAACGGGAATAATGTCCTATTGTTTAATGAATGACTTAACAAATTTTCATGTAACTAAAAATTTCGCTGTTGATATCGTCCACGATTTGTTTGAAGGAGTTTGTAGGTATGATCTCTGTGAAATTTTGTTATATTTTATTTCTGACTTAAAACTTTTTTCGATCGATGTATTCAATTACAGAAAACAAATGTTTAACTACGGTGAAACAGAATTAGGAAATTTATCACCACCTATTGAATTAAGTCACTTAAAAAACAATAAAATTAAAATGTCTGCTCGGGAAATGATGTGTTTTACTCATTTCCTGCCCTTAATTATTGGTGATTTAATTCCAATCAATAACGAGGTCTGGAATTTTTTCTTAACTCTTTTAAAAATTGTAGACTTATTGTTATTAAGTCGGTTTAATACAGATTTACTTAAAAAACTTGCAGACCAAATTGAAATTCATAATAAAACATATATCAGTCTTTTTAAGAAAACATTGAAACCAAAATTCCACTTTTTGACCCATTATATGGGAATTATTGAACAAACTGGACCTCTAAAATATATATGGAGTTATCGCTATGAATCTAAACATAAAGAAGCTAAAATGTATGCTAGAAATATATCTTCAAGAAAAAATATTTCCTATACACTTAGTATGAAAGCATCCCTAAAATTTAACAACTTTTTACTTGAAAATAAAAAAGGTTTCCCAAATGTGTTGGAATATGACAATACTTATTATTTAAATATGAATGAAACAGTTTCATCCATACAAAATTTTGAAGAATTAAAATCTCAATTTACTCAAATATTAGCTACTAAATCAATTACTTATAAAGGAACATTATATAAGCGAGGGTACTTTTTAACTATAACTCAAAAAAATAAAATTGAACTTTTTGAAATTAAAGAAATAATTCTGGATGATTTGCGAAAACCTTATGTTCTTGTAGACCAGTATGAAGTATTATGGTTTTCTGAGCATTATCAGTCTTATTTTATCGGCCCTAAACTACAAATACATAAATTAATTGCTTTGAAAACATTTACTGGCCCACCTATTCATTTATATTACATTTGTGATGGCTCGGCTGTAGTTAGAAATAAAATATTTTGATAAAATTTCGTATTTTTATTTAAATTTTTAAGAAATCGTAAAAAAAACTTTGACAAATTAAACTTTCATTTATATTTTAATTGATATTTAAATGTTTAAAAGAACTTATAATGCGCCATAAAGATACAAAAGATTTCCCAAATATAATGAAATATAATTTATCTAATTTAAGTAATGATCAGAACTATTTAAATACATATAGTAATAAATAAGGTATTTTAATAAAAAATAGTATTACATATAGTTATGTATGTATTTATATTTATAGTAAACGTTAAATATTTTGTCGAATTAAAAGTTAATTTATATTAAAATTTTTGTCAAATATAAACTTAATAGAACTTATAATGTATTATATATTATTTAATCAATTAAGTGCAATAAAAATAAAAATATTTATCTTTCAATCTATTTAATTTGTTTTATTTACAGTATATTTTTATTTTGTGTGCCTATAATGAATAAATATCAAATTGACATTAAAAAATTGACATTTAAAAATGTACGTTTTACATTTTTTATGCTAAATATACATTCTTGAATATTAATTTTTCTAATATCATTTTAACATTTTTAATATTAAATTTAAATTCTGACATATAATAAAATTAATATCAATTTAATATTTTAAATGTCAAAAGCACATTCTTATAATTAATATTTAAAATATCCATTTGACATTTTTCTTGCTAAATTTACATTAACAAATATTAACCACGTAATATTGGTTTATTATTTAAAATTTTAAATTAATATTTATAATATCAAAACATTCATATTTCTAATATTAATCTTATAATTTTAATGTTAAATTTGCAATAAAAAATACTAATTACCACATATCAACTTAACATTTTTATTGTTAATTCAATATGAAATATTATATTTTTTAACGTAAATGTAAGAATGATATCGCAGGCATATCAATATTTATATTTAAAATGTTGGACGACTTTTGTAAGCGAAAAATGTTAATTTTACATATGAAATATTAAAATATTTTTTTCGGTGCAAAAACAAGCATAATAAATCAACCCGCTAAATTGTATAAAATGTTGACAGCACCTGACAAGGATGTTTTTCATTTGCTCCCTGTAAACGATAACACAATGGTAATAAATTGGGAATATAAAGAAGAAATAGCAGATATTTTAAGTACCGTAAATGTATGCATAGCTGCCTTTACTACAGCCCAGGCACGGTTAAAATTATATGATTATTTGGAAGCATTAGGAAATCGAGTTTTGTACTATGATACAGATTCGGGAATCTACATCAGCAGAGAGGGGGAAATTGATCTACCCACGGGCAATTTTATTGGAGATATGACGAATGAGTTGGAATGTTATGGTGTAGGCAGTTATATTACAGAATTTGTAAGTGGGGGACCGAAAAATTTTGAATTTAAATTTGTTGTTATAGGAAATGAAATTGAATATTAGTTAGCGGTTAAACTTTAATTTTAATGTTTTTAAAGGTGCGTTATTGTTTTTTAAAAGAAAAAGTTCGTTATTTTTTAATGGTTTTTTTTTCATACTTCATTCAATTAAACATATAGGTTAAGGAAAATAATAAAGTAAAAACAAAAATTTGCGGAAAACGTGAAGTTATGAATTAATTAGTTATTATACTAAGACTTTTTTAATATTATTAAAGGGAGGTATTAAATTTCAAGATCATTACTAAATATTTTAACGGTTTTTCTCATAATTCACATGAGGAATATATAAAAAATAATAAAATAAACAGAAATAAAGTAAACAAATTAATTAAATTGTAATAACTACTATAAATAGTAGAATCTTTTCTTAAAAAAGTTATTAGTCAATATCAGATAGAAGAGAAATCAGCTCAATTTGAAATTGAAAAGTTTTCATCCAAAACTCACTAATTAAGATGAAGCGTTCAACAGGTTCAACTTCACCAATCAAAATGTTTAGCGATTGCAAAATGGAAATTCCATACAAAAATTGGATGTATCATATTAGGACATTTATTCATAAAAAGAACGCAGCTTTTATTGTGGAGAATAATTTTAAAAAAGTTATATGCTGTTTTGAAGAAAGAGTGGAGACCTTCATATTAGAAAATGATGATGAAGAAACATTATTACCGGAAAAATTTTTACATGATTCAAAAAAGAAAATAATTACATTATTAGAAACATGTTTAGAAAAACATAGATCTTACAAATTTAACTTGGAATTATTTGCAGAATACGTAAAATTAACAAAGTAATCAAACAGCGATAACGATTTTGATGATGATAAGATGATGTTTTCAATTAAATCATTTAACACCAAAATGAAAACAATTCAACTGAAATCGCAAATTCCTGAAAATTACGATAAATTAATTGAGTGTATTATCAAAAAGACTGATGAATTTCAAGAAGGTGACAGCGGATGGGCATTAATACGAGTATTACACATAGAAATTAATATTAATCAATATAGCCCGTTACGTGGATCGCAGTATTTACCATTACCACAATTTATAAAATCCAAGAAAGCATGCATTAATGTAATGAATTCAGATGAATATTGTTTTAAATGGTCAATAATATCAGCTTTAACTAATGTTTAAATCATACAACATGAATTAACTAAAATTTAAATCATACAACATGGCACAAGAATTTCTAAACTTATACATGAGCAACAGCGATGATGTCGCTGCATCTGTCCGTTTTCCCGCAAAAAGGAGGAAGACAAAAAATAGCGAAGTTGAAGAAAACCAAGAAAAACAACATCCACGACAACAACGGCATCGTCTCCAACAGCAACAACAACAGCCAAGGAAACGCAGTTTTTTATTGGCCTTTAATGAAAAGGCTGAAGAAAATACTTATTGTAAAAAAACATTTTTAAAAATTGAAAAAATGGAGTCGAATAGTCTCTATATATTAAAAAATACTAAAAAAATAAATACTATATACGGTAAAAAATGGGTTTTCGAAACCAAAAATTTTATAATTTTTATTCCTCGTAAATACCAGGAAATTTGTACTATAGAATTAGAGGAGGGTATTAAAACCTCCATAATTTATTTGTATAAAAATGAAAAGGGGAATTTTCTCTTAGAAGAAAATTTAATTTTTCCGCTTGCTGATAATCAGTAAACGGAAAAAGTAATTAAATAAAATTTTAATTCTAGTTATATCAAAAAAAAAAAATGATAAATAAAAATTAAATAAAAATTGATAAAAACAAAACTGTTATTATTTTTAAGTTTCTGATACCCAGGAAAAATAAAAAACTTTTTCTTTAAAGTTACAATCTACGGTAGGTGACATAACATTAAATAGATATGAAAGAACATGCCTTTTCATTAATATTATGAAAGATACATTTTATTAACTGTACCATTTTTCTTTTCAAGATTATTCACCTACTTTTAACATAACTTGACCTACTTCCGGGGGACTTGGTCATTAATCAAAATGTAGGTCAATATGGAGTAGGGCATGGCTTTCGGTGCGATATGGCATGATTTTTTCCCATGACAGAGAGCCAGGTTTACTATTAAGAAGTTGAAACAACAGGTGGTGGACCTAATGCTTTTTACCATTTCTCAAATTTAGAAAAAGCTGTGATAAGACTGCTGGGTTTAAGAAAGCTTGTTAAACCTAGAGGTAAAATTTTTGGCGTAACGAATACAAGTAAAGGTCTTTTTTTTTAAATTAAAAGAATTATTAATAAGAAGGATGGTGAAGATGAGGAATATGAAGGTGGTATAGATCTATCGGTGAAATCTTTCAATACTAAAATGAGAATTGTCAATCAAAATAAGCAGCTTTCAGAGTTTTATGATGTTATGGTTAATAATATTATTAAAAAAAGTGACGAGTTTCAAGAAAGAGATAGCGGTTGCGCTTTATTAAGAATTTTACATGTAGAAATTAACATTAATCAGTACAAGCCTTTACGATGTTCACAATATTTACCATTGCCTAAATTCATTGAGAAGAAACATACTTGTGTTAACGTTAGGAATTCAGATGAATATTGCTTTAAATGGAGTATAATATCAGCTCTTTATAAAGGAAATCATAACTTACAAAGAACGTCTATTTACAGAATATCTGATATTGAAAGTAGCACCATACATTTATTATCCTTATCATTCAACCAATCCTTATTATTTGGTCAGAAAGAAAATCAGCCAAAAACAAGCATAATAAATCAACCCGCTAAATTGTATAAAATGTTGACAGCACCTGACAAGGATGTTTTTCATTTGCTCCCTGTAAACGATAACACAATGGTAATAAATTGGGAATATAAAGAAGAAATAGCAGATATTTTAAGTACCGTAAATGTATGCATAGCTGCCTTTACTACAGCCCAGGCACGGTTAAAATTATATGATTATTTGGAAGCATTAGGAAATCGAGTTTTGTACTATGATACAGATTCGGGAATCTACATCAGCAGAGAGGGGGAAATTGATCTACCCACGGGCAATTTTATTGGAGATATGACGAATGAGTTGGAATGTTATGGTGTAGGCAGTTATATTACAGAATTTGTAAGTGGGGGACCGAAAAATTTTGAATTTAAATTTGTTGTTATAGGAAATGAAATTGAATATTAGTTAGCGGTTAAACTTTAATTTTAATGTTTTTAAAGGTGCGTTATTGTTTTTTAAAAGAAAAAGTTCGTTATTTTTTAATGGTTTTTTTTTCATACTTCATTCAATTAAACATATAGGTTAAGGAAAATAATAAAGTAAAAACAAAAATTTGCGGAAAACGTGAAGTTATGAATTAATTAGTTATTATACTAAGACTTTTTTAATATTATTAAAGGGAGGTATTAAATTTCAAGATCATTACTAAATATTTTAACGGTTTTTCTCATAATTCACATGAGGAATATATAAAAAATAATAAAATAAACAGAAATAAAGTAAACAAATTAATTAAATTGTAATAACTACTATAAATAGTAGAATCTTTTCTTAAAAAAGTTATTAGTCAATATCAGATAGAAGAGAAATCAGCTCAATTTGAAATTGAAAAGTTTTCATCCAAAACTCACTAATTAAGATGAAGCGTTCAACAGGTTCAACTTCACCAATCAAAATGTTTAGCGATTGCAAAATGGAAATTCCATACAAAAATTGGATGTATCATATTAGGACATTTATTCATAAAAAGAACGCAGCTTTTATTGTGGAGAATAATTTTAAAAAAGTTATATGCTGTTTTGAAGAAAGAGTGGAGACCTTCATATTAGAAAATGATGATGAAGAAACATTATTACCGGAAAAATTTTTACATGATTCAAAAAAGAAAATAATTACATTATTAGAAACATGTTTAGAAAAACATAGATCTTATAAATTTAACTTGGAATTATTTGCAGAATACGTAAAATTAACAAAGTAATCAAACAGCGATAACGATTTTGATGATGATAAGATGATGTTTTCAATTAAATCATTTAACACCAAAATGAAAACAATTCAACTGAAATCGCAAATTCCTGAAAATTACGATAAATTAATTGAGTGTATTATCAAAAAGACTGATGAATTTCAAGAAGGTGACAGCGGATGGGCATTAATACGAGTATTACACATAGAAATTAATATTAATCAATATAGCCCGTTACGTGGATCGCAGTATTTACCATTACCACAATTTATAAAATCCAAGAAAGCATGCATTAATGTAATGAATTCAGATGAATATTGTTTTAAATGGTCAA
This sequence comes from Dolichopus griseipennis, assembly GCA_963082915.1. Taxonomy (NCBI): domain Eukaryota; kingdom Metazoa; phylum Arthropoda; class Insecta; order Diptera; family Dolichopodidae; genus Dolichopus; species Dolichopus griseipennis. The sequence goes on along the minus strand of OY720443.1, from coordinate 47,520,643 downwards.
TAATATCAGCTTTAACTAATGTTTAAATCATACAACATGAATTAACTAAAATTTAAATCATACAACATGGCACAAGAATTTCTAAACTTATACATGAGCAACAGCGATGATGTCGCTGCATCTGTCCGTTTTCCCGCAAAAAGGAGGAAGACAAAAAATAGCGAAGTTGAAGAAAACCAAGAAAAACAACATCCACGACAACAACGGCATCGTCTCCAACAGCAACAACAACAGCCAAGGAAACGCAGTTTTTTATTGGCCTTTAATGAAAAGGCTGAAGAAAATACTTATTGTAAAAAAACATTTTTAAAAATTGAAAAAATGGAGTCGAATAGTCTCTATATATTAAAAAATACTAAAAAAATAAATACTATATACGGTAAAAAATGGGTTTTCGAAACCAAAAATTTTATAATTTTTATTCCTCGTAAATACCAGGAAATTTGTACTATAGAATTAGAGGAGGGTATTAAAACCTCCATAATTTATTTGTATAAAAATGAAAAGGGGAATTTTCTCTTAGAAGAAAATTTAATTTTTCCGCTTGCTGATAATCAGTAAACGGAAAAAGTAATTAAATAAAATTTTAATTCTAGTTATATCAAAAAAAAAAAATGATAAATAAAAATTAAATAAAAATTGATAAAAACAAAACTGTTATTATTTTTAAGTTTCTGATACCCAGGAAAAATAAAAAACTTTTTCTTTAAAGTTACAATCTACGGTAGGTGACATAACATTAAATAGATATGAAAGAACATGCCTTTTCATTAATATTATGAAAGATACATTTTATTAACTGTACCATTTTTCTTTTCAAGATTATTCACCTACTTTTAACATAACTTGACCTACTTCCGGGGGACTTGGTCATTAATCAAAATGTAGGTCAATATGGAGTAGGGCATGGCTTTCGGTGCGATATGGCATGATTTTTTCCCATGACAGAGAGCCAGGTTTACTATTAAGAAGTTGAAACAACAGGTGGTGGACCTAATGCTTTTTACCATTTCTCAAATTTAGAAAAAGCTGTGATAAGACTGCTGGGTTTAAGAAAGCTTGTTAAACCTAGAGGTAAAATTTTTGGCGTAACGAATACAAGTAAAGGTCTTTTTTTTTAAATTAAAAGAATTATTAATAAGAAGGATGGTGAAGATGAGGAATATGAAGGTGGTATAGATCTATCGGTGAAATCTTTCAATACTAAAATGAGAATTGTCAATCAAAATAAGCAGCTTTCAGAGTTTTATGATGTTATGGTTAATAATATTATTAAAAAAAGTGACGAGTTTCAAGAAAGAGATAGCGGTTGCGCTTTATTAAGAATTTTACATGTAGAAATTAACATTAATCAGTACAAGCCTTTACGATGTTCACAATATTTACCATTGCCTAAATTCATTGAGAAGAAACATGCTTGTGTTAACGTTAGGAATTCAGATGAATATTGCTTTAAATGGAGTATAATATCAGCTCTTTATAAAGGAAATCATAACTTACAAAGAACGTCTATTTACAGAATATCTGATATTGAAAGTAGCACCATACATTTATTATCCTTATCATTCAACCAATCCTTATTATTTGGTCAGAAAGAAAATCAGCCAAAAACAAGCATAATAAATCAACCCGCTAAATTGTATAAAATGTTGACAGCACCTGACAAGGATGTTTTTCATTTGCTCCCTGTAAACGATAACACAATGGTAATAAATTGGGAATATAAAGAAGAAATAGCAGATATTTTAAGTACCGTAAATGTATGCATAGCTGCCTTTACTACAGCCCAGGCACGGTTAAAATTATATGATTATTTGGAAGCATTAGGAAATCGAGTTTTGTACTATGATACAGATTCGGGAATCTACATCAGCAGAGAGGGGGAAATTGATCTACCCACGGGCAATTTTATTGGAGATATGACGAATGAGTTGGAATGTTATGGTGTAGGCAGTTATATTACAGAATTTGTAAGTGGGGGACCGAAAAATTTTGAATTTAAATTTGTTGTTATAGGAAATGAAATTGAATATTAGTTAGCGGTTAAACTTTAATTTTAATGTTTTTAAAGGTGCGTTATTGTTTTTTAAAAGAAAAAGTTCGTTATTTTTTAATGGTTTTTTTTTCATACTTCATTCAATTAAACATATAGGTTAAGGAAAATAATAAAGTAAAAACAAAAATTTGCGGAAAACGTGAAGTTATGAATTAATTAGTTATTATACTAAGACTTTTTTAATATTATTAAAGGGAGGTATTAAATTTCAAGATCATTACTAAATATTTTAACGGTTTTTCTCATAATTCACATGAGGAATATATAAAAAATAATAAAATAAACAGAAATAAAGTAAACAAATTAATTAAATTGTAATAACTACTATAAATAGTAGAATCTTTTCTTAAAAAAGTTATTAGTCAATATCAGATAGAAGAGAAATCAGCTCAATTTGAAATTGAAAAGTTTTCATCCAAAACTCACTAATTAAGATGAAGCGTTCAACAGGTTCAACTTCACCAATCAAAATGTTTAGCGATTGCAAAATGGAAATTCCATACAAAAATTGGATGTATCATATTAGGACATTTATTCATAAAAAGAACGCAGCTTTTATTGTGGAGAATAATTTTAAAAAAGTTATATGCTGTTTTGAAGAAAGAGTGGAGACCTTCATATTAGAAAATGATGATGAAGAAACATTATTACCGGAAAAATTTTTACATGATTCAAAAAAGAAAATAATTACATTATTAGAAACATGTTTAGAAAAACATAGATCTTACAAATTTAACTTGGAATTATTTGCAGAATACGTAAAATTAACAAAGTAATCAAACAGCGATAACGATTTTGATGATGATAAGATGATGTTTTCAATTAAATCATTTAACACCAAAATGAAAACAATTCAACTGAAATCGCAAATTCCTGAAAATTACGATAAATTAATTGAGTGTATTATCAAAAAGACTGATGAATTTCAAGAAGGTGACAGCGGATGGGCATTAATACGAGTATTACACATAGAAATTAATATTAATCAATATAGCCCGTTACGTGGATCGCAGTATTTACCATTACCACAATTTATAAAATCCAAGAAAGCATGCATTAATGTAATGAATTCAGATGAATATTGTTTTAAATGGTCAATAATATCAGCTTTAACTAATGTTTAAATCATACAACATGAATTAACTAAAATTTAAATCATACAACATGGCACAAGAATTTCTAAACTTATACATGAGCAACAGCGATGATGTCGCTGCATCTGTCCGTTTCCCCGCAAAAAGGAGGAAGACAAAAAATAGCGAAGTTGAAGAAAACCAAGAAAAACAACATCCACGACAACAACGGCATCGTCTCCAACAGCAACAACAACAGCCAAGGAAACGCAGTTTTTTATTGGCCTTTAATGAAAAGGCTGAAGAAAATACTTATTGTAAAAAAACATTTTTAAAAATTGAAAAAATGGAGTCGAATAGTCTCTATATATTAAAAAATACTAAAAAAATAAATACTATATACGGTAAAAAATGGGTTTTCGAAACCAAAAATTTTATAATTTTTATTCCTCGTAAATACCAGGAAATTTGTACTATAGAATTAGAGGAGGGTATTAAAACCTCCATAATTTATTTGTATAAAAATGAAAAGGGGAATTTTCTCTTAGAAGAAAATTTAATTTTTCCGCATGCTGATAATCAGTAAACGGAAAAAGTAATTAAATAAAATTTTAATTCTAGTTATATCAAAAAAAAAAAATGATAAATAAAAATTAAATAAAAATTGATAAAAACAAAACTGTTATTATTTTTAAGTTTCTGATACCCAGGAAAAATAAAAAACTTTTTCTTTAAAGTTACAATCTACGGTAGGTGACATAACATTAAATAGATATGAAAGAACATGCCTTTTCATTAATATTATGAAAGATACATTTTATTAACTGTACCATTTTTCTTTTCAAGATTATTCACCTACTTTTAACATAACTTGACCTACTTCCGGGGGACTTGGTCATTAATCAAAATGTAGGTCAATATGGAGTAGGGCATGGCTTTCGGTGCGATATGGCATGATTTTTTCCCATGACAGAGAGCCAGGTTTACTATTAAGAAGTTGAAACAACAGGTGGTGGACCTAATGCTTTTTACCATTTCTCAAATTTAGAAAAAGCTGTGATAAGACTGCTGGGTTTAAGAAAGCTTGTTAAACCTAGAGGTAAAATTTTTGGCGTAACGAATACAAGTAAAGGTCTTTTTTTTTAAATTAAAAGAATTATTAATAAGAAGGATGGTGAAGATGAGGAATATGAAGGTGGTATAGATCTATCGGTGAAATCTTTCAATACTAAAATGAGAATTGTCAATCAAAATAAGCAGCTTTCAGAGTTTTATGATGTTATGGTTAATAATATTATTAAAAAAAGTGACGAGTTTCAAGAAAGAGATAGCGGTTGCGCTTTATTAAGAATTTTACATGTAGAAATTAACATTAATCAGTACAAGCCTTTACGATGTTCACAATATTTACCATTGCCTAAATTCATTGAGAAGAAACATGCTTGTGTTAACGTTAGGAATTCAGATGAATATTGCTTTAAATGGAGTATAATATCAGCTCTTTATAAAGGAAATCATAACTTACAAAGAACGTCTATTTACAGAATATCTGATATTGAAAGTAGCACCATACATTTATTATCCTTATCATTCAACCAATCCTTATTATTTGGTCAGAAAGAAAATCAGCCAAAAACAAGCATAATAAATCAACCCGCTAAATTGTATAAAATGTTGACAGCACCTGACAAGGATGTTTTTCATTTGCTCCCTGTAAACGATAACACAATGGTAATAAATTGGGAATATAAAGAAGAAATAGCAGATATTTTAAGTACCGTAAATGTATGCATAGCTGCCTTTACTACAGCCCAGGCACGGTTAAAATTATATGATTATTTGGAAGCATTAGGAAATCGAGTTTTGTACTATGATACAGATTCGGGAATCTACATCAGCAGAGAGGGGGAAATTGATCTACCCACGGGCAATTTTATTGGAGATATGACGAATGAGTTGGAATGTTATGGTGTAGGCAGTTATATTACAGAATTTGTAAGTGGGGGACCGAAAAATTTTGAATTTAAATTTGTTGTTATAGGAAATGAAATTGAATATTAGTTAGCGGTTAAACTTTAATTTTAATGTTTTTAAAGGTGCGTTATTGTTTTTTAAAAGAAAAAGTTCGTTATTTTTTAATGGTTTTTTTTTCATACTTCATTCAATTAAACATATAGGTTAAGGAAAATAATAAAGTAAAAACAAAAATTTGCGGAAAACGTGAAGTTATGAATTAATTAGTTATTATACTAAGACTTTTTTAATATTATTAAAGGGAGGTATTAAATTTCAAGATCATTACTAAATATTTTAACGGTTTTTCTCATAATTCACATGAGGAATATATAAAAAATAATAAAATAAACAGAAATAAAGTAAACAAATTAATTAAATTGTAATAACTACTATAAATAGTAGAATCTTTTCTTAAAAAAGTTATTAGTCAATATCAGATAGAAGAGAAATCAGCTCAATTTGAAATTGAAAAGTTTTCATCCAAAACTCACTAATTAAGATGAAGCGTTCAACAGGTTCAACTTCACCAATCAAAATGTTTAGCGATTGCAAAATGGAAATTCCATACAAAAATTGGATGTATCATATTAGGACATTTATTCATAAAAAGAACGCAGCTTTTATTGTGGAGAATAATTTTAAAAAAGTTATATGCTGTTTTGAAGAAAGAGTGGAGACCTTCATATTAGAAAATGATGATGAAGAAACATTATTACCGGAAAAATTTTTACATGATTCAAAAAAGAAAATAATTACATTATTAGAAACATGTTTAGAAAAACATAGATCTTACAAATTTAACTTGGAATTATTTGCAGAATACGTAAAATTAACAAAGTAATCAAACAGCGATAACGATTTTGATGATGATAAGATGATGTTTTCAATTAAATCATTTAACACCAAAATGAAAACAATTCAACTGAAATCGCAAATTCCTGAAAATTACGATAAATTAATTGAGTGTATTATCAAAAAGACTGATGAATTTCAAGAAGGTGACAGCGGATGGGCATTAATACGAGTATTACACATAGAAATTAATATTAATCAATATAGCCCGTTACGTGGATCGCAGTATTTACCATTACCACAATTTATAAAATCCAAGAAAGCATGCATTAATGTAATGAATTCAGATGAATATTGTTTTAAATGGTCAATAATATCAGCTTTAACTAATGTTTAAATCATACAACATGAATTAACTAAAATTTAAATCATACAACATGGCACAAGAATTTCTAAACTTATACATGAGCAACAGCGATGATGTCGCTGCATCTGTCCGTTTCCCCGCAAAAAGGAGGAAGACAAAAAATAGCGAAGTTGAAGAAAACCAAGAAAAACAACATCCACGACAACAACGGCATCGTCTCCAACAGCAACAACAACAGCCAAGGAAACGCAGTTTTTTATTGGCCTTTAATGAAAAGGCTGAAGAAAATACTTATTGTAAAAAAACATTTTTAAAAATTGAAAAAATGGAGTCGAATAGTCTCTATATATTAAAAAATACTAAAAAAATAAATACTATATACGGTAAAAAATGGGTTTTCGAAACCAAAAATTTTATAATTTTTATTCCTCGTAAATACCAGGAAATTTGTACTATAGAATTAGAGGAGGGTATTAAAACCTCCATAATTTATTTGTATAAAAATGAAAAGGGGAATTTTCTCTTAGAAGAAAATTTAATTTTTCCGCATGCTGATAATCAGTAAACGGAAAAAGTAATTAAATAAAATTTTAATTCTAGTTATATCAAAAAAAAAAAATGATAAATAAAAATTAAATAAAAATTGATAAAAACAAAACTGTTATTATTTTTAAGTTTCTGATACCCAGGAAAAATAAAAAACTTTTTCTTTAAAGTTACAATCTACGGTAGGTGACATAACATTAAATAGATATGAAAGAACATGCCTTTTCATTAATATTATGAAAGATACATTTTATTAACTGTACCATTTTTCTTTTCAAGATTATTCACCTACTTTTAACATAACTTGACCTACTTCCGGGGGACTTGGTCATTAATCAAAATGTAGGTCAATATGGAGTAGGGCATGGCTTTCGGTGCGATATGGCATGATTTTTTCCCATGACAGAGAGCCAGGTTTACTATTAAGAAGTTGAAACAACAGGTGGTGGACCTAATGCTTTTTACCATTTCTCAAATTTAGAAAAAGCTGTGATAAGACTGCTGGGTTTAAGAAAGCTTGTTAAACCTAGAGGTGAAATTTTTGGCGTAACGAATACAAGTAAAGGTCTTTTTTTTTAAATTAAAAGAATTATTAATAAGAAGGATGGTGAAGATGAGGAATATGAAGGTGGTATAGATCTATCGGTGAAATCTTTCAATACTAAAATGAGAATTGTCAATCAAAATAAGCAGCTTTCAGAGTTTTATGATGTTATGGTTAATAATATTATTAAAAAAAGTGACGAGTTTCAAGAAAGAGATAGCGGTTGCGCTTTATTAAGAATTTTACATGTAGAAATTAACATTAATCAGTACAAGCCTTTACGATGTTCACAATATTTACCATTGCCTAAATTCATTGAGAAGAAACATGCTTGTGTTAACGTTAGGAATTCAGATGAATATTGCTTTAAATGGAGTATAATATCAGCTCTTTATAAAGGAAATCATAACTTACAAAGAACGTCGATTTACAGAATATCTGATATTGAAAGTAGCACCATACATTTATTATCCTTATCATTCAACCAATCCTTATTATTTGGTCAGAAAGAAAATCAGCCAAAAACAAGCATAATAAATCAACCCGCTAAATTGTATAAAATGTTGACAGCACCTGACAAGGATGTTTTTCATTTGCTCCCTGTAAACGATAACACAATGGTAATAAATTGGGAATATAAAGAAGAAATAGCAGATATTTTAAGTACCGTAAATGTATGCATAGCTGCCTTTACTACAGCCCAGGCACGGTTAAAATTATATGATTATTTGGAAGCATTAGGAAATCGAGTTTTGTACTATGATACAGATTCGGGAATCTACATCAGCAGAGAGGGGGAAATTGATCTACCCACGGGCAATTTTATTGGAGATATGACGAATGAGTTGGAATGTTATGGTGTAGGCAGTTATATTACAGAATTTGTAAGTGGGGGACCGAAAAATTTTGAATTTAAATTTGTTGTTATAGGAAATGAAATTGAATATTAGTTAGCGGTTAAACTTTAATTTTAATGTTTTTAAAGGTGCGTTATTGTTTTTTAAAAGAAAAAGTTCGTTATTTTTTAATGGTTTTTTTTTCATACTTCATTCAATTAAACATATAGGTTAAGGAAAATAATAAAGTAAAAACAAAAATTTGCGGAAAACGTGAAGTTATGAATTAATTAGTTATTATACTAAGACTTTTTTAATATTATTAAAGGGAGGTATTAAATTTCAAGATCATTACTAAATATTTTAACGGTTTTTCTCATAATTCACATGAGGAATATATAAAAAATAATAAAATAAACAGAAATAAAGTAAACAAATTAATTAAATTGTAATAACTACTATAAATAGTAGAATCTTTTCTTAAAAAAGTTATTAGTCAATATCAGATAGAAGAGAAATCAGCTCAATTTGAAATTGAAAAGTTTTCATCCAAAACTCACTAATTAAGATGAAGCGTTCAACAGGTTCAACTTCACCAATCAAAATGTTTAGCGATTGCAAAATGGAAATTCCATACAAAAATTGGATGTATCATATTAGGACATTTATTCATAAAAAGAACGCAGCTTTTATTGTGGAGAATAATTTTAAAAAAGTTATATGCTGTTTTGAAGAAAGAGTGGAGACCTTCATATTAGAAAATGATGATGAAGAAACATTATTACCGGAAAAATTTTTACATGATTCAAAAAAGAAAATAATTACATTATTAGAAACATGTTTAGAAAAACATAGATCTTACAAATTTAACTTGGAATTATTTGCAGAATACGTAAAATTAACAAAGTAATCAAACAGCGATAACGATTTTGATGATGATAAGATGATGTTTTCAATTAAATCATTTAACACCAAAATGAAAACAATTCAACTGAAATCGCAAATTCCTGAAAATTACGATAAATTAATTGAGTGTATTATCAAAAAGACTGATGAATTTCAAGAAGGTGACAGCGGATGGGCATTAATACGAGTATTCCACATAAAAATTAATATTAATCAATATAGCCCGTTACGTGGATCGCAGTATTTACCATTACCACAATTTATAAAATCTAAGAAAGCATGCATTAATGTAATGAATTCAGATGAATATTGTTTTAAATGGTCAATAATATCAGCTTTAACTAATGTTTAAATCATGCAACATGAATTAACTAAAATTTAAATCATACAACATGGCACAAGAATTTCTAAACTTATACATGAGCAACAGCGATGATGTCGCTGCATCTGTCCGTTTCCCCGCAAAAAGGAGGAAGACAAAAAATAATAGCGAAGTTGAAGAAAACCAAGAAGAACAACATCCACGACAACAACGGCATCGTCTCCAACAGCAACAACAACAGCCAAGGAAACGCAGTTTTTTATTGGCCTTTAATGAAAAGGCTGAAGAAAATACTTATTGTTAAAAAACATTTTTAAAAATTGAAAAAATGGAGTCGAATAGTCTCTATATATTAAAAAATATTAAAAAAATAAATACTATATACGGTAAAAAATGGGTTTTCGAAACCAAAAATTTTATAATTTTTATTCCTCGTAAATACCAGGAAATTTGTACTATAGAATTAGAGGAGGGTATTAAAACCTCCATAATTTATTTGTATAAAAATGAAAAGGGGAATTTTCTCTTAGAAGAAAATTTAAATTTTCCGCTTGCTGATAATCAGTAAACGGAAAAAGTAATTAAATAAAATTTTAATTCTAGTTATGTCAAAAAAAAAAAATGATAAATAAAAATTAAATAAAAATTGATAAAAACAAAACAAAACTTTTATTATTTTTAAGTTTCAGATACCCAGGAAAAATAAAAAACTTTTTCTTTAAAGTTACAATCTACGGTAGGTGACATAACATTAAATAGATATGAAAGAACATATTTAGAAAAGGTGAATAAACTCTTGAACTTGAAAATTCTTTTTATTAGCTCCCCTAGTGTCATTCGTCAACATCTTGCCTTTTGTTTCGTTCCATGTTTCATTCTATCCGTTAGCAATGACAACTGTCTAAAAATAATTATTTACTATTTGTAAACAAACATGTTTTACAAATAACAAATAATTCTTTTGTTGAAAAGAACAAAATAAATAGGATGCTGGTTGCCGATCGGAATAATATATCTCTGAGCTACTAGAGATATGGAGTGTTAAAAGCTAAGTATTTTAATAATATATATTTTCCTTTTAAATTAAATGATATTCTTTTTAGGTGCTGCTATGCAGAGTAAACAAAATATTGCTGAGACAACAAAATAAAATTTATGCTGCCACTGGATATTGGTAAGAGATTTTATATTATTCAAATAATATCAATCCCACATACATACGTAGAAGAAGAAAAATGTGTAGTCTTGTGTTGTACTTGGGAATAATTAACCAAGGAAGAGTATATTTTCGAGAACATTTACGAAAGATTAGAAATACTGAGAGGTTTTCGTAACCTAAAAATAAATTAAAAAAAAAGCAACTAAAATAAACTGAAAACTAATCATAAAAAAAAAATTTTAAAATAAATTACACACAAACATATACCTTAAAAAAAAAAAGAAAAAAAAAACAAATGGTGCCAAAAATGGGAGGCTCCAAGTCTAAAATAGACAACAAAGGAGAAATAAATAATACCATTATTATTCAAACATTACCTTGGTAACCATTAAGACATACATGAGTGAGCGGAATGACATACATGAGTGATACTGGATTGTGTTGCTGTCATATTTTCTTCATTCCTGGTGTAAATTTTGAAGAAGAAACACGGAGCACGGTAAGCAATATGATTATTATTTAAATATATATAATTTTTAAAATATTTTTCAACTTTACAGAAAAATCAAAAGAATACATAACTAAAAATAAATATAAAAGAATACATAACTATAACTATATAACAAAATGAATACGAATATTTATAAGAAATTCTGGTCAGAGTTTATAGAAATTTATAAATCACATCCAAAATTATGGATTGTTAGTGGAGAAAGCTAGAGAGACAAAATAAAAAGAAATAATGCCTATAAAATATTAGTGGAAAAATAAAGAAGTTGATGCAAATGCAAACATGAAAGATGTAAAAAAAAAAATTAACACTCTACGAAACAGTTGTCTACAAAAACTGTCTCTGATTTGTTTGGCTGCATTTCCATCATTACATGAATGAGCTGTCTCTAAATTTATTAGTTGTTCTCTATTGTCTTCTATTTCTGTCTCTATTCCACCAAGATGTAAGGGAAAATGTGCACGAAATCAGCTTGGAGTTAAATTGAACTGATAGAACTGTCAAACGGTGAAGACGTGTTTTTTTGCGCTCTAAATAAAAGTTTTATAAAACTTTACAAATTTATTAAAAATTGAAACTTGAAATATATTAAAAAATTTAAATTAAAATTTACTAAATTCACAAATTATCAGACTGAAGTCAAATTGATTTTTTTTTTAAATTTATATGAGTTTTAATTTTCTAATACAATATATACAACATGTCGGCTCTTCAATAATAATTAATAATTAAAAAAGATAAAAATAAATGAATAATATAAAAAGCTAAAATCTTAATTTATTGAAAGTGAATTCATTTTAATAGTGTAGTGATGATAAAATATTTTTAACAATATCAAATATTAGTTTTTTAATATAAATAAATTATGTATAAAAACATAACACGTATAAAAATTTAACTCTTACAAAAAATTAATAAAAAAATTAAATAATCAATTTTAATATCTAAAATTTAAAAAAAAAAAAACAATTTTGATGAACTAATTTTCTTAACATAAAATAAAGTGTAATTTTTGAACCATTCTAAATTATTTTATTACAATATATTAATAAAAAACCAATAGCTATACAAAATATTTTTTGGCGCTTAAATTTATACAAAATCAGAACTAACAAAAAAGTTGATGAAAATTGATAATAATTCAAGAATTTAAGTTTTCATTTTGATTTTTAAATAATAAAATTAAAAAATTATGTCCAAGCAGTGTTTTGTATGCGATACGAAAATTTACAAATCAAAAGGTGTGTTGTGCATTGGCTGCAATAAAACGTTCCATATACCAAATGCACAAATATCTCTGAGGCATTACTAGAAGAGATTAAAAACGGTGTACTTTGGAGATGCACCGATTGTCTGAGTAGCATCGCAAATTCATCAATTTTAGTTGAGGGAGAAGATGGATCGTCCGAGGAGGAGGATTGCCCTACAGACCTTCCAATCATCGCTAATAATAAAGTTTGTCCAACTAGAATTGATGAGGATATATTACAATCGTTTCAACCAGCCAATTGCACGATGGAAAGTATGGCGAATTACCTGAAATCTCTGGGATCACTAGCCCTGGAAATTCGCAATTCGCAAAGTTTTATGTCACAACAATTTGATGATATTTTAAAAGTAAATAAAGAATTAGTTGAAGAAAATAAAGAATTAAAAAATCGTGTTAAAGATGTAGAAGTTAAGTCAATTGAACTTGAACAAAAACTTAATAAGTATGAATCCCTATTGGATAAAGTGCAGCAAAAAAAGAATAAAAATAATATAGTTATTGCCGGACTTCCTGCTAATCTACCAACTCCAATAGACACAGTATTAGCTATCGCTGATAAAATTGGAGCTAATGTCGATAAAAATAGCTTGAAAAATATTACATCATTTAAACAAAAATTAAAAATTGAAGGTAGTGAGGTCATAAATGAGCTGTATGTTGTGGAACTGGCTTCGGAAACCATTAAAAATAAGTTGATGATAAAAAAGCAAAAATACCCACATCTGCTCCGTGGTGAGTTGAGTATACAACCAGATTGCAGTAAGGAAATATATCTTCGCCACCATCTCACTCCGTTTCAATCAAAATTGTACAAAGAAGCAAAGAAAATCAAAAACTCACACAACTTTGAGTTTCTATGAGTCAAGGATAATCAAATTCTTCTCCGCAAGACTAAGGTTAGCAAAGTATACAAAATTTGTTCCAATAACGATATTTTATTTATTAAAAAAACTTTTGAAATTCATGATTAATAGTTATACTATAACATTAAATTTATTAAACAAATTTTTACATTCTTTTTTTTTAAGTATTACAATCGGTGCAGGGTCAGTACTCCCAGGGTCATAAGTCCCTAAGGGACTTATGACCCACTTAAAAATTTTTAGGTGGGACATAAGTCCCTTTACAAGTGGGTCATAAGTCCCTTTATTAAATTATTAGTTCCTTTAGGGACTTATGACCCACTAAGTGAGTCATAACTCCCTTTTTTAAATTTTGAGTTATAAAATCATATAACTTAAATTGTGTGATTGAGTGTAATATATGAAAGTCGAAATTTTGAAATAATTTCTGAAAGTCTTTTCTGATCTTTATAATTTAAAGTATGATAATATAAAAATATATGTAAGTAAAATATTAGATGTACAACAATATGTATTTATATATTTATCTATGCGAAATACTATATATTAGGAAGCATATTTGGGTTTGTTAAAAATCGAAGTTTACCCTTTTTCCAGAATATTTATAAATTCATGTATGAAAAATTTGGTTATAAAATCAGGATTGCCCTTTTTTTCAAAATCTTTATATATCTCTACTTCATTTTCTAATAAAAAATAATTAAATAAACTAAAATAATTTAAAATCAAGTAATAGAGTAAATAACAACAAATTGTTATTGTCATAATTTTTATCAGTAAAACTTACTGCAGGTGCAAATAAATTTATATTATTTTATATTTTTTCAAAAACAAAACAATTATTAGTGGCGTAGCATTTTATAAGTTGAAGGTATATAATGTAATTTCATACTTTTTACAATTACACTTTTTTCCTTTTTTATTAAAGATGAACTCCAATAACAAAAATATTATTAAAAGAAAAAAATTAGATGCTATGAAAAAATTTCTAAATAAGATGGATATAACGGACTTTTCAAAAGTACCAGACCATATTGTGGAAGCTTTTTTTGAAAAGGCAAGCTATAAGTCAAGAATGCTTGTTACTGTCTTTGCTTTTGTTAATGGTATAAACATAAACCAATTATTTGAACTTTTGAAAAAAAAATTATTAACAAAAGAGGACAAAACAAAAATAATATATTTATTCAACGCTTTGAAAAATCCCGTATTTTCTTATAAATATTATAGTTATAATGTAATACGGAATTTAATAATTTTTTGTAATGGTGATATTCGTCGATATGGTAAAAGAATTGAAAAAATAGCTTTTTAAAATGTAGTTTATATGTAAAATTTTGTTTTTTTCTTTATTTTGGAAAAAGGGAATACCCTAGTTTCTAATCCAACTGCAAAATATGTGCTAATTATTTTTGAAATTATAGTTCAAGAGACTCTGTATATATCGTACCCGTCACTCATGTTGCTGTTATTTTATATAATATAAAGTAGAAAAATATATTATATTCTCAACATTGAAATGTATAAGTAGTGTTTCTTTTCTATAAAGCTTCTACATAACTTCTTGCAGTTCAGTTCTAATTTTGTAGTGCAGTTTAAAAGTAAAAGTAAAAGAAATAAATTAAATAAAAATAATTATTTTTAATTCATAATTTAAATTAAAATATGGATAATAATACGGATAATGACAATAATTGTTTTGAGGTTCTTCAGGGATTTAGAAAAAACAGTCAAATAATTTATGTGCCTGCTGAAAAACAACTATATATTAAAAAATCGAAACAAAAAGAAAACATTTTTCGGTGTATATGCTACTATAATAACACAAGGCATTGTAAGGCCAGTATAATAATTGACTTTGAGAATAATACAATTATAAAAAAAAATGAAACTTTGCATCCTCACTTTTATGCAGAAGATACAAGAAATAAAATGAAATTAATTAATTCAATGACAAATGATTCTAAATCCGTCACAACGTCTTTGAAAAGACAATATTCAGCTAGAGAAATTTTTGATGTAAACCGACAAAATAATCCTACTGCAGCGAATTTGATACAATTTAAAACAATTAAAAGATCTATAAATAGAATTAAGAGTGAAGCACTTCCGAAACCACCAACAACTCCAACTGAAATTAAACAAATTTTTGAAGAAAATGAAATTGTACGGAAAAAATTTTGTTTTTCAAAATTTGATGAAAAAACAACATTTTACAAATACACAATAATTGAGCCAATAAATGATATTGCTTATACAATTTTCATGGCAACAAAAATGACTGAATTAATTAAATCAGATATCAACGATTCAGAAAAAAATTATTTTATTGATGGTACGTTTCAAATTGTTCCACATTGTTGTTACAATCAATTATTGATTGTGTACATTGCACATTCTGAACACGTAAGTATAAAAGAATTATTTACTAATCACATAAAAATATTATATTCTTATTTTTTTCATCAAAGGTGTTTCCATTTCTGTATGTTTTATTGAAAAATAAATCACAACAGATATACATGCATTTGTTTCAATTTATAAACGCCAATTTATTTGAATTTCGACCATTCTCTTTTCGAACTGATTTTGAAAGAGGATTGAGAAATGCGATTATAAATGTTTTTCCATTAACAAAAATTAGAGGTTGCTGGTTTCATTATATCAGAGCTATCAAAAGAGCAGCTACAAAAAAAATTCCAAATTTTTTAATTTTACTTAAAAAAAATAAAAAAATTTTGCAAATTTACACAAAATTTCTACTATTACCGTTATTTAAACCAAGTGATATTGTAAAAGTTTTTGAAATGATAAAAACGGAATCCGCCGCATCTGATGGCACAAATTTAATTTTAAAACCACTTATTACTTATTTCGAAAAGCAGTGGATTGAAAAGGTATGTCAAAATATACATGGTTTATATGAATTTTTGTTTGTATAGTGTTTTTTTTCCAAAAATATTATTTTGTTTTCTTCATTTAATTTAAGGAAACTCCCGAACATTTTAGTGTATATAAACAAAATTTTCGAACTACCAGTAAATTGGAACATTACAATTCGGAATTAAGTAAAAAACTAGTAAAGAATGGACAATTTTTTAAATTTATAGATGTCTTATTGGACGAAGAATATAAAAATACACTCGATTTTATTTCATCAATAGATGGTCAAACTCTGGACATGTACGAAAAAAAAAGAAAACTATATAAAAATCGCGATGATATTATTGATAATTTATTCT
The DNA here is from genome assembly GCA_963082915.1 of Dolichopus griseipennis. NCBI lineage: Eukaryota > Metazoa > Arthropoda > Insecta > Diptera > Dolichopodidae > Dolichopus > Dolichopus griseipennis. Next base: position 47,504,140 of record OY720443.1, on the reverse strand, counting down.
ACAATTACAGTGTCAAAAAAAAAATAACTCTAACAGAATGTGTTAATCAATTAAATTTCAAATTATTTAATTCTTCTCCTAATAATACTAATCTTTTATTACATATTTATAACGAAAATAATGATTCTGATAATGAAGAAGAAAATGATGATTTCGATAATGAAGGCATTAATAATAATAATACACTGAGCCAATTAAAAAATATTATCAATTGTTGTTTGTGCTTCGATAAACCGCGAAAAGTGTTATTAAAACCTTGTAACGATTTTAAATTATGTGAAGACTGCTTTCAAACACTATCAACAAGATTGAATGGGTCAGAAATGATATGTCCATTTTGTAGAAGAATCGTTACAAGTACATTAGAAATTTTTATATAAAATTTAAATTAATTATCATTTTAAAATTTTCATCAAATTTTGAAAAACTAAATATTTTCCGAACAATTCAATTTTCTTCAAAAATATTTTGAGTTGTTGGAGGTTTCGGAAGGGCTTCGCTTTTAATTCTATTTATAGATCTTTTAATGGTTTTACATTTGAAATTAAAATTTAAATTTTTTACATTATCAGAATTATTATTTTAGTTAAGTTTTTGTTTTATATATATAATTAATATATATGTACACATATGTTATGAATGTATTACAAATTTTTCATTATAATTTTTATTTTTTATTAAAAATTTTACTTTAAATAATTGAAATTGACTTTGTTAATAAAAATATAATTAAAATTAATATGTATTTGTTTTAATATTACTACCTTTCAGCTGAGAACTGTAAAAGGGAGTTATGACCCACCACGGTGAGTCAAAACTCCCTAGGGTCATAAGTCCCTAAGGGACTTATGACCCTAGGGAGTACTGACCCTGCACCGGTGAGAATAATAATATTTTATATTATTCCGCTGGGGACACATTGGTAGAAACATATTTAAGAGAATGGGGTATTAATGATACCGGGATAATTCAAAATTTTATTGGTATTAATAAATTTAAAAATTCAATAAAATAAGCAATTATTTATAAAAATATATAATGGTCACCTGATATATTGATTTAATTTTAGTTTTTGAATAAGAGATGCAGCTTTTTTTAAGTTAATAGTAAATAAAAACAAATTTCAGATGATTCATTTTTGAAAAGATGTTTATGTTTTTCATGCCAATATTTTGGTGATATGGTTTGTTCCAATATTTATAGACTAGTAAATAGTGATAATTATAAATATTATGTATATGTATGTATTGTATTAAAAAATTTTTTTGAAAAATTTTATTGACATAGTTAGCTATGTAGGTACATATATAAAAATAGTTATGTCAAAAATATTTATGAAACGATTAAAATAAAAAATAGTAACCATAATAAAATTTAAAACTTACTTTTCTGTGAAAAGTTATGTTAAAAACATAATATTATATTAAATTATATGATAATTATAATTAGGTAGGTACACTATTTTAGAAAAAAAATAAAAAATTATAAATGATAAATTAACGCAAATTTTAATATTTTAAAAAACTTTAATATAAATTTAACTAAAAAAATTTTTATAAATTAAAAATTAACGCTATCAAAAATTTAACTAAAAAAAAACCATGTCCCCGAAATATCGGCAGAAATACATAAACATCTAATCAAAAATTAATCATGTGAAATTTGTTTTATTTATTTATTAACAACAAAATAAAAAAAGCTGCAACTCCTATTCAAAAATTTAAATTAAAATGAAACTAAACTAAATCTATACAATTATAGACAAAGGATTTGACATTGAAGCTTTAAAGTGTCTAACCAATGAAGACATAAACATTTTCAGTGGAAGTCCGAGCAGGTAAATTATTGCAAGACTTATCTCAATTAATTTATTAATTTTATCTATAAAATTTTTGGAGTTGTTATATTCAATACGTATATCTAATTATCTATATCTAATCTAATATCTTCGGAACTTTTTTTAAACCTTATATGTACATTTCTGAAAGAAAAAGAAAGATTATAACCGATTAAAATTTTGTTTTATCATTTATTATTGTTTCAGTAATTTTGCAAAAATTATACTTATTCGAAATTAAATCTTTCCATCATCTCCACAGTAAAAGTATATATATATATCAAATATATGTAAACTATATTTAATATCTTTCTTACTCTGATGATGATCGAAAGATTGACATACGTAAAAGTGTAATTTTTGAAAAGTCACTGAAATTTTAAGTAGGTAGGTAAATAATAAATAATAAAAATTAAGTTTAACTGATTATAATTTTTCTTTTTTAAATATACATATAAGTCATTTTAATTTATAATTCTATTTTTAGGGTTACACGACTCCACTAGCCGAAACATTGTCAATTAGTTCCATAAAAACCTGGCTAGATACTTCTTTATCCGTTGAAGAAATGGCAAATGAAATTGTGCATGATGGTCCTTCAAAAGTGAAAGTCGACAGTTTATTTAGTCCTGTTACTTCAAATAATTTTGTAATATTTTATAAATAATTTTGTTTATGGTTCCATTTTCTTATATGTCTTAAATAATTTTAGGACCTAAAACAAATCTTAGAAAAATCATTAAATGGAAAAGATTTGTTACAGAAAAAAGTTTTAAATAAAACTGACCGAAACCGATTAACACAAATAATTTGTGAAAATTGGCTCAATCAAAACTATTTGGGTTGGGTACGTAATCCCGCATCCCAAAATCCCACATCCCAAAATCCCGCATTCCAAAATCCCGCATCCCAAAATCCCACATCCCAAAATCCCGTATTTTAAAATCCCGCATTCCAAAATCCTTATTTTGTAACCAAAGTCTCGCATACATGAATTTATAAATACTCTGGAAAAAGGGTCAACTTTGATTTTTAACAAACCTAAATATGCTTCCTAATCTCGCATTATGTTTTTACGGGAATTTATATTTACGGGATTATGTACATACGGGATTTTGTAATTACGGGATTTAATAAACTTACGGGATTTTGTATTTACGGGATTTTCTCATTCGGGATATTGAGCCACTCCCAACTATTTTCCAACGCAAACAGATCACCATAAAATAACAACAGAAATAACAAAAATTTTTGAAAAAGAAAATAAGGTTTGTACTTTGTTTGCTAAAAATCGTTAAATGTTTTTAATATTAATCTTTTCTCTTTTTTTAGGATTTATATATTGGAGATTCCACAGTAGGAGGTATTTTAGTTCAAAAATATTTTACTTTGAATAAAAAATATCAGCTATCGGGTCTAGTAAAAAGCCGTTACAATTTAAAAAAAACAACAGCAGAAGGATCTAAAAAAATTTGTTTGGAAGATACAGGTATTCTAAATTATATTTATTTTTTTACAACAATTTTTTATAATTGATATTTACAACATTTCTTTTTCAACAAAACTTTTTTTAGGCAATTTATGTCAAGAAGTAGATGAACAAATATTAAATGATATTGAATGGCTAAAATTTAATAACAAACCAGATGATTTAGTTATTGCCAAATAGAAAAATATATTTCATGTCAGACAACAAGATGCAAAAAAAAATATAGACCTATTTCTAAATTGGCCTATTTTAAAACAAAGAATTGGTTCACAACTGGTAAATTATATTGATTCTATTAAAGAACTGAAATATATTAATTTACTTTTATCTAATTTTGATTTAGATTGAATTAGATTTTGAAACTAAATATCCAAGTAAAAGTGCAATTTTGTACTCAAAATGGGAAAATTTCAAAATTAAAATACATTCTATATACAAAAATTTGATAAAGGATAAGGGAAGTAAACAAATTTTACTTGAATTACAAAACGAAAATTTAAATTCAGAATCCAGAAACTACTTTTACGTTATTCTGTTATGTTCCGTACTGGTTCCAACAATTATAAAAACAAATTCAACCGTATGGAAGCCAACTATTGCGGATGGTCAGCATGGTTTAGCCGTTTTTGTTAATGTAAATTTATTAAATTTATTTTTCTAAACTTATTTTATACTAAATTTAAATTATAATAAAAATGTTTGGATTTTAAATTTATATTTAAATGTTTAATTTCAAATCGTACTTCTAAGTTTTAATTTAGTTTTAAATAGAGTCTTAATAATTTAATTTAATAAAAATTTTAACTTATAATCCAAGTTTTAAATTAAAGTCGATTTTGTTAATGTAAATTTATTAAATTTATTTTTCTAAACTTATTTTATACTAAATTTAAATTATAATAAAAATGTTTGGATTTTAAATTTATATTTAAATGTTTAATTTCAAATCGTACTTCTAAGTTTTAATTTAGTTTTAAATAGAGTCTTAATAATTTAATTTAATAAAAATTTTAACTTATAATCCAAGTTTTAAATTAAAGTCGATTTGAAATTAAATTTCTAAGTAGGTATATTCAAAATTAAAATATTTTTTTAATTTAAAACAAGACTTTAATTAAATGTTTAGCCAGAAAAATATTATTAAATATTTGAAAAGAAAATTGTTAGATAATGTATTAACTACTAATCTGGTTTTCAGAATATAAAAGATGTCCCATTTGATATAAGAAATAAGAAAGAAAAATTGGCAGAAAAAGATTTAACAATTCAACCATTCATAGTTGTTGTCGGCGAATCCAATAATGAATTGGAAAATTTTTTGAAAGCAGTTTCAATTTGCTTCCAAATTCATCAAATTTTGAATATCAAATATGCCAAGGAATGCATACAAGTTTGGCATTTTATTGAAGAATATTTTTTTGAATTTCCCATATTAGATAAAAAGACCAATGCTGTAATAAGCTTATTAGCTGATGTAAATACTTAAGAAAAACTTACGAGTTGAACACATATTCAACATTAAAATATTTAATTTTTAATTTAAAACAAAACTTTTGTAAAAACTTAGAAGTATAAAATTAGAAGTATAATTTTTAAACAAAACTTAATTCAAAGTTAAATTTTTTTTTAAATTTAAATTACCTAATAATACTTTTAATTTAAATAAATTTAATTTTTCAATTTTTATTTAGAATTTAAAATTTAATACTAGATTGAAAAAATGGCTAACTGTTTTGTTTGTCAAGGAGAGCTATTTAATATCAAGCTTTATATTAATCATATTAAGTTGTTTCATAAAAGTGTGTCGAAATTTAAATGTGTTTTTTGTCCACAATACTTTTCGTCAGTTTACTCATTTAAAAGACATTTAGAAAGAAAACATGAACATTCATTTTTTTCAGAAGAAGTTGGAAAAGGTAGTCAAAACATTTTTAGTAATAATAATAGTCAAAATCTTAATAATAATAATATTATACAAGAATCTGATTCTGTCGATTCTGTTCCCTCAGTCGATTCTAATATTGTAGGAAATAAGTTAGAATTATTAATGAACAATATTAAAAAAAATTTATATGAATTTGTACTTAATCTGTATTCTAATATTAATTTGAGCCGAAAAATTGCAAGTATTATTATATCTGATATGAAAGATAACATTTTTGATCCTTTTTTGAATTTTTTTGATATAAATTTATCCGATATTTCTAACAATGAACTAAACTTTCTTAAATTAAAAGAACATATAATTGAATTAAAAAAATGTTTCAATAGTATAAGTTCGGAATATAAAATGACAAAATTTTTAAAAGAAAAAAACATAATATATTCTAACCCAAAAGAATTTATAATAGATGATACTATTAGAACTGACAATATTGGGAAAAAAAATACTACGGGAATATTATTACCGTTAAAGACTAATCTGATCAATTATTTTCAACTTCCTAATATTTTAAACTCAATGCTAGAAAACTACAAAAAATTTAAAAATTGTAACATAATTAGCAATATAGTGCAGGGTGAAGTTTGAAAAAAAAAAATTTATGAAAATGAAAATAAAATTTTGATTCCATACATTTTATACCAAGACGACTTTGAAATAAATAATCCGTTAGGTTCAAAACGCGGAATTCATAAACTCTCTGCATTTTATTTAACTTTTCCTCTTTCAAATGCCAATCAGTTGTCTAAATTAGAAAATATATTTGTTGTTGGTCTTATTAAAAGTAAAGATTTAGTTTTTGGTTCTATTTGTAATTATAGTTCTTTAATAGTAGAGCTCAATTGATTAGAAAAAGAAGGCATTCGTGTGCAATATCAAAATGAAGAAAAAATAATTCACTTAGTATTAGCTGCAATTACCGGTGATAATTTAGGTTTGAATAGTTTACTTACAAAGTCATTTAGTTCTAATTTTTATTGTAGAATTTGTTGTTGTCATAAAAACGAAATGCAATCACAAAGTCAAGAGAACCAAAAGCTTTTAAGAAACAAATTAAATTACGCTTCTTCGGTAAAAGAGAATGATTTAAGTAAAACAGGTATTAAAGAAATTTGCGTGTTTAATAATTTAGACAATTTTAATGTAACAGATAATATTTCAGTAGATATCATGCATGATATATTTGAAGGTGCTTGTCATATTGAATTTGGAAAGATTTTAAGTTATTTTATTTATGAAAAGGAATATTTTTCTCTTTTTAATTTAAATGAAAATAAATCTTCTTTTACGTATTGTGATATAGACAAATCAAATTTGTCCGATAATATTAAAATAGAAAACATCAAAAATAATAATTTTAAAATGTCCGCTTCGGAAATGGAATGTTTTTGTTATTACTTACCTTTACTAATTGGTAAATACATTCCAAAAAATGATATTGTTTGGAAACTTCTTATGTTATTTTTAGAAATAATAGAATATATTATGAAACCCACATTTAAAGATTTTGAAATAGTTTACTTGAAAAAAATGATCAAAAAGCATCATGAATTAAGGCTTTTTCACAAATGCACATTGCAATACATTAATCACGTCATGTGTTTATAAATGTTTCATACATTTGCTTAACGTTTTTAAACTACATTGCAATAATCATATGATCCAAATACATTAGGAAAAAAAAAGTCATGTGTGCATTGTGAAATTTTATACTGCGAAGTGTCATTTTTGTTTATTTATTTTTGTTTAGTTCTGTTTAAAATGGCTGAGGATGAAGGTATTACTAATTGGTGAGTAAAATTCGATTGTTTGAAATTATCTAAGTTGTTTTCTTTAATTTCGGGTCAAGACAACAAATTAAATTGTTGGTTACAATTAGATTAAACATGGAAAAATATATGTGTCCATAAACTTACATAGATTATTGTAGTATGACCGTCATAAACTAAAATCATATGATTATAGTCAGTCATGTATAATACAATAGTCATGTCATATAGCATTTGTGAAAAAGCCTTTATACTTGCATATTTTCAAATGTCATTTAACACCTAAACAACATTTTATGGTACATTATCCCACTGTAGTTGACAAACTAGGCCCATTGAAAGCATTGTGGACAATGCGGTTTGAAGCCAAACATAAAGAATTGAAATCATACGCCAAGAACATAACTTTCAAGAAAAAATGTGCCGTTAAGTATAGCTACAAAAATGCAATTTTTATTCAGCCTTAAAATCTTTTTAGCGAAAAATATTGAATTAAATATTAAAATTGGAAAATGTATTTTAATTGATGTATCAAGTAAAATAGATGAAAATGTATTGATTGAGAATGAAATTTTAAAAAATATTAACAGTAGTAACAATATCAAAATTAATAATACTTTATACACAACAAAAAATGTTTTAACATTTAAAGATAATGACATATATACATTTTTTAAAATAACTTATATTTTTGAAAATTCAAATAAATTTTATTTTGCATGCTATAATTTAAATATTAAAAACTATAATGCACATTTTAATTGTTACATAATTGACAACATAGCCAAAACAAATTTATCACTTATTTTAATTAATAATGAAAATATAAAATATCCCCCCATCAATATTTTAAGACTCGGAAATGACTATGTACTTAAACCTAAAATATCATTTAAGTAATTTTTATTTTCAAATACAAAAAATGTAAAAAAAAAACAAAATATGTAAAAAAAAAACAAAAAATAAATATTCAAATATTATGCATATCGTCGTCTGAATATTGGTTTGCTCCATACGCCAAATCATCAATTTTGAGTTAGGAGTTGTTTGTAGAGTTTTGAAAGGAGCTGCGTCTATTGCACTTATCTGTTTTCTGTTAACTTCAGTAGTTTAAGATATACTAAAGTTAGCAAAAAACGGATAAGTTCTATTGCTCTCCAGCTCGTTTTAAAACTCCACAAACAACTCCTAACTCAAAATTGACGAAAGTAGTTACTAATAAAATTAGTTTATTTGACTAGTTTGGTCATTTGATAATTCAAAAAAATTAAATATTTCTAAAATTTTCTTCTTTATAATGATTATTTTTTGGTTTTTTAAGTAGTAATAAAATAATAGTAATAGATTTCTTTTAAAGAATCTAGAAGTACAAAATTTAACTATAATTATACACGGACAGAAATTTTGAGTTTGGCATACGGCTGAAAGTACAAAATTACGTTTGCCATTTCCAAATTGTAGCAATTAAATTCGATTTGGGGGTATTATATTTAATATTCTGTTGTAAAAGCTATTTGTAAGTAGAAAGAGCTAACATTCGGCTGTCATACTTCTATTCTTGGCTATAAAACAAAATAAAATATTCAGAAAATAATTCGGTTATGATAGCCGTAATTTATTTTTCGCGATACCCGCATATATCAGCTTCCTCTCCTTTCATTCGGCTCTGATAACCATCTTGGAGCTGTGGAAACCAAAATGCTGTTCTCACAACCTCAATTCGGTAATGTATTGTAATAATTTTAGAAACCACGAGTAATATTTCATTCTGGCGGCGTTTCTTGAACAAAGTGGAAGTTTAATAATATTATTATTTAAAAAATTTTAATTATTTTTTACAAGTGTAATATAATATTGTTATTTAAAAAGTGCAAGTGAGATCCTTAAACGTAATTTTAAAACATTTAGCAGTATCATACTCCTTAGAAGAAGAATACCTAGTGATTATAATTAATTTGGGTAAGTCAATTAGTTTTTATTATATATAGAGATGGGAAAAAACTGTTATTTTACGATATACCTAGTTTTAATATTTTGAATAGTTAAATGTTGTACTGTAATCTAATTTGTAATAATAAAAGTGCAACAATTTTATAAAATTAAAAAACACAAATATTAACTGTAAAACTCATTTTATTAAAAAAATTTAAATACATATAGCCATAGACAAATAACATATAAATAAGTAAATCGTATGAAAATTTTTTAAACATTTTTTTTTTAACTTTTGAAAAAAAAAACATGAGATGGTGAATACATCAAAAAACGTTTTGTTGCTGTAGGTATATGATTGTTTATATGGTTGTCATGGTTGTATAATAAGCAATGAAACAATTTGTTCGTTCTTTATATATTTATTCGAGTTGTTGTTGTTTTACTTTGATAGTTTTGATAGAAAAAAATATGTCCAAGTAATAGCAAGTCTTTGGCATATGACATTTTTGCACAGCTGGTATTATTAAAATATTAATATAATTAAATAAATAAGTTAATTTTTCAAATATTTTCAGCTAAGAAATTTTATAATATTAATAGTATTAGTTTTTATGAAAATTCAACTGAAATTAATATTCCACCCGAAATATTCGTTGAATATGTTATGGAGAAAAAAAAGGAATCTCCTAGTTGGATTTTGGGTATTTGTAATACAGGTTAATGTTAAACTTTTTTCCAAATATGCATGTGAATTGCAAGGGAATTAAATATTAAATCTTTCAAGTTGAATTCATTAAAATCAAACATTTTCAAACAATTAGCTGAAAAGATTTTTTGGAATCGTACAACATTTGCAACATCGTAATATTGCCTCTATTTTCAAAATTTATTTACCTACTTAACGGTCGATTTTATTAGTTGATAAAAGAGTATCAAACAGTATCAAAGTTTCAGTTTTTTGTTAATAAAATAGACAACAATATCAAATAATTTTAAGTAGGTATATTTAATAGGATGTTGTGAATGTTGTACGATTTTAACTAATCTTTCACATAATAATTTAATTTACTTTTTTAAAATGTTTAAGTTGATTTCAAAAACATTAATTAAATGGAAAAAATTATTGATTTAATTTGAAAATTTTTAAATTTAATTTGAAAATGAAACAGTATCTACTATTTACATGAAATTTATATATGTATATAAATATATTTTTCTTTTTGAATTCATTAATTATTTTTAGATAATACAGAAGTATTTCTGCAAACCACTGCCGTTGATGATAAAATTCCAACTGCATCATATTTAAATCTGGACAACATCGTGCCTGAAGAAACTGTATCAGAAGAAGTACTAATAGATTTAACGAGAGTAATTGTACCAGAATATTCAGAGGAAGGTGCGCAAAACTTTTGTGCAAGCAAACATCTCAAATTAATATAAATGCTAAAGGCGAAGAATTTGTTTTATGGGACAATTAAATGTAATAAATAAAGCTTAAATAATGTAATTAATAAATACATGTTTAATGAATTATTTTTTTTTTTGTTTAAGAATGAATTATTAATTAGTTATAAGTTTTTCTTTTGTATACTGTATTTAAAAAAAAAATTAAAATATTTAAATTAATAAACAAAAACCTAGTTTTAATTTCATTAATATATATAAAATTGTTGGAAAAAGTTATCGTTCGAGTAGCCACAAATCTTCTGTTATCAGAACCGAATTACTGTAGACATAGCCTAGATTTATGGAGATTTTGCAACAGCAATTCAGCTATCATAGCTGATCTTTGGAGTTGTTACACATTTGAATTAATGGCTGTGAGAAACAATAATTAAGGTAGGACAATCTCGTTAAAGGTTATCTTAACCTCATAATTGGGGGTCGGGTAGCCGAAATATAGCTGAATTAATGGCTGTGAGAAACAGTAATTAAGGTAGGACAACCTCGCTAAAGGTTATCTTAACCTCATAATTGGGGGTCGGGTAGCCGAAATATAGCTCTGATAAAATCAAAAATAAATAGTTTTTACAACCTCGGGATTACAGCTGGCACGATTGCGGGTTATCACAGCCTCTTCCGTTTTCTCCGTGTATTTTATTTTTTGGAATTTAAATAAATTTTTCAAACTAGCCAAATTGTGACAGTTCTCAAAAGCAAATACATTATAATTGGTCAATGGATATACTTCTAAGGATTTTATACTTTTATATTTTTTTAATGAACCAGTCATGGTTTTAAAAATGTTTAAATCTTACTATGTATTATATAAATTAATGTATATAAAGAATACTCAAAATAAATACAATTTAAAATGAAATTCAAAGAAAAAAATTATAATTATTTAACTAATGCTAAAGAAATTTTTTAATTTTTTTTTTAATTTATGTTTCTAAAAAATCTTTAAATTTTACTATTTATTATGTAAATTAATGTATATAAAGAATATTAAATTAAGTAAAATAAAATAGTGTTCTAAACTAATATTTTTGTTAATATTTTAATGAAAGCGAAGAAAGATTGTAGATAATTTTGATAAATCTTCATATTAAATCAACAATTTCCCTCTCTTGATAACAACCAATATATATTATCTGTTTTATCCAATGTTTTGATAAAACCAACGAAAGATTTTACATGAATTTACCAAATCTTCATATAGAAGGAACCATTCTCTTTTTTGACAACATCCTATATATTATCTGTTTCATCCAATGTTTTGATAAAACCAACGAAAGATTTTAGATGAATTTACACAATCTTCATATAAAAAGAACCATTCTCTTTTTTGACAACATCCTATATATTTTCTGTTCTATCCAATGTTTTAATGAAAACAACGAAAGGTTGTATATGATTTAAACTAATTTTTATATAAAAGCACCATTCTCCTCTTTCGATAACATCCAATATATTATCTGTTTCATCCAATGTTTTGATAAAACCAACGAAAGATTTTAGATGAATTTACACAATCTTCATATAAAAAGAACCATTCTCTTTTTTAACAACATCTAATATATTAAATGTTTTACACAATATTTTAATTAAACCAACAAAAGATTTTATATCATTTTAAATAATCTTTATATAAAAGAACCATTCTCCTCTCTTAACAGCATCTAATATAATATTTTCTTTACTCAATGCTTTAATGAAAACTTTAAAATGTTTTAGATGAGTTTGACTAATCTTTTTATAGAAGGGCTATTCTTTTATCTGGACAACACATAATATATTATCTGATTCACTTAATGTTTTTCTAAACCAAGTAAAATTTTTAGATAAAATTGACTATTCTACATATGAAAAGATTTGAAATCATAACTAATATAATTCTTGTACCATTTAATGTTTAAATGAAATAAAGAATAAAATTTTGCATGTAATCATTGAATTAAGATTAAATGAACCAACTAATTACATTATATGGCTAAAAATCAATATGTAACTTTAAGTGATTTCAACTAATTTTTATTTGAAAAAACTATTCTTTTTTTTCTGTGTTGGATTGTACTCCCGATATAAGCCACACTGAACAAATGACTATAATTATCAGATTTGTCCATAAAAATGACCAACCAAATTACAGTAGAAGAACATTTCTTAGGTTTCGTAGAAATAAATGATTCTACCGGCGAAGGTTTATTCAGATGAATAGTTGAAAAACTAAAAGAATTAAATATAAATATAAAACATTTACGTGCACAGGGATATGATAATGGTGCTAATATGCGCGGTAAGCATAGCGGTGTTCAAAGACGCGTTTTGAATGAGAATCCACGAGTATTCTTTGTTCTTTGTGCGGCTCACACTTTGAATTCAGTGGTCAGTGATTAATACAGAAACTATAATTTTTTTTGGCATTATACAAGAAATATATAATTTTTTTAGTGCTTCAACAAAACGTTGGGATGTGTTAAAACAATTTAGTAAAATTACGCTCAAACCTTTATCGGATACTCGGTGGGAATCAAGAATTGATGCACTTAGCCCATTAAGAAACAATATTGGAGATTATTTAGATGCTTTACTTGCCATATATGATAATGAAAATAATGACAATAATACAAAATCTGAAGCTAAATCTTTAGCAATGAAGCTTGACTACGAATTTATTTGTTCGCTAATAATATGGTACGAGATTTTAAGCAGAATTAATGTTGTGAACAAAATGTTCCAATCTTCAAGTACCAACCTAAATGAATCAACAAAATGTTTAAATAATTTAATAACTTTTTTTAAAGAATTCCGCTTAGATGACAATTTTAATAATATAATAAAAAAAGCTATAACTTTGGCAGAAGATGTAGATATTTCTCCTCAATTTAAAGAAAATCCATTACGACGGCGTAAAAAACGAATGTTTAATTATGAATGTCGTGATGAGAGGCCGAGAGACCCGGAACAGAACTATAAAATTTCATTTTTTCTTCCAATTGTGGACAGCGCAATTAACTCCTTAATAGAGAGATTCGAACTTCTAAATAGCCATGTCGAAAAGTTTCAATTTCTTATAAATTTTAATGAAATTTATAATTTGGGTGCCGAAGTAATGAAAAATAAATGTACCGATTTACAAACTGCATTAACTGATGGTGAAGAAATAGACATAAACTCTTCAGAGTTATATAATGAACTGCTTATATTTAAAGATACCATAACGCAACTAAACAACTATGATCCCTTTAATATTTTACAGTATATATATACAAATGATTTATTTGGGATATTTCCAAATTTAACAATATCTTTGCGGATATTATTAACTCTACCAGTTTCTGTGGCAAGTGGCGAAAGATCATTTTCGAGACTTAAATTGATCAAGACATATTTGCGATCAAGTATTTCTCAAGAGAGATTAGTTGGGTTGGCAATGATTGCTATTGAAAGCGATATCTGCGATGAACTAAAACTAAATGATATTTTGGATGAATTTGCTTCGATAAAAGCCAGAAAAATAAAATTTTGAGTTATTTTGATATTTGTTAATTACATCTCTTAATTGATAACAAATAAATGTTTAATTTTAAATAATAAACAATAATCAATATATTGTTTAATTTGTATTTGAGTTTTTGATATAGTTTTTTATAAAGGGCGCTAAACAGAAACCTTGCATCGGGGTGCTAGTACCGCTAGAGCCGGTGCTGGTGGACGTGATGAAGAAAACTAAGACTTATTCTAAGCACTTTAAGTCATATTCGGACGGATGAAACGGGAATATTTTAATATAAGGGTTATTCTTTTTTTCGTTGGCATTTGCTGTCCTCATTGCATTTTTCTTTATAAAAATTTTTAAAATAAAATTGAGAAAAAATTTTAAGTAAGTTGTAAGTGCCTATGTTCTTATGTCTAAGTTCACGCTGTTTAAAATTTTTTAAAGTTATTTTATATGCTATAATTGTCAAATTTCCTAATCCAAATTTTTTTTATATATATGAAAATTCACTTGTCCCACTTACATATTTTTAAGTTCTCTATATAAATTTCATTCATTTTTCGATATTTTATAATTAATAAGTTAACGTATTAAACTAAATTTTTTAATTCTTTACAGAAATGTTAAATTTATTTCCAATAATATTTACATTTTATTCGGTTTTTTATTAACAAACAAGTTGTCTCAATTTTTTTCCACTGCGTTACAATTATAAATTTGAAAATTAACGGCCGTTTTTTGAGAGAATTTGCATTCAATGTCTCTCAGAAGAGTGACAAATCAAAAAAAACCTTTTAATGCAAAAAATTAATTTCAATTTTACGGGTGTATATTTTTAAATATTTCATTACGCTATTTGTGATAGATATGTAAAAAAAAACAAAATAATTTTAAATTAGTCTATTACAAAAATATTAAAAAGAAAAAATTACCAGAACAAAGTTTTCTGTAAGTATTATTTTAAGGAAGTTATTACACTTTTTAGTAAAAAATTCCACTGCGTTACTTTTCAACTTCGTTACTTTCAACTAGTAACGCAACTGACGTTATGGTAACATAGTGAAACTTTTTGTTTATTTTCTATAGGTTTTGTAATAAACATTGTCCCCTAACTAATAACTTTCAGATAAAATGCCACTAATGAATGCTGAAAAGCAAAAGCTGTATCGTCAGCGATTAAAAAATAATCCAGAAAAATTAAATCAACAAAAAGAAAAGGCTAGAGCTCGATATCACAAAACAAAAAAACTTATAAATGAAAAATCTAAAAGAGATCAAATGCTAACTAGACGAAATTGGCGCAAATATAAAAAAGAAGAAAAACTAAGAAACCAAAGATTATTCACTTGTTTAAATGATACTCCACCTTCATCACCAGTCAGTTACGAATGTGAAGCAGGCCCAAGCAATTTAACTCGTGGTCGGAACCAAAAACGAAGAGATAAAACAAAATTATATCGAGAACATTTAGCTATAATAGAACATAATAAAAAATTGAGTAAAAAAGTAGAAAAATATAGAAAACGTTGTCAAAGATTAAAAGAGAAGGAAAACTATAAAGATAAATTTGCAAATGAAACTAACGCATTGCTCAGAAAAAGTTTTCCTTCGGTTAATTCACCAGGGGCAAAACTAATTAGACCTTTTTTAATAAAATATTTCATATTAACTGATTCTTTAAAAGAAAAATATCGTAATGAAGCTAAAGTATCATCACGCAAAGAGATGAAGTCATTATATTTAAAGAACATTATAAAAAAATATAAACTTACACTATCAGCTGGATCCGATTTCTTAGGCTTAAAAAATGTACCTAGAATAAGAGAAAAAATAAGGAGAGACGAAAAACTAAATAATTTGAAAGAAAGAGTGAAAAAATTCTACCTTCGAGATGATGTAAGCAGGGCTACTGCAGGGAAAAAAGAAACTGTAACCAAGTTGAAAAATAAAGTACAAAAAAAATATCTACTAGAGACCTTAAAATCGCTTCACAAAAAATATATTGCTGAAGTTGGAAATTGTTCATATTCGTTTTTTGCACAAAATCGTCCATTTTACGTTATAAATCCATCAATCAATTTACGCGAAACGTGTGCTTGTAAGAAGCACTGTAATTCTGGATCAAGAACTCGAAAATTTACATACGTAAACAGGACGGTGATAACAGAGTAGAAATTAGTTGTTTTGATAATTTAGTTAAACGCAGTGTACAGACAGAGAAGGAAACACAACCGGAAAAATAAGGTTGTTTTGCCCCCGCAAGTAGTAACCAGTGGAGACATTCCAGAAAAGAAGGAGGAGAAGGAAGTGACCCCTTCAATCTCCGCCGAGGCGCGGCAGTGGACAGTGGTGAAGAGGACTAAGAAGAGAAACAAGCGGGGAGTCAAAAAGGGAAATGTAGAAGAGTCTACGATTAAAGCACCGGAAGCTTCCCTAGCGAAAAAGGATATGAACGACCGAAAAGTGGTGCCAACCAGTCGTCGTTGCAAAAACGATTTCAAATATACCATGCATTTAATTAAATGATTAAAACTTTGCATTAATATTCAGTTTGTGTGCAGTTGTTATTACAATAAACTTTTAATTTTTATTGACATTATTTCAAAATGAGTATTTTTTCTTTTGAAGAATATGCTGATATAATTTATATCTACGGATTTTGCGATGGAAATTCTAGAAGATCTGCAGAGGAATATTCTAGAAGATTTCCAAATCGTCGCGCTCCTTTTCGACGGATATTTCAAGATACATTTAATAGGCTTCGAGAAACCGGAACAGTAAGACATAGAAGAGAGCGAGAGCCAACTCAAGAATTGATTAGTCAAGATAATGTTCTTAGTTTGGTACGAAATTCTCCAAATATCAGTGTATGTCGTATCTCGTCTAGGTTAAATATTCCGAGGATGACAGTTTGGAGAATTCTTAATAAAAACAAATTCCATCCATATCATTTTCAGCCAGTACAGGAACTACTTGCTGGAGATAAAATTGTTAGGCTAAATTTTTGTCGTTGGATTCAACACAAAGATATAAGTCATATGGGATTTATAACCCAAATTTTATGGACTGATGAATCGCCGTTTACGAGAGACGGATGTTTTAATTTTCATAATGAACATACCTGGGCGCGAGAAAATCCACATAGCACTAGAACAAACAGTTCGCAATATAAATTTAGCGTTAATGTGTGGGCTGGTATCATAGGCAATTATCTTGTTGGCCCATTTATTTTCGAAACTAGTTTAAATAGTAACATTTACCTAAATTTTTTAAACTAAGAATTGGGAAATTTAATGGACGATATTCCTCTTCTGAATAGAACCAATATGTATTTTCAGCATGATGGTGCTCCACCACATTACGCTATAAATGTTAAACAATGGTTGGATCAGCATTTTCCCAATAGGTGGATTGGCAGAAATGGACCTATAAGGTGCCACCAAGATCGCCGGATATAACTCCACTAGATTTTTATTTATGGGGTCGTATGAAAAACTTGGTTTATGCTGAAGAAATAAGGTCGAGAGAGCATTTACTGACTCGAATAAATCAAGCAGTATTAATAGTGCGACAAGAACTTTCAACGCCCGTTAACCTAAAGTTAGAAATAAGAAAAAGAATTAATATTTGTATTCAGAACGAAGGAGATTACTTTGAAAATTTTTTGTAATTATTGTTAATTGTAATTGAAAACAAAACTGGTTTTTATATTTTGTTTATTTTTAATGCAAATAATGATTTGAAGAAATTTATTTAAAGAAAAAAGTATTTTATTGAAACTTTATTTGGTTATAACTTTTATGATTTTTGAGATAAGAATAAAATTTGAGTTTCAAAATGTTCGTAGAGAAACAAATATTTTTTTTAGAAAAAAAAAATGGTATGGTAATTGCTCAATTTTTTGAGCAATAGGGTTCGAAGCAATTTATGCCTAAAAAAATGC
This sequence comes from Dolichopus griseipennis, assembly GCA_963082915.1. Classification (NCBI taxonomy): domain Eukaryota; kingdom Metazoa; phylum Arthropoda; class Insecta; order Diptera; family Dolichopodidae; genus Dolichopus; species Dolichopus griseipennis. The sequence continues at coordinate 47,486,280 of OY720443.1, read as the reverse complement.
TCATAATTTTAACCTTTAAATCATTATAACTTCCAATTTCGAAGAGCAATATGCATTACTTTTTATGAATTAGAAAAAGAATTCAACAGGCTTTAATGTGCACGTTAAATTTTTTTTTTAGCTACTAGATTTTAGTAGCTTTTCCTTTTATTATTTTAGTATAACACACAAAGTGTGACTTAAATTAGCTGTACTTCAAAACTCAAATTACTTAAATAAAAAAAAAATATATATATCCAAAAAGAATAAAAACCTAAAGCGGTTTTTTTTCTTTCTACCAAACTCTCATATTACTAAGAATAAATTATATTTGTTTTAGACTTATTATATTTGTTGTTGTTTGTTTTACTTCGGCTTGTTGCGCAACACTTATATTGTAATAAAACTTTGTATTATTGCGTAACTCATTATTTCTTGGGAAAGAAAGTATTGAGTACTTATAAATCCAAAAATAATCCTTATCAGCAAATTGATTTCTTTTAAAATAAATAAATTTGTCAGTAATTGTTTTTCTTGAATTTAAGTTTTTTTTATTATATATATTTTTTTGTAGAAATTAGGAAAAATTCAAGTATTGATTAATTTTTCCTTTCTTTGAAAATTTTAGTGTTAAATTTAGTTTTAAATTTGAAAGTCAAAAGTTCCAATCTTTGTAATAAAATTTTTGAAATAAAATTTAATAAAGAAAGCATTATAAAAAAAAGTTAATTTTAAAAAATTAATTTTTAAATAAAACATAAGGAAAAAAAACATATCAACATTTTTTTTTATTTATTAATTAATTTTAAAATAACAAAAGTAGCCTGCTTCCGCTGCGGAAACGAGGGGCATGTCGCTAATCCTTTAAACAGAAGGCCCATTGCATACTCTGTGCCGAAGCGGGCGTGCAACAGGAAAATCTGGGTCACGCTCTTGGCGCAGGGTTATGCAAGGTATTCGGAGATGCTCTGACAAAGGTCAAAGCGACAGGGAAATGATCAACATCCTCCAGGCAAACCTTAATCGGAACCGAGTGTCAGATGACCTCCTGCATCAGCTTGTCCGGGAGAAGGGTTCTGACATACTGCTCATTAGTGATCAGTATACGGTCCGGACCACTTCTTTGTTCTCGCACGAGCTGTGTACAGCGGCCATCTGGATACGTGATCCAGCTAAAATTTCGGTACGAGAGCATGGGCGCGGGCGAGTTATGTATTAGTATAAAGTTTTGTAAAAGAAAATAATTAACATAAATTATATATAAAGCTATTATGTATTAAGTATGTTATGTATTGTAGTGTATCTACATTCAATTCCATAATACACTGCAATAAGTTGTATTCCGTGATACACCGCAAATAATTGTTTAAGCATTATTGTGACAATTCTTATAATTAAAATAATTATATGCTACAAATTAAAGGATCATATTGCATTCTATATTTTTGTTTTTTTCTTTCTAATTTCATTTCGTTCGTAATATGAATATACCATATGTTACTAATAATATTTATAAGCAATGCATTACATTGTGTGTGGTATCTTGCTTATGCATTTGCTTTTTTTTGTATCTTGCTTTTTTTCAAGAAATGCCATATTCTAATAGAGAGGCTAGTGACATGATGCTTATTTTAGGAAAATGTCACGGCATTTACAGAAAGGCGTCAAGATTGTGGCAACAAACATATCCAAATCGTACCCCACATTCGTATAATGTTTTTGCGCGTTTGGATAATCGATAAAGAATAAGGGTTTAGTCCAATATAACCACAATAAAGGACAAAAAATTCGGCGCCGAGTAAGAGATGAAATTTCTTCAGACGTCTTAGCCTCTGTTTGTGTAAATCAACATGATTCAGCGAGACGTCGAGCAAATGACTCCAGCATAAGTAAAAGTACAATTTTACGTATTTTAAAAGAACATAAGTTTCATCCTTCTAGAATGTCTCTTCATCAAGCTCTGACAGATGAAGATTACCGACGGAGACTGGAATTTTGCAATTGGATAAAATTGCGACCAATAAATTTCCATCATAAAATTTTGTTTTCGGATGAATGTTCTTTCAAAAGTGATGGGAATGTGAACACTTGGAACTATCGCTTTTGGTCTCAAGAAAATCCCAACTAGACGAGAGAAATAGACCATCAACATGTATGGAAGGTAAACGTTTGGTGTGGTATAATTAAAGACCATATTGTTGGACCGTTTTTCTTTGAGGGAAACTTAACTGGTTCTATGTATGCCAATTTTATATCAAATTCCCTTAATTCCCTCCTTGAAAATATTCCTTTGGACCAAAGGAGGAATATGTGGTTTCAACAAGATGGATGTCCAGCTCATACATCTCGGCTGGCTCGAACCCAACTACACAATATGTTTGGCAGTAGATGGTTGGGAAAGCATGGTCCACATGAATGGCCAGCAAGTTCTCCAGACCTTACTGTACTAGACTACTTTTTATGGGGAAGAATAAAAGATTTAGTATACATCGAACGCCCTACAACAAAAGCAAATATGGAGTTCAGAATTCGTGAAAAAATTAGCTCTTTAGATCCTAACGAAATTAAACTCGCTACGGATAGTTTTAATAGGAGAATAGAGGCATGCATTCTGAGAAATGGTGGACATTTTGAGGGCTTAACCTATAGTTAATAATATTATTTGTTATGTTGTTAAATATTTTGTTGCTAGTAATAAATATGGAATATTTTTGTTTTATTATTAATTTTAAAGAGTTATAATGCATTTTTTTTAATTGACTTTAAATCAAAAGTTTTGGTAAACCGGTTTATTAGTCTGAACTTTGTACCTAAAAGTGTGATAACACGATATGATGATATCAAAAACAAATTTAATTATTTATAATTAGAGAAATAATGAAATTAGGTTACTAAAATTTTAAGAAAAAATATGAAAGATATTTGTTTTATTTTTATTAATTTTAAAGGGAAATAGTTATAAAACAAAAAAAATTTTTAAGACAAAATGTTTTTATTTTTTGACGTAGAATCCGAATTTGAGTCGAAAAGTACCCGTTCCCATTTGAAAATTTCGATTTCGGAACACTTCCGGTCTAAAAAACCTATTTCCGGTCCTTTCCGGAAGTTTAAAATATCGCCAATCGATAGAGCACCCTCAACTTAGTTAATAAAATTTTTTTTATATTTTAAAATAACTACTCCTTCCCTGCTTAAAAAACTGATGCGCATGGTCTGGACCACCCTGTATATATATATATATATATTATACTTGCTATTTTTATATTTGGCATGTTTAATATATAATAATAAAATGTAAAGTAAATAGGCAGTTTTTGCCTGCGGAGGAGCAAAGCCTTTTTGGTGTAACTAAATAAATAAAGGAACACATTGCATCAGTCAATTTACTTGCCTGATCAGTGTGTGTTAGGAAAAGACATTTGACATCATAATTGTACGGACGAAATTTATTACACAGTAATTGTTTTTCTTGAATTTAAGTTTTTTTTATTATATTGGTGAATATTTTGAAATGAACATATTTCGTGTTCCCGAGCTTTTATCTGGAAAAAAACTTAAATATAAAAAAAAAATATATTGGTAAATCTAAGTTAGAAGTTGCTTTTTTACATCCTTCGTTTAAATTTAAATTTTTTTAAATATTTTTGCCAGAGATTTTAGTTCAAATGTCCAAAACGTCATTACCATGGCGTGTCACCACTTGATCTGTGTAAAGAGAATGGATATTATCTTTGTTTATTTTAAAAATAATGCTATATTTAAATACATAGTTTTGCTAAAGAAAGTTTAACCAAACTAAAAAGTATTTAAAAAAAAAAAAAATATTTAAAACAAACTTTTATATAGCAAATTTCCAAGTGGTTCATTTTTTTTCGTCATTTCCGTGGAAAAAATAATAAGGTTTAAAAATTCTCTGTAAAAATTTTGAATCGATTTGATAAGTTGGCTGTGTAACGACAATTCCCGTTAGTTTTTTGTTTGTTTAAAAAAAATAGAAATATTTGGTCAGTTGTAAAAAATATTTCAAAGTGAATGTTGATTTTTAATATTGTTCCGATTATTTTGTCATTACCAAGGTGAGTAATAAATATTTTAATTTTTATAATTTTTTTAATTGAAAATATTTTTATACTAGTTATTTATATAACCTTTATAAATTTTAAATAATTTTATAATAAAATATGAAATTTTGAGCCTATAAAATTAAAATTACTATCGTTTTCGTCATTACCGTGAAATCATTACCATGGTTTTAATGTAAACCATGGTGATGACAGTGGTACACGGTAATGACTTTATCATTTCAAAATCAAAGTTTTAACAATTTTTTTATTATAAATAATTATATCTTTTTTTAATATTTTCGTTTAATAAATGGATAAAGGTTTTTTTAAATAATTTGTATCAATATGGCGCCACGGAAATCCAGAAATTCAATAGAAAAAAAAATTCACGCGGAAAAAGAACGTGAACGACGTCTAAAAATAAAAAATGATCCAATAAAATCCGCTGAACAAAAAGCCAAAGAAAAGGAAAGATACAAAAAAAGGAAAGAAAATAAAAATATTAAATCAATTAAAGACAAGAACCCAAGAGCCAAAAGAATTCAAAGAAAAAGGTGGGCTCAAAACTCAAAAAACTATAGAAAAAATAAACAAATTCGTAAAGAAAAAGAACAGCAGTATTTAGACAATAACACACCACCTAGTTCACCCATCACTGAAATAGAACCGAACCAAAATATTGTTGACGCAGCTGCTCTTCCTGTATTCAATACTCCTAAAACGTCACATTCACATTCCATAGCCAAAAAACTTGAAGTAGTCAAGAAACGTTCAAAAAAAAAACAAAGAGAATTTAATAGAAAACTACTTCAGAAAAATGATGAAATTTTGAAGTTAAAAACTTCATTAAAATCATTAAAAAGAAAACTCTGTCGTCGTGATAGAATATGTAAAAAACCAAATATTATTAAGCCTAGTCCTAATACTAGGGTTTTTGAAATTTGCAGAACAAATCCTGTTTCATCAAGCCCAGAAATAGTTAAAAAGCTGTTGTTTGGAGAAGTTGTGCAGGAACAGTTAAATCAAAGCTATAACTTAATGAAAACTTATAAGGAAAAAAGAATATTTCAAAATTTACTGACCGGGAAAATTACAAAAAAATATAAGCTCTTATCATATTGTCGTCGAATAATATTAAATGACCGTGTTTTAAGAGTAAGAAATATAGATCGCTGTAGATTAATAAAACAGAACGATTTAAAAATTAAAATACAAAATTTTTTAGAACAGGATATTAATAGCAGATTATGCGCAGGTAAAAAAGAATATGTAACCAAATTAAAACAAACTCACCAAAAGAGATTTCTTATGAATTCTCTTAAAAATTTACATAAAAAGTTTTTACTTGAACAGGAGGGCTTAAAAGTAAGTTATAGCGTGTTTTGCAAAAATCGTCCTTTTTGGATTAAAGATATGAAGGTGGGTAACAGAGACACCTGCAAGTGTATAAAACATGCAAACATTGAGCTTATTATTACTTCACTGAACAAGTATAAAGTTATAAACGAACGCACGGAAAACGATTTAATAAACACAATTTGTTGCTCAATTTTTAGTGAGGAATGTCTTTTGCGATTATGTGCAAAATGCAATGATAAAAAAATAATATATAATAATTTTAATGTAGCAGAAAATGGGCAATATTTTAAGTGGGCAGCTTTGAAGGAGGCATATACTGATCCAAAAAGTAATCAAGAAAAAACTGTGTCAAAAATGTCAAAAAGGTTAATTACCAAGCCTTTAAATCAAATTGTTTTTGATTTTGAACAACTTGTAACGCCTTTCTTGGAACATCAAGGTAGATTTATTCATCAATACAATCAAATCAAAAATTTGAAGTCAAATTTGGAAAGCAATGAAGCTATAATCCACATGGATTTTAGTGAGAACTATTGCCTAAAATATGCAGAAGAAACACAAGCTTTTCACTTTGGTGGGTCTAGGCAACAAATATCACTTCATACAGTTGTAACGTACGTAAAAATTGCTGATATAATTACTCCAAAAAGCTATTGCACCCTATCTGAATGTTTGGCGCATAATCCATCTGCTATTTGGTGTCATCTTCGGCCAGTTTTGGAAGACCTTGCTCAGGAAGTTGATACATTACATTTTATAAGCGATGGACCTGCCACGCAATATAAAAATAAAATAATGTTTTATATATTAGGAACACATTTAAAATCAATATATCCTAAATTAAAAAACTTCAGTTGGAATTATCATGAGGCTGGTCATGGAAAGGGGGCTGCAGATGGAATTGGAGCTGTATGTAAGAGAACAGCTGATCGATATGTGGCACAAGGTAATGATATTTCTAGCTTTGATTCACTGGTGAGTGTAATAAAACAAAAATGTCCAAACCTGCATATTTACAAAATATTTGAACGAGATATAAAACATTTTGATAAAAATATAAATCTGACTAAAACCAAATTATTCGTTGGAACAATGAAGGTGCATCAAGTGAGTTACATTTTAAACACCTTCATAATAGTTAAAAATTATTGAATTCATTTTAATTTACAGGTAGTAGGAAACAATGAATCAAGTCACATCTGGCTGCGTTCATTAAGCTGTTTCGATTGCTCTTCAGAATGTAAACATTATCATCTGGGATTCCAAGAGTTTTCCGAAATCGAAAATATAAACTCTTCAGTTAGTGATTTCGACGACGAATCATCTTTTATTATTTTATTATTTTCATACAAAAAGATGAAAATATGATGATACAAAGTAAACCTAAAGAACGTATTTCATATGATGATGTGTATGGCACAAGTTCGGATGAAGACATATCACCCATGATTTTAAAACGGAAAATTAAAACTGGTATTCACATACTCGTAGCATTAGAAGGTCAAAAAACAAAAAAAGCAGTTACTGGACATCAATATAGATATGCTGCTATTTGTCAAACAGATTTAGAAGAAAATGAAGTCAAAGTGTTGTTTTTTAAAAGTTGTTCTAGCACAGCAGAAAACCAACTGTTTAAATTGAATGAGGACGATGTTTCTTATGTCAATTATAAACAAATAATTTCAGTTTTACCAACACCAAATTTAATTTTACAAGGCAATCGAGTTTTTTACAAATTTCCAGGAAAAATTAACGTGAAAGAAGGGCTTTAAAATTAAATACATACTTTTTATTTTTTATATATGAATTGTTTTTTATTTTTTTATATTTTGTTGAATTATTTTATTTTTGTATTAAAGTTTTTTTACGTTTTAAATGAACGAAATTTTTATCAATTTTGTTTTTTCTAATTCGTTGTCAAAAATTGTCATTACCGTGTTTCATTATCATTCCCATGTTACAAAATATCATTTCCATGGCACTTGTGTCATTACCATGCTAAAAAAATTTGCTAAAAACCGTTAAAAAAATTGGCCTCTTTGTTTTTACACCTAAAATTGTGTTATATATCATAATAAACCCAAAAAATTTCAAATATAATGTTTTTAACATAGGGTCATTTTGAGTCACCGAATATGGTCATTTCAAAATATTTACCCATATATATTTTTTTGTATAAATTAGGAAAAATTCAAGTATTGATTAATTTTTCCTTTCTTTTTTCCTTTGTTAAATTTGGTTTTAAATTGGAAAGTCAAAAGTTCCAATCTTTGTAATAAAATTTTTGAAATAAAATTAAATAAAGAAAGCATTATAAAAAAAAGTTAATTTTAAAAAATAAATTATATTATTAATAAATTAAACAAATTAATTAAATAATTTTGTTTTAGGTGATCAAATTTCATTTTTAAATATTTGTTGTGAATATAACGAATGATAATGATTCATATAGTTTTTTTTTATAATTCATATTTTTGGTTATTGATCTTTACATGGAAATGAATCAAGTCAAGAATGTTATGATACTTTCTTTAATAGAAATTCATTGTAACTAAGCAATAAATTACAATAATTTATTGCTCTAGATAAAATTATTATGGATTCAATAGAATCAAAAATTGTATACAGTGGTCACCACAATTATTTACACTCAACCATATTTCTTATGAAATATAAAGTAAAATCAGTACAACTTTTTTAAATATTATTTTATAGCATTAAATTTTTTTTTACATAAACTTCATTTATTTCTTTATAATAAAAAAAAAAAACATAACATAAAAATAAATAGAAAATAAAAAAAACATAGAAACAAAAGTACCAAAATTATTTGCACTTATAAAATAGGCGCCACAATTATTTGCACTACTACTAAAATTGATTTCGAGAATCTAACGGTTGTTTGTTTTTCAATAATAAGTGATCAAAAATAAAAAAATAGTTTGTGCTCGGTCATTCGAGTTATGTTTTTCGAGAAATAAAGTTCACTTAATACTTAAAGATGCCTCGCAAAACTGAATTGTCAATAGAAACACGTGCCGCAATAGTGGCAGAATATAATAATGGCATTTCAGCAGTGGAACTTTCTAAAAAGTACAAATGCCATAAGCGGACAATTTTTTATCAAATTAATAAACATAAAAAAAATAAAACGGTGGTTAATACCCCAGGAAGGGGAAGAAAACCAGTAACGAGTAATGTGGATGACAGAGCATTAATACGTTATGTGAAATCTAATCCAGCAGTAACCATACAGAATGTTTACAACGAAATAAACAAATTCAGAAACAATAAAATCAGCAAAACTACAATTCGGAGACGGCTTCACGAAAGAAACATTAAAACGTTTGTGGTACGTAAGCAACCACACATATCCGAAAAAAATCGTAGACTCCGATTGCAGTTTGCTTTAGATCATGTAAATAAGCCTATTGAATTTTGGAGATCTATATTGTGGACAGATGAAACGGCAATATCATTTGATGGAACTTATGGAAAACACTTCTACCGATCTGATCCAAAAGAGAAACGATTTCGAGAAATTGTTCAACATACACGTCATTCAAAAGGCGGTAAAATTATTATATGGGGATGCATTTCATACAATGGCGCTGGTCCTATAGTGAAATGTCCAGAGAAGATGACATCACCACATTATTTGCATATATTGCATGAACATGCTATCCCTGCAGGTGAGGGTTTAATCGGAACTCATTTTGTGTTGCAACAGGATAATGCACCCATACATACGTCCAATATGATAAAAACTTTTATATCAGGTATTCCACTTAATTTTTTAAAGTGGCCCCCACAAAGCCCTGATATCAACCCGATTGAGAATGTTTGGTATAAATTAAAATCTATGATTTCCGAAGAAGTTGGAAGATCACAAGATAAGGTTTGGCAGGATGCACAAACTGCATGGGATGCAATTGCACCACAAATAATAAGGAATTGCATCGACTCAGTACCAAGAAGACTTCGAGCCGTAATTGATTCAAAAGGAGGAAACACCAAATATTAGGTAAGCATATTTAACTTTATTTGTCAGAAAAAGAAACAAAATCACCTTTTTGTCTTACAGATTAAAGATTAAATTGCGAAGTGCAAATAATTGTGGCGCCTATTTTATAAGTGCAAATAATTTTGGTACTTTTGTTTCTATGTTTTTTTTATTTTCTATTTATTTTTATGTTATGTTTTTTTTTTTTTATTATAAAGAAATAAATGAAGTTTATGTAAAAAAAAATTTAATGCTATAAAATAATATTTAAAAAAGTTGTACTGATTTTACTTTATATTTCATAAGAAATATGGTTGAGTGTAAATAATTGTGGTGACCACTGTATAAACCCTGTACTTTTCAAATAAAAATCAGAGTTAATCATACTCCAAATATAACAACATATTTTTTTTTATTTAATATATTTTATTCCTGCAGATCTTTTGCTTGGAATAAATAAATATCATATAATAAATATTCAATATTCTATATAACCTATTAGAATAATCATGCTTTCTTATTATGCATGATTATTTCCAATATTTAATAACAAAGCAAATAGGCGTTATAGCCTGTGGATGAGCAGAGCCTTCCTTCTGTGATTAATAAAGTGAAGGAACTTTTGCATCAGGCAAATTATATTTGGCTGATCAGAAGTTTTAGGAAAAGACTTTGACAATCTACGACTAACATTTTATAACATGGCGACCCTGCTCTTACCTGGATATATAGTGTAGTGAACGACTCAACAAAAAAAAATAACAGTTCACCCAATTCTGAAAGCAGAGAATACATAAAAGTAAATCAACATCAAGTAAATCAACAGACAGGAAGACCAAGATAAATGGAAATTCAAACTGAAGAAGAATTTAACCAAAGGTTTAACGAATTAGCTGCGCAAATACAGCAAATCCAAAACAGTATAAAACAAAAAAAAATTGAAGAGCAAGACTTGAAAGAAGAGTTAGAAGCAGCAAAAAGAACAATTACGATTGATGAATACAAACAACGGGTAAAGCCCATAAAAAGAAGAAGAGGAGTAAGAAAGTTCCAACAAAGGAAAGAATTAAGCATACTTTACAAAAGTCTACCATTTACAAAATCAGAGGAACATAGACGAAAAATAATTCAGAAGATTCAAAACATAAAAAAGCAAAAAAAAAAAAAAAATTAAAAATGGGTTTCTTCTCATCTGAAGCAAAAACAACTATACTGCAACAAGCCAATCTACATACGAATGAGGTCTTAAAAGAAGTTTTCATCACCATCACCATTATTTTCATCTATGAAGCAATTAAATACTGGGTAAACAAAAAGGCAGCAAAACGAGCTCAACGCTTGACAACCATATAATCATACAAACATCGTATTTATTAAATTCAAATATAAAAAAAAAAAAAAAAATAAAAAAAACAAAAAAAAAAAAACAAAACAAATTAAATATTGATATAAATTATGAAAAAATTCGTTTAAATTTTAAGAAATATAAACTAATTTTTTTTTCTTTGGGGAAGGATGTAGTATATCTTTAGGCGATTTCAACGCTAAGGCATTGGAGTGGGGAATGCCTTACACTGATTCGAGGGGAAGTGAAGTACTAGAGTAGTATGTATATGCCGTTTCAGCGGCAGGAGGAGCTTTTTTCGGCAGTTCTCCTAAAGTTATGCAATAAAATTGTGATAAATAAAAAGTTTTGTGCTTTTGAGTACTTTAAATTAAGCTTGGTTGTTAGGATATCAGCTATGTTTAAATTTCAAATTAAGATATTGTGCTAATTGTTCTTAATTACATATGAAAAGTTTTTAAAATTTAGTTTAAATACAAAGTTAATATTATCAAAGTTTAAGCTTGATTTAATATTTCCGCGAAAATTAAAAAAAATTTTATAAATTAAAAAAATAAGCTTAAGCTATTCAGCTGAATATTCTTAATTAGATATGAAAATTTTTTTTAAATATCAGTTATGTTTAAATTTCAAATTAAAACAATAATAAGCTTAAGCTAGTTTGAGTCTTTTAATATTTTAAATTAAACTTGGCGGTTAGGATATCAGTTATGTTTAAATTTAAAATTAAAACGGTAATAAGCTTAAGATATTGTGCTTACTGTTCTTAATTAAATATGAAAAGTTTTTAAAGTTTGGTTTAAATACCTCATATTTCTTGTTCATGACTTCCAATTCAAACAAATATATGCTTATGTCATTATTAAGTGGTTCGAGTAAATTTAATTCAGACAATTTAGCTGGAAATTGCATATTGCCAAAATTAGGTTGTAAAACATCACCAAACTCAAGGTTGACTATGGGTTGAGGAATGTCACTAATTTTGTATGAAAATATTCGATTTGCACTTTCAGCGTAAGTTTGTAAGGCTGATACCAATCTCCACTTAAAACAGAAATTATCATTATTGTGGATATTAATGCAGACTTTTTTATCTTTTATGTTTTTTGGTAACTTAATATAAATAGAAACGCGGATTGGTTCATATTTATTAATATTTATTGCCACGTGTAAAATTTTAATCAATGCCCAGCCACTATCCTTTTGTTGGAAGTCTTCTGCTTGTTATTGAATAACGTCTTTAGCATTTTCAAAAAAATCATTAAGATCGTCTGCCTGTGTAATGCTAACCATTAGAGTTTGAAAAGATTTGATTGATATATTTTGAAACTCTTCTTCTGTTGGTTTTATATATTCACCGAAAAGTTCAAGATTTGCCTTAAGCATATTGTGCTTTTTTAGTGATTGTCTCATCAATTCAATGATATCGGTTTGAGCCTTTCTAAAAAGTGTGAAAGGTTTATTATCGCTTCATCATTATCTCTAATAAATGTTTCTAGTCTATTTTGAAAACATTCATTAATTCACCTAACATTAGTTTTAATGACTTCTGCTGCATTTTTCTTATGTTCATTTGTCCGAATGTGGTAATTCCACAAATTATTTGAGATGGCTGTTTTGCACTTCTTGCAAAATTTTGTATTTTCTGTGGTTTTTTAAATGTTCCAATAAATTTTTTTTTCTGCCAAATGTTTTTTGGCATAAATCACATTTATGTTTTAATTGTACATTTATTGAACATTTATGGCTTTTAAGATTGTCCGGCCTTGTGAAAATTTTTTTGCACTCATTGCATTCCGATTTCATTTTTTTATTTGCTGAACTCATTTTTAGTTGTTTTTTTTTCCTTTTTTTTTTGTTTTAATTTAAGTAAAAATTATTTGGTAACTAAAATGGATTATAACATAAGATCATATATATATACTTTTAAAAACCACAGCTGCAGCAGCCTTCACAACATTTTAATTTAATTGATATTTTTCAAAATACTGCAACAATGTTGTATCGTATTAGAAACAACAAACAAGAGAAAAAAAAAAAAAAATAATTGCATAATTGCATAATGAGTTAGTTAGTTGGTTTTTATTTTATTTTTTGTATGAGTGGGGAAGTCATATATAAAGTTTTCATATATAAGAACAACAATTTTTCTTTACTATTATTAAAAATTATTTACTTTATTAAGAGTACATAATACATATTACAAAATAAAACAAACAATATAGTAAGATATTTGTTTTTTTTTTTTTTTTTTGTTTTATATTTTTAATTTTCTATTTTCTATAATTAGGCTGGTTTTTTAAAAAGTTTAATGGAATTGGGAGTGGGTTCAAGTGAAAAATATCATAATATTGATATTTTACACCAAAACAAAATATACGAGGTGCTTTCCTGGCGCTTTCTAGAGACGAAAAGAGGCCAAACGGTGGTGCTTTGTGAGGTAGAAGATATGATAACCAATGAAAAAAATATATTTTTTATGCCGGACAGGTTTTCAAAAAAAGTAACAAACGAACCGGAATTGGAGGAATTGAATAGAACACAGTTTTATTTCAAATTTTTGGGACGGGATAAAGACAAACAAAATATGGCATTATTTGAATTAATTCCATCGATTGAATCGCAGGAAAAATTTTTTAAATAAATAAAGTATAATAAAAAAATTTTTTTCTTAAATTTAATTTTTTTTTTTAGATACTTATGATGGTGCTCATATTTATTAATATTAAAATTTTAATCAATGCCCAGCCACTATCCTTTTGTTGGAAGTCTTCTGCTTGTTATGGAATAACGTCTTTAGCATTTTCAAAAAAATCATTAAGATCGTCTGCCTGTGTAATGAAAAAAACCATTCGAGTTTGAAAAGATTTGATTGATATATTTTGAAACTCTTCTTCTGTTGGTTTTATATATTCACCGAAAAGTTCAAGATTTGCCTTCACAGAAAAAAAAATATTTGTCAAATCAGAGAATTGCACTTCTTTAATTTCAAAGTGGTTGTTTCAAAGAAAACTTTATCAATTTCAAAAAATTAATTTTCGAATTTGCAAAACGCAATTCTTTGTTAACGCCAAAACAGATTCTTTGATTACCAGAATAAAATCAGAATAAAAGATTTGCATTGTTGATTCATTTTTATTAAGTAATTTCAGCTTTAGCATAAAATAAGGTAAAAAAATTAAGAAAATTTTCCCTTATACTTTCCTGTTGCAGATTATAAATAAAAGTGTCTTTTAATACTTTTTGTAAATTTTAATATTGTGTGTACTGTCTTATAAAAAGAGGATCTATATTATAGCTACTTCTAAAAATAGGAAGAATTACTAAAAACCATGACTATTATGAAATTTTGAATAATAAATTTTGTGCACAAATGCATTACCTATATTTTCTAGAGTAAATATGGTAATTTATACATAGCGAACTATCAAGGGCTGATAGACCAAAAATTGTTTTTCACTAGCTAAATTTCAGATTAGTTGTTTAAGCTATAATGAGTGTGTGCATGTAGTATAATATTAAATGCAAATTTGTTGAACTTCTATATTTTAAAATATATTATTTTAAACAATTATATTTGAAAATTTGTAGAAAAACATGAATTTTTCATTATAATATAATTTTACATACTTAAATAAAACATACATTTACATACTTTGAGTTTCTATTAAATTTGCATGCTAGAAAAAAAAACAGTTTTTAAGATAAAACATTCTTTGATTTTTCGAAAACTTTTGTTCTTTCACGAATATTTTAAAGAATTCCAAAGAATTCATTGATTTTACTACTAATAATTATAATTCCACAACAAAACATTCTGTGTTTCTACAATTTTATTTGGTTTTGACAAATTCATTCGTCAATTTAAACAATTATTTCATTGTGTTTTTACTTACAGCGGTTTGATTTTGAATTTACGTCTGGCGCCACATAGCAAAACGCATCGTATTGAGTTGACTAGTTTTCTTAGTTTAATTCATTTCATTGTAAAGTGTAGACATGATTTATATTGAGTTGTGTATTAAATTAAAATAAAAGTGACTAGTGATTTATAAAATTTGTTTATAAAAAAAAAATATTTTATAAAATTTGTTATAATAATAAAAAAAATAAGCATTAAGTAAATAAGTAAACCTACATAAAGTTTTTTTTATAAATACAATAGACCAGTGAATAATATTTAACTTATTTAATCCAAAAACATTATTTAAGCTTAAAATTTAAAAAAAAACTTAAAAACATTATTTAAACTTAAAATTTGTTATAATAAAAAAAATAATTAGCATTAAGTAAATATATATTTTCCTACATAAAGTGTTTTTATAAATACAATATGACCAGTGAACAATTTTTAACTTATTTATTCCAAAAACATTAAACTTAAAATTTAAAAAAAAAAAACTTAAAAACATTGTTTAAGTTTAAAATTTGTTATAATAAAAAAAAAAGTATATATGTATATATACATAGTTTTTTTCTTAAATAATTACAATAAAAAATTAAATTTCTTTAAAAAAAAATTTATAATATTATTAAGTAAAATTTTTAAATGGAGTTTGAAGATAACAATATAATTTTATACGACCAGTTGCCAAACGAACAACAATTATTAATAGATTGGGGTTGCGAAGAATTAATCCCTGAGTTTATATCAAAAAGTATTGACTTAGAGTCAATGATATATATGACACTCGATGATATAAACAATTTAATACCAGTATCTAAATTGGGTCTAAGAATTAAGTTTAGACAACGCTGCAGAAAATGTAAGTATGCAATTTATTTTAATAAAAATTTTTTTAAATAAATTTTTTACAAACTCTATTTATCTTAAATTAAAGGGATATAAAACACCATTGGCAGATACGCTGTCTATGAACGGAAGCAGTATTCAAAACTGGTTAGCCGAACAGGGGTCATTTTCATCCCATGCAGAATCCTTGCCATTACGAACTCCAAGTGATGTTCAAACACCAACAATTACTAAAGAATTTACGATCGTAAGTATTACTATTTTACAGTTACATTTACGATTTTTTTAATTTAATATATCAAAAGAATTTACAGGAAATTTTGAATACCTCGTTGATAGGAAAAGGTATTTTAGATTTGCATAGGCAAAATAAATCACTGACGCAAACCAGTCGTAATGAATTATGCACATTAATTTGCAGCTTTTGGTTGGAAAATAAAATAGAACAGGTTGTTAACCAACATTATCGCGAGGCAGTTCAAGAAATTCTAAAATTATTTCCTAAAGAGTCTGAGGTAATTTTGGGTTTGAATTGACTATAATAAGAAATGGTTGATAAAGGTTGAAATTGACACTAATAAAAATAAATTAAATAATCTTTGAGAAAATTTTTTTCACGAAATAATTATTGTAATTTTTGATGTGTCAATATCAACTAATTAACAGTGCCATTTAAGCTTCTTTCTGTTTAAAATGTTTATATTATTCCAGAATAATTATTTAAGTTCAGATCCAAAAATCAAGGGCAGACTACAACAGAGGTACTACAGCCTCAGTCGAAAATACAGAGAAAAAGGCATTATTGAAAGCCGCTATAAAATTAAAAAACAGAAAACTGATGTTGAAACGCTTTTGGAAGTAGATGACACTAACAATACGGATGAAAATGTTTTATCAAACTACATATGGCTAAAAAATAATAAACAGCCAGAATTTTTAGTAGTTGAAAAATGGAGAGCGACTCATAAGCTCCGTATGCACCATGTCAATGAAGATAGGAATATCATCGAAGAGTGGCCTATCTTAAGGCAACAAATCGGAGCAACATTGGTGAGTATTATTTAAAAACGTTTATTTTTTATTCTGACGTATTTTTTTATTGTGTGTTTAGATCGAACTGGATTTTGAATTCCTATATCCTTCCAAAAATGAATTGTTGTTTTCTAAATGGGCGAGTTTGAAATTAAAATTAAAAGATTTTTTTCAAAATAATATTAAAGACAACTCGTCAAAACAACTTAATGAAAAGCTTTTATCAGGCGAATTAAGTGAAGGTAAGATATTCAAATATTCAAATAACATCACACTAATATTTATTAATGTTTAGCAACTTTTACTTAACTTACTTACTTAACTTATATTTAACTTGTATTTGTAGATTCAGAAAATTATTTGTATTGTATTTTACTTGGAGCTGTGTTAATTCCAACTGGAGTACATACTTCAAACGCATCTGGAAAATTTTTTTGGAAACCTTCAATTTTAGAAGGCCAAACTTATATGGTTTTACACATTGAGGTAAAATTTAAAAAAAAAACTTTTTAATAGCTTTTACAATTTATCCTTATTTTTATTTTTAGATTGAAAACGACATCAGTAACTGTGTGGAAAACCATAGAGCCAAGTTAATGGAAAGAGGTTTAACAAATCAACCTCTATTAGTAGTTGTTGGTGAGTTAAAAAAACTCACAAAATTTTTTGTGAATTTAAATGACTTTTTTTATGAATTTGATAGTTTTATAAAAGCATTTTCTGTAATTTTTCAACTATTTCAAGTTTTAAATTTAAAATATCCTGTACCATGTAAACAAACGTGGCAATTTTTTCAAAACTACGTTTATGAAATACCTCTTAAAGGTAAAATTTCAAGCCAATTAAATAGTTTACTTTCCGAATTTAAATAATCTTTCTTTAATATTGTAGAACATAGATTTTGTTGAATAACTTACCTTCACTTAATTCGCCTGACAAAGCTTTTCATTAAGTAGTTTTGACGAGTTGTCTTTAATATTGTTTTGGAAAAAATCTTTTAATTTTAATTTCAAACTCGTCCATTTAGAAAACAACAATTCAATAATGTTGTATTCATGTTTTGTTTGCCGTAAACTTTTCAATTCGGTTCAATCATATATAACACATTTAAAATTATTACATAAACTCACAATTCACTCTAGCTTTTTTCAATGTACTAACTGTCCACAATCTTTTCAAAATATGTATGCGTTTCGTCGTCATCTAATAAGACAACATCCAATACCAACTTCTAATCACAATCATTACATCGATTTTTCTTCAACCGAAACCAGTGAAGTACTAATCCCAGAATTAAACTGTTTAGATAGTGAATTAAATTCAAATACTGAAAATACATTTGATTTTTCTAATCAATGTTTTTCTTTTGGTTTGAAACTTTATGGCCATATGTCACTCAACCGAAAAATTGCAAATGAAATTATTAGAGATTTTGAAGAATTTATGAAAACAATTGTGGAAAGTACTGAAGATATTTCGGATGTAATTGTAATTAAAGACAGATTAAAACATGTTAGGGATATTTTTAGATCTATTAATTCAGAATATAATTTTAAAAAGCATTTAAAAGAAAAAGATTTGTATACTGAACCAAAGGAATTTTTAATAAATGATTGTAAAATACTAGCAAATATAACTTCAAAACCTTCTAAGGGTGTGTTATTGCCCATAAAAGACAATATTATTAGATATCTTCAATTAAACAATAACTTAGCATTAATGATTAAAAAAATTGATTTAAAAAATACTTCTGAAATATACAGTATAGTACAAGGCTCTGCTTGGAAAGAAAAAATAAAATTGTATAAAAATAAAGTTTGTTTACCATATATATTGTACCAAGATGATTTTGAGGCTGATAATCCTCTTGGGTCGAAATCCGGGGTCGACAAAATCTCTGGAGTGTATTTAAGCTAAGCTTTCCTCTGTTAGGTGATTTTCAAATATCTAAGTTAGAAAACATTTTAACCTGCTGTTTTACAAAGTCATCTCATATTTCATACGGCAATAGTTAAAATTTTATGCCCTTAATAAATGTATTAAAAGATCTTGAAGAAAATGGTATTTGCATACCTACCAAAAATGGTATAATTAACGTTACCCTAATATTATCAGCAATAACTGGAGACAATTTAGGTTTAAATTCAATTTTAGGTTTTACAAAATCGTTTTCTGCTTTTCACTACTGTAGAATTTGCACTTCAGAAAAAACCCAAATGCAAAAACAAACAATTGAAAATGTATCTATGCTCAGAAATAATGAAAATTATCTTCAAGGAGTTGAGGCAAAAGATGTTTCAAGTACAGGAATAAAGGAAAACTGTATATTTAATTTAATAAAATCATTTAATGTCGTTGATAATGTAACATGCGATATCTTTGATGGGCGCGAAAAACAAGATAAGTCCATTTTTGGCAAAAATGAGATAAATGAAGCATCAGAATGCTACAATGAAATGCCATATTCTGTAAAAACCTGATAAGTCTATCTATTGTGTATACTGGTTAAAAAAGCAATGCGCAAAACAACATTGTTGAATTCTACAAAAAAATGGGCGGTAAAAATAATATAAGTGGACTTATACTATTTTAACCAAAAAACTATTAAAATTATGGATATATTATCATCACGGACTTGTACTTAATTGACCAATCAATACCTCTATTACATGCTGTAACATGATTCAGAGTAAAACTTTAAAAATGAGTTTTTTGTGTATCTACATATAAAAAAAACCTTATTTGAGTGCAGCAATACAATTTCAATCAAATACCTATATAAAAAAATATACATATAATGTTATTAATTTCTATAACATTGTATTTTCAAACATTGAAACAATCATAGAAACAAACATTGTCTATGGCATTGTATTTTCAAACATTGAAACAAACATAGAAACAAACATTGTCTATGTCAATATTTGTTTTTGTTATGTGCTAAAAAATCCGTTACATTTTGTTTTCGGAAAACAATAATAATATTTTTAGTAGTATTCGATAAAAACTAGTCGAGGTGTCAAGATCAATATAGAATATTAATTAAATATAAAAAAAAGTATTTTTAAAAAGTGTTACTTTGATTTTGATTACAGTATTTATTAAAACGTCATAGCATAATATTAATAATTATTTAGGTCCCTATATATTTATCAATTAATCATGTTTTCAAACAAAAGTCGGGCGGCAAAAATGGTTGCACTTGCTTTGAAAAAAACAAAAGGTAAACTTCAGTTACATTAAATATTTATAAAGTGGAGCTTTTTATCAGAAATTTTGTCAAGAAAATATTGCTTAATTTAAGAACATTGTTGATACGAAGTGCTCATTTCAATATTTTTGCAATATTCAGTACTTATTATTTTTTTAAAACTAAAGCTTTTATAAGGCTCCGAATCTATTAGATTAGAACATAAATTTTTTTTTTTGTAACGTTTTTATCCCTGCAGATATACCACATACAGACCCTGGATGCAACTCAAATCTTGATTTACGAAATATTCCTTCCACAAGTAAGGAAACTATTTTTGAAAATAATTTCAGAGTTTTTTTTCCAGTTTAGATGAGTTAAGACTTCAGCAAATCAATTTGTGATATATATTAAAAATTTCTTTGATTAAACATATTATTTTTGAAAAACAGCAAATTAAAGATACACATTTTAGAAAACATTCGTTTTTTCAACAAAAAGTTAATATTATTTGACAAATTATTTCATTGAATTAACCAAACCCCTTGTTATACCATGCCTTTAATAATACCAATAATTTCTTTAATTTTCCAAATGTTTTCCTTGTTTTAACTATTTTTGAATTTGTTATATTAAAGAATTAACTATGTCATAATTGCTAAAGAATTTGTTGTTATGACAAAATAAATTCTTTGTTTTCACTATTTAAAGAAGCCAATCAAACAATACATTTTAAAAAATATAGAAAAAAGTTGCTGATATTTAGAATTACAGATATTCTAAAACAAAGAATATAAATTTGATTAATTAAAGAATAACATTGTATGACCAGATTTCAAAGACAACATTAGTAAAAAATGAACAATGTTTTCTATGATATCAACATACTTTTTTTTTCTGTGTTAAGGATATTGTGCTTTTTTAGTGATTGTCTCAACAATTCAATGATATCGGTTTGAGCCTTTTCTAAAAAGTGTGATGGGTTTATTATCGCTTCATCATTATCCCTAAAAAAGTGCCAAATGTTTTTTGGCATAAATCAAATTTTTGTTTTAATTGTACATTTATTGAACATTTATGGCTTTTAAGATTGTCCGGCCTTGTGAAAATTTTTTTGCACTCATTGCATTCCGATTTCATTTTTTTATTTGCTGAACTCGTTTTTAGTTGTTTTTTTTTTCTTTTTTTTTTTGTTTTAATTTAAGTAAAAATTATTTGGTAACTAAAATGGATTATAACATAAGATCATATATATACTTTTAAAAACCACAGCTGCAGCAGCCTTCACAACATTTTAATTTAATTAATATTTTTCAAAATACTTCAACAATGTTGTATCGTATTAGAATTTTAACTTTAAAAAACAAGAGAAAAAAAAAAAAAAATAATTGCATAATGAGTTAGTTAGTTGGTTTTTATTTTATTTTTTATATGAGTGGGGAAGTCATATATAAAGTTTTCATATATAAGAACAACAATTTTTCTTTACTATTATTAAAAATTATTTACTTTATTAAGAGTACATAATACATATTACAAAATAAAACAAACAATATGGTAAGATATTTGTTTTTTTTTTTTTTTTGTTTTATATTTTTAATTTTCTATTTTCTATAATTAGGCTGGTTTTTTAAAAAGTTTAATGGAATTGGGAGTGGGTTCGAGTGAAAAATATCATAATATTGATATTTTACACCAAAACAAAATATACGAGGTGCTTTCCTGGCGCTTTCTAGAGACGAAAAGAGGCCAAACGGTGGTGCTTTGTGAGGTAGAAGATATGATAACCAATGAAAAAAATATATTTTTTATGCCGGACAGGTTTTCAAAAAAAGTAACAAACGAACCGGAATTAGAGGAATTGAATAGAACACAGTTTTATTTCAAATTTTTGGAACGGGATAAAGACAAACAAAATATGGCATTATTTGAATTAATTCCATCGATTGAATCGCAGGAAAAATTTTTTAAATAAATAAAGTATAAAAAAATTTTTTTCTTAAATTTAATTTTTTTTTTTAGATACTTATGATGGTGCTAAGGGGGCCCCTTGACGCGAGGGGCCTATATTCAAAACTAGTTTCGGTCTGTGAAAGTCCGAAACGGTCTGTGAAGATCCGAAAACGGTCTGGACCTTCGCGAATAGTTTTAAAAATTTACTGCTCTATAGGAGATCTAGATATCCCCACTTTTGTTTATGAAATCAGAGTTATAAATAAAAGGCTAGGTTATTAGTTTTTTTATTATAATAAAGAACAAAATGAATAGCAACAACAACAACAACAGCAGTAGCAACAATGGTAGCAGAAAAGCTATAGTTGATATACAATTTGTTATTGGAAATAACAAACAATATTTTTTGAAAGAATTTTCTTTGGTAGCTGATGGTTCTCTAATACCAGTGTTTTTGAAATTTAAAGCATCGTACTTATTTGAAAAGTTAACTGACAAAATGAGTAAAACAAAAAGAACATTAATAACATGGATTGGAATGATGGCTTTATAGAGTATTTAAAAGTTAAAAAATGCCTTTGTGGAACATTTAACAACTATATTTGATGTTCTTTATGTAAAAGGTCTTAAAAAAAAGCAATTTTTAGACACTTTTATTTGTAATTCTGTAAAAGTTATCAATTTAGATAATAAAATTTCATCTCTACAGAAACTAAGAAATTACATAACCATTTGCCCTCACCATCATAATACAGAAAATTTGTTGCAAAGATGTGCTGTAAAAAATTGTATAAACTTGTACATGTATTTAATAAAAGATAATAATAATTGGCTTTTAAAAATATTTGTTTCATTTATTGTTGCACAATATATTTTTTCAGAAATAAACAATGGTATTTTATAAAATAGTCTAGAATAATTGCACTGAGCTATATGTAAATTCATAAGAATATAAAAATCTTCTTGTTCCAATTTCAGTTTATTCCTTTCAATATATCTGTCGAAATACTTGAATACATATTCCCGCACATTTAATTCAGCTCCATTGTTATATGACATCACTGCTTGTATAAAGTCCAACATAAGGCAAAAGCGGGTGTACTCATCTAGTTCCAATGTTAGTTTTTTAGTTTGTTCTGTATGATTGAATTTGAGTGGGAATTTATTTGAATTTAATTTAGGTTGAATGTTTAGCTGTAATCGGAAATGTCACACTAATATTAAATGCAAAAGCAGTTGATCATCTACTAAATGTATTTTGACAAACACGACAAAAATGTTTTTGTCGCATTACTTTTAGACTTTTGCAGCAAATGTCATGTGACGTTTATCATTTGACGATTATCAAAATAAAAATTGAAAAAAATTTAAATAAAATTTAAAACAAAATGGAATTTGGAAACAAATGACATTGTTGGTGAATTACTTAAGGCAAAAACAATAAAAAACAATGAATTTAGAAAAAAAAAAATTAAAATTAAATTAATAACAAGTGTATTAACTGAAAAAATAAAAAATGATTATATACCTAAGGTAATTAAATACACAGATGTAATTGAAAATTTTAATAGCTCTACGTTCGAAAGTCATTTTCGAATGAACAAAGAAATATTCATGGTTAGTATTATTAGTACGAATTAAAATACCATAAAAATATACATTTTTCCGTTTTTAGGAATTAGAACGTCTATTACTACCATTTTACATAATATCCGAAAAAGGTCGCCCACCTACAAATTTAAGAGAATCATTGTACCTGACATTGTGGATGTTATGTAATAATAATTCATTCAGGGAAATTGGAGATCGTTTTAATAAATCTCAAAGCGTTAGCCAAGCTATATTTATGAAAACATGCCAGATGATATGTAATTTAGCGAAAGACTTCATTAAATTTCCAAAAACGATTAAAAAAATTAATGATACTGTGCAAAAATTTAATATACTGAGAGGAAATGAAAGTTTTCCCAACGTGATAGGCAGCATAGATTGTAAGCATATCAGAATAGATGCACCAAAAAAGCTACTTCTATATTCTAGATTACTACTTCACTCAGCTGCTGAGCGGGCATGGATACTTTCGGGTCTATCTGCACAAGATGGGGAAGCTGAGAGAGGTAGTACCGCGGTTCTCACCGGACACAATGGTGGGCCACATCCTACAGGATAAGAAAGCTTGGGACGGTTTGTCACATTTTGCACATTCTGAGGCGAGAAGGCTCTAGACCTAGTCCGAAGTAATGTGATAAACGGTTCCAGACTAGTGTCCGTGGAGAACGGGAGCTTTTTTAGTCGGTATGCCTGAGAGCGGAGATTCCGACACTGCTTGGCGTACGTGCGCCTTTCGTCAAAAAAAGGATTTTCCCTCCGAAAAACAAAAAAAAAAAAAACTTACATTATAATGTCTAACTCTCCTTCAAATATTTTAATATTTCGTCAAAATATCAGAAGTTTGAGGAAGAACTTTATTCATCTTTTAGGCTATCTTAAGTCACTGGTAATTTTGCCTGACGTTATATTTCTTACTGAAATATGGATTTTTGACGAAGAAAAGGAGAATAATTGTATTCCAAATTTCAATCTCGAAGTTTATCTTAAAAAGTATCTTAATTGTATATTTGAAAAATGATTCAGTCTTTCCCTTGCTTGCATTGGAATAACTTTGTTAATTAATTATAAAATTAATTATAGTACTTATTTCTAATTTTCGTAAATTCTATAACCTATAATAAAATCTCAAAATTGCGCCAAAAAGGAAGTGATTCTTTAAATGAAAATAATGTGTCTTTCCAAAATTCGCAGAAAGACACGAATATGGCTAAAAATCCAAAATTAAATAATCAAATTGATTTTAATAATACAAATAAAAATAAAACTCCTTCTGTGAGTAATTAGTATATACCGCTGCAAACAATTGAGAACGATGACACGAATATTGTCGATGTTGGAATTAATGACAATATTACTGACGTCGAAAAAACAAACACCAAGAAATTTATTTCACCACCAATTACAATAATAAAACAAAAAGTTGCAAAAGTGCATGAATTAATGAAACAAATCCAAATAAATGATTATTATGGAAGATCCATTTCAATAGGCATCAAATTGTATTGTAATTCTAATGAATCTTACATTAAAGCACTTAGTGAATTAAAAACTAATAAACTTGAATTTTTCACATTTGATGATAAAAACACAAAACCACTTAAATTTATTTTATCTGGTTTGGATAGTTATAATTGTGATGATCTAAAAAAACACTTAATAGAAAAAGATTTAAAATGTATAGATGTTTAAATAATTAATAAAAAACACCAATTTTTATATTGATTTACAATTATATATTATTTATTTGGCAAAAAATTCATTAAAAATAAGCGAATTACGCATTAATTTTTGTTATATCGTCGGCTGCATGCTTCTTTGATCCAAACAACTTTTTGACATTTTTGACCTAAAAGCACTTTTTGGGGTTTTTTGGGATGCTTTTTCTTTCTGTGTTGTCCGTTTTCTTCTAACCTGAATACTTTTTGAGTTATGAAGACGTAACTTTGATCAACATCCACTGTTTTTATAATTTTTTATGCAAATTTGATCCATATCCAAATTTTTTGCCTTTGGATCAGAAAATATATGAAATTTTTCGCACTAAAATGATATTTCCTTATTTGATCCACGTCATTATATAATGCACGTGGATCACAAAGTTATAAATTTTTATTTTATTCATTTTGATCCATAACTATTGTAATGCTATTGAACATCAATTTTTGCAATACACGTGTAACAAAAACAAATATTTGTTTTTAATGTCAGTTTGATTTATGTGTATTTGTGAAAGTATTTACATGTACAATACTAGAGATCAAATATTGTTTCTTTAGTTGGAATCAGTTGGTGATACGATACACAATATGTATTAATGTGGATTTGTGAAAGTATTTACATGAACTATAATAGAGATCGAATGGATCAAATATTGTTTTGTTTAGTTGTATTCAGTTGGTGATACACAGTAAAATTAATGTGTATTTTATGAACAATAATAGAGATCGAATATTTTTTTGTTTAGTTGTAATCAGTTGGTGGTACGATACACAATATATTGTAATATTATGTAAAATGAGTTCTCCTATTCCGTTTATGTCGGAAAATATTCTTGAGTTTGTATTATTTTATTTTTTTTTAATTAAAATATAAATAAATATTTTTTAGAATTCAAAACACATTTTTATCACCTACTCCGGAACAAAGTACCGACACAGATTTTTCAAGTAAGTTAAATTTTATTGTGTTGGAATTTATTGCTTTAATATTAATTTCAATTTTAAATGAAAGGCGATGTTTCGTGTTATGATCCGACTTATAATCCAGATAAAGACGTAGTTGGCACAAGAAAGAAAATTCTAAGTTTCGGTAGTAGAAATATTTTTCTTATTATTAAAATAACTTTATGGCCATAATTTACTTTACTATAATTTTCGTTTAATTCAAAATAGATTAAAATTCTGATTCCACAATAATTTCAAAGGAAAATTATCCACCTAAAATAGTTGATAATGTGCAAATTAATTTACCATCATCTTCAAGTTTTTATGGTAAAATTTCTATCACACTAATTTTCTTTTAAATAAATAGCATAATTTTCAGATTCAGATAATATCATTAATACTCCAAAGCTAGTAAGAAAACGAAAATCTAAACCAGAATTATGGAAGCGGAGTATAAAAAAGCAACTGCGATAATCTGGTCAAGAATATCTAAATAAAAGTAATAAAAAAATACTTGCTAGATCTGTGCAACCCCCATGCAAGCAGACATGTTTTCTTTTATGTAGTAAAAATTTTACCGAAGAGGATAGATTGGAAATATTTACAAATTTTTGGAAATTAAAAGATGACGATAAACATAAATTTTACTTTAAATTTGTAAAAAAAGTGGATGTGAAAATACGTCGAAATATAAACTCGGATAAAAAACAATACACTTTTCGATATTATTTACAAATAGGAGAGATAATTCATCGGGTCTGTCGACTGTTTTTTTTAAATACTTTAAATGTCGACAAGAAGAGAATTTATTATTGTTTCGACAAACTTTTACATGACCAAACTGGAACTCCAATATCGATGAAAAGGGGAAAATATATAAAAAAGGCAACTGATGAGGTTAAGCTTGATGAAATTAGGGAACACGTCCAAAGTTTCCAAACAGTAAACTCCCACTATTGTCGCTGGTCTTCTGAAAAAAAGTATCTTGAAACTGATTTGAATATCCAAAAGATGTATCAGTTATATGTTGAGAAATATAGCGAACCTGTCAAAATAGGAATATACAGAAAAATATTTAACACCGAATTTAATTTTTCATTCCACAAACCGAAAAAAGATTTGTGCGATAAATGTTTTCTGTTTAATAACAATCAAATTAATACAGCTGAAGAAAAAAAAAAACAGGAAGATCATATTAAAGAAAAAAATGGAAGTAGAGCTGAGAAAAGTCTTGACAAAAGCAATATAGATCCACATCATATTATATTGTGTTATGACCTTCAAAGTGTTTTTGCATTACCAAAAGGAAATGCATCTTGTTTTTACTACAAAAGGAAATTGAATGTCTATAATTTGACAGCAACAATTTTAGTTAGAGATGGCGCTAATATAACATATTGCGCATTATGGACTGAAATGCATAGCGGACGATCAGGAAATGATATTTGCAGTGCTTTAATAAAGATTTTAAGTAGAGTTATGCAGGATTTTCCACAAACAACAAGAATTACACTTTGGAGTGACTCTTGTGTACCTCAGAATAGAAACAAAATCAATTCTACCGCACTTAAATTTTTTATTACAAGTCATCCTACAATTCTAACAGTTATACAAAAATTTTCTGAACCGGGTCATTCCGCTATTCAAGAGGTAGATTGTGTTCATTCTTATATAGACCAAAATTTGAAAAACTTGGAAGTTAATAGCCCTTTACATCTTTTAAAATTACTTAATCAGATGAAGTCCAAAAAAGTTAATTTAATAATAATTCAGATGATACAAAATCAAGATTTCAAAAAATTTTCTGTTCCTGCCGGAAAGGTGGATTTTAGCAAAGTTCCTTTTTCGAAAATAAAAACTATCTTATATGAAAGCGATAAACCTTTTACAATAAAATATAAAACATCTTTTTTTGATTTGAACTACAACTTTATCAATATAAAAAAGAATGCATCAAAAAAAACTCTTCCTACACCAGCAAATTTGTTCAATGTTCAACTTCTTACCTTAAAACCTACTAATATTGACCAAAAGAAGATTAATGACATAGCAAGCTTACTTAAATATCTTCCGCTAGAAGATGCAAAATATTTTACTGCGTTACTTAAAATATAATTTTTTATTTAATTTTTTATAATAATTTTAATAATAATTTTTTAATAGTAATTTAATTTTTTATAAAAAGTACAAAAACTAATTGGCTGAAATTAATCTTATAAGTATTAATTTAAAATGTGGAATATTATATAATATAATTTTTTTTATTTAAAATGAAGTATTACAAAACTGTGAAATTATCTTTACGTTTAATTTTTATTTACTTTTTATTTTATTAAGAAAGTACTGTTTTACTTAATTAATATAAAATTTATTTTAATTTATAATTGGAAGTGAAAGCAAATTTTAGTTTGTTTTATAATTAATATATTATTTTAGTAGTTTGTAATATTTATTGTTGATTTAGAAATATAAAATGTGTCAAAAATTAAAGAACATGGTATTTTGAATGATTTAGTATGTATACCTATTGAACGCGAATGTTTCATTCTTGCTTATTTGATCTATGTGAAACATTTTTGATCCATGTAATATAATGAAAAACGAAATACATTTCAAAATTGAATATGGATCAAAAGTCAAAATTTTATTTTCCCTTTAAAACCGACAAATTAAAAGCTTTTGGTCTGTAAAATTATACAATCATAGTTTAAGCGTACATACACAGGTTGGCAGAGTTTAAAAAAATTCTATCGGACAGATTTTTTTTTACAGCCTTTTAAACTTTAAACTCATTTTTCTCCATTCGACTTTTTGGTATATGGATCAAAGAAGCATGCAGCCGACGATATATACAACACCAAAGTGAGATGGGAACACAAAACAGTCAACAGTCACTTTAAGATTATTTTTAAACAGTACGGTTATAACTTTTTTTGTGTATACATATTTAAAATATTTTCTGAATAGTTAAAAAATTAAAAGCCTACGTTTCTAAATAAAAAAATAAAAATATTTTTATATTGCACCAATTGAGACAAAAAAAAATTAAAAATTAATTACTGTTTTTAATTTCTAAAATGCTTCAAAATATTAACATTTTGGTTTACTAGAATTTTTTTGATATTTTAACAAATCACGATATGGAGAGTTATTATATTTCTGAAAGGTAAAATATAATAATTTTATAATTTTTATTATTGAGGAGGTACATTAAA
Organism: Dolichopus griseipennis; assembly: GCA_963082915.1. Taxonomy (NCBI): domain Eukaryota; kingdom Metazoa; phylum Arthropoda; class Insecta; order Diptera; family Dolichopodidae; genus Dolichopus; species Dolichopus griseipennis. The sequence goes on along the minus strand of OY720443.1, from coordinate 47,457,113 downwards.
TAATATAAAATTTTTAGTATTGACAGAAAATGATGACTTATTCAAAGATGATATAGAATGGTTATTACATCATACTAGTCCTTGGAATACAGTCGAATGTAAATGGAAAAATACTTTTACTGCAAGGAAGGTAGAAGTTGATAAAAAGTTCAGTTCAGTAGACGAAATTGTGGAAAGATGGATGATTTTTAATTTATAATAATTTATTTATAATAAAAAAATAGATTAAAAAAATATTAAATCTTTTTATTTTATAGAGCCATATGTAAGAATCAAATTTATTATTTGTACCGATAAATTATTCCCAAAAAAGCATAACAAATACTCTTTTCTATGGATAATTAATTAATTCATGTACCGTACAAACAATTCCCTTTGAAAGCAGGAAATATTCTTTTAAATGAAAAATGTATTCCTTGTGAAGATCGCTTTATTCCATAAAACTGTAGGAATCATTCTTTTATGAGAATAAGATATGCATTTCCATGCATAAACTGGGTTTCTATTATTTTTTAGCAAGAATAAAATTAAAGTAACAAACAAGGCTATATTATTCTTTAGCTAAGTTGGGCACAATTTTGAACTTGATTTTGGAATAATATATTCCTTATGCGAAAAATATATTCTTGAATTTCTCTCCGTGTTCTGTGCGGCGATCATCCCACTACTGAATGTTAAAATAAAGAAATAAAAAATGTGCTAATTGTCATGGTGAACATTCTACTGACAACATCTGTAATAACCAAAAAAACGTACATCTCTCTTCTAAACCGGAATACAAAAACTAGCAAAAATGTCTCCAATTCAAACAAAAACAGTACAATCAATGCAAATAGGAATACATGAAATTCTGCATATATAAAATAAAAAGTTAAACATAAAAAGATATCTTTACCTAATGATGCAGCTCAAACCTGCAAAATCAAAAGAGTTAGGAAATTACTAGAAAAAGAGCCTATGTCGTTGGAAGAAATAATAATTCCAGACAGATTAAGGTAAATACAGTGATGTTCCAATATAACGAACACCCTATTTAACAAATGTTCCAATATAGCGAACGGTTAATTTTTTTTAATTAGATATTCTATATAACGAACGTCAAAAAAATTTTATCCCAATATAGCGAACATCCAAATTTTTATTTGTTTTTTTATTGCTACTTCGCTAGTTTAATCCGTTATTTTATTTTGTAAACATGAATAAACAAGTGTTTAATTTTAACTAGTTTCATTCGTTATTTTATTACGTGCGGTCGTATTTTTATTTACATTTGTACGTATTTTTATCAGTGATAAATTATTAACTTTAAAAGTACCAAATGGCACATAGAAAGCGTCTGAATTTAAAGGAAAAAATAAAAATTATTGAGGATAATGACAGTGGGCTTTTATTAGGGCAACTAGCTATTAAATACAGTTTAAGTAAATCGACAATACATGGAATAATCAAAAACAAAAATAAAGTTCTTCGTAATTTTAAGCTTACACATAGTGGTACGGGTGCCCGTAAAACCTTAAGAAGAGGCGAATTTCATAGAATGGAAAATCTGTTGTACAAGTGGTTTGTTAAACAACGAGAGAAAAATATACCAATAAGTGGTGAAATTATTAAAGCCAAGGCAAGATATTTTCTTACTAAAATTGATCCACATTCAGATTTTTTTGCCAGTCAAGGTTGGCTAAACAAATTTAAGAAACGTTTTGGAATTCGGCTGTTGAAACAATGTGGGGAAAAATTATCATCACAGGCCGAACTAGTAGAACCGTTTAAACAAAAATTAAAACAAGTCATTGTTGATATGGATATATCATTGGATGCACTGTTCAACGCTGATGAAACAGGCCTATATTGGAAACTCCTGCCAGAAAAAACTTATGCTCATGCCGGTGAGGCAACAGCTCCCGGTAGAAAATTATCCAAGGAAAGATTGACATTTTTGGCCTGCTCAAATGCAACTGGAACACTAAAACTTAAACCGCTAATAATTGGAAAATCGAAGAAACCTCGATCATTCAAAAATGAAAAACTGCCAATTGACTATGACTATTCTAAATCTGCATGGATGAATGCAATAATTTTTAAGAACTGGTACTTCAAAAACTTTGTCGTTCAGGTAAGCTTGTTCAAATCTATTTTCATAAGTTAATTTAAAAAAAAAAAATACTTCATTTGCTATATGTTCATAAATCATTCTACATCATCAAATACATAAATCATTTGCTTAGGTTGAAGAGTTCTTAAAAGATAAAAGGCTGCCTGTTAAAGCATTACTTCTTTTAGATAACGCACCCAGCCATCCACCAGAAGAGGAGCTTATCAAAGAAACGGTTGATGGCCAGATTCGGGTTATGTATATGCCACCGAACGTAACGCCACTCATTCAGCCAATGGATCAAAATGCTATAAGACTTACAAAATTGTTTTATCGCACAAGCCTTTTAGCCCATATTGTTGCTTCTGAAACGCAAAACATTTCTGATGCACTGAAGTCTTTTAAATTGAATGAGGCTGTAATATTATTAGCGCAATCTTGGAATAGATTAACTACTGATACTTTGAGAAAGTGTTGGAATAAAATTCTTCAATTCAACGAAGAGGAATTTGATGAGTATGATGACATACCTTTGTCTATACTGCGTAGAGATAATGAAGTTTCTTCTCTTAATCGAACAATTCATCTCATTAATGAAATTTTCCCTCAGGTAACTAATTTCTATATTCACACACATTTGTAATAAAATGACATACCCTACAATAATAATTTTTACTGATATTCTAAAACCAATGTACGGTAGAAGATATTCATGAATGGAATCGTGCCGATCCTATTGATGACGATCCAGCAGAAAATATCGAACCCGGAGAAGTAGTGGAAGTAGAATCAAGTGAGAATGAGAACGAATACGAAAAAATTGAATCAGACAATGTTGCTATAAAACATGAAACAGCTATACAAAGCTTCAAAGTTTGCATGGAGTGGGCTGCACAAAATGACGTTGAATTTGAAGACATATTTTTTTTAAAAAAACTCCAAGAAAAAGCCATTGATTTGCAGATTGCAAAAAAAACAAAACAAACAAAAATTGTCGATTTTTTTTTAAATAAATAAGCAATAAAATTAAAATAATATTTCACTAAGAATAAACATACAATTTTAACTTGATATTACAGCTTATTTTAGGGGTACTCAATATAACGAACCGTCTTGATATAACGAACGACCCTGACTTATATCTTTCGTTATATTGGAACATCACTGTATGTGGTTTGGCAAACCTACCCTAATATTAACTATTTTATGCTGGAACTTTTTCTTTTAGAGTAATAGAAGTGAACCAGTTTGTATTATCGGAAAAAAAAGTGTCATTATCATTATTCTAGGAACGATTCCAATTCTTAAACAAACGGCTCAATCGGAGTTATGGCTTATGGATGGGACATTTTATGTTGTTCCTTTCGTAATGAAACAGCTATTTTCAATTAATTTCCAGACAAATAATGACGTATTGCCCGGAGTTTTCTGTTTAACGAGTAGCAAGTCTAGCAAATTATATGAACTATTTTTCAGTGAATTGTATAATATAGCTGCAGCGAATAATGTAATTTTGGATCCAAAATATATCGTATTGGGTTTCAAAAAAGCCAGCATTAAAGCTTCATCCGCTAAATTTCCAAAAACAATAAACAAAGGATGCCTTTTTCACTTCGAGCAGATTATATTCAAAAATAAGAACTTGCGGTGAAATATGGCAAGATGAATTACTCAGTCTTAATAGGCGAATGCTAAAAAGTTTAGCCTTTAAATCTCCAAGTGAAAGTCCAGTCGACTACAAGAAATTGTGCAAACAATTCGGCGACAGTAGCTCTAAGATCGGGAAATGGTTTAAAGGGAACTATATAGATTTTAAAACAAAAAACATTAAAGCTCTCTATTTGCCACAGTTCTGATCATGTGCAGAATGGGTAAAATAAAACTTTCCTGGAACGCAGAACAATGTTGAATCAAAATTTTAATCAGAATCAAAATTTTAGCCAATAAACCTCATATAGGACTATATAAGTTAATGCTTATAAGTTTTGTCGAATGAACCTATACAAGTTAATTCTATTTTAAATGAAACCGAAGTGGTGATAACAAAAACAGGATTAAGGAAGCTTATTTAAAAAAAAATGCCTAGAAAATTAAAAGCAGTGATAAAAGTCAAAGGGAAGGGAAGCATACAAAATATTGAATTTAAATTTTATAGGAATAAATAATGTTATATTTCATATCAAATTATATGTTAACTTGTTTTTTGACGCGTAAAAATTGAAGTTGTTTTGTTTTTGTTTAACGAAATTTTCAATTCTTTTTTTTAACGAAAGTTGTTATTGTTTCGTTTAAAATTAAATATATTATTTTTCTGAATAACTAGTTTTAAGATTTGAGAATTATTGTGACTGTAAATAAATATTAATGCAAAAAATGTATGTGTTAACTTGACGCTCACAGTATTCACAAAAACAAAATTAATGATTTTGATGAAAATTCATTAACTGACCTGCCCTAATTATTTTTTAAATTGAAATAAAAAAAAGTTATACAGTAAAACCAAATAAACATGGAATTCAAATGCAATGCTAAAATTTGTTTAATTAATAACGCAAACACAGTAACTGTTACCTTTAAAGGTGCTTGTTATTTTAATTTTAACAATTTTGAAGGATTTTAAAGATGATTGAAAATGCAATTTAGCATTTCCTTAGTAAATTTTAATTAATTCTAAATTGATAAGCATTTCGAAAATTAGTATTAACTAATGTTTTATGTTAAGGAATGCTTATCTCAGCAATAAATACAACTGTAATTTTAATATAAATAAGTTAAAGATATTTAATAAAAAGTTAGTCTTAAGACCACGCCAAAGACTGATTTAAATCGAATCGTTTAAGTTAAATTAAAAAGAACTAAAATAATTTTTAGAAAAAATTTTTAATTTAAAAACTATTCATAAAAAAAAAAAAAAAAAAGAGTTTAAATAAACAATTAAACTAATTTTTATTAAAAGTAAAACTATATAATATAATTAAAAACCATTTATAAAAAAAAAGTTTAAATAAAAAGTTTCCGGGCGAGGCAGGAGAATATGGTTCTTGTAGAAAGGATGTGGACAGAATGATGGGAAAGTATGAGTACTTAAGAGGTACATCAAAATATTATGAAATTTTGAGTACTTTTAAAAAAAAAAAATAAAAAGAGAAGCCGATGCGATCCTAGAATCCTTTAATTTTACCTTAAACTGGCTTAAAAATTCTTAGATGTCTTGATATGCATTATGCTGATAAAAGGAATATTCGTATTCTGGTATATAAAATGTCCAATAAGAGGCAACGAAATTTAACCGTTGAAAACTTTTATAAAAAAATATTTCAACATCTTACATTAATTTTAAAAAGGGTTTCATCTATGAATTTGGCCCCAGAAGCACATAATGCCATGACAAAAATGTACAGAGAAACCGCGTTGGACACTTTCATTCGAGGACTGAATGGAGATCTCTCCACAGAAATAAGCCTATTTAATCCAATGGACCAGTCACAAGCTTTAGACTTGTAAATGAGGGCATATAATGCGCATCAACGTTTAAATCGTAGTCCACATGTAAAAACGAACGCTCATACTGCACTCAATCCTAGAGACAGCAATGAATAACTTAAAATATTTATATGAAACTGATCGTCTATATAATTGTTTAGTTTATGATTTATATTTTTTAAAGCTAAAAATTTTTAAAGAACTATCCAAATAAATTAATTTTATTATTAATTCTTATCTTTTAACGAGGATCGAACTCAGATCTGTTTACACCCCAAGCCACTTCGCTAATTACTGCACCATAAAATTCATAAGAATTTATCGTCAGATTTCTAATATTAAGGTATCACTAACTTACAGAAGGAAAAATAAACTCATAGACACCGGCAATTTTATATGAAAAATTAAAAAATAATAGAAGTAATAAATTAAATAAAGATAAAAGTAATATTAAAAATACTAAGTAAATTTAGTTCATTTAAAAAAACAGGTGCGTCAAATTGATGTTGTTTCTTTTGTATTTTTACTTCAGTTGTTTCTTTCCTGCGATCGGCAAAAAAAATGTAAAATACGCGATTACATTATTATAGTAACAAGCAAAATTAATAAAATTTTACTTAAGTAAATACCTACAACTAAATTATTACAAAAAAAAAATTTTTTAAATGCGAATTCTTAAATTATAATAAAATTATAAATATTGAAGAATTATTTCTGTTTAATAAATAGTGTAAAATATATTATGAACTTATAATTAAAATTAGCATGTTTTACTAAATAAAACCTTTTACAGGTTGGTGGTAAACCCGAATTGGGTCAGAGCTGGCTTCAACAGCAATGAATAGGATCAATAAGAAAAGTGGCGGCCCTTCTGGTCACCCACTCCTAGTATATTAAAGTTAATGTTTTGGCGTTTTGGTTTTGTATTAAAATAAATTCGCGTTTCGATTAGAATATTTTAGCTTTTTTTAATCCCCTCACTCCCCGGCATGCAAATAACAGTAGTGGTGTGGCGCGTTATCCCTTTGTGAACATCGTTCCACCCGTTTACAGATCGTATATTTTAATGAAAAGTTTTAAAAATAAATTTTTTGAATCAAATTGGAAAAAGTCAAAGTCAATCAATTTCAAAGAAGAATTTACATCACCTTTTTTGTTTTATTTTTTGTTGATGTTTCTGTTTTGTTAATTCTTTTTTAGTTTTATTTTTTAAATTGAATACTGTAACACAATTATTTATATGTGAACGTTTTTACGACTCTCATAATACACTTATTATAAAATGATAACTAGAATATGTTTAACTGGAATAATAACCTTTTTATTGGAACTTATTTAAGAACCCAAATTAATAAACGCCCGGGATATTCCATTGAAGAGATCATGAATTAAAAAAATATTTAAAAAAAAATGTCATATTAATGTCATATTAAATATTTAGTTATTATTTACACATGATCTTTTATATATTACTTATATAGTCAGCATTTAATTCTAATTATCTATTTTATGTTCAAAAATCTGATAGTTTCGGTTTATTTTTATTTTAATGCTATTATAAATTGTTAAATAATTCAAAAAAATTAAGAAATTCTAATAAAAATATTGAATTATGGTAGTATTTATTTAATTTTATTTTGATTTTTGGATTTGAATTTCCGTATAATATTTATATCGATATTAGGTACAGCTGAATTACAAAATAATATATAAAATTAAAATACCCTTCATTTGATCTTTGTTCGTGATTTAGAAAATGATAGATTAGGTTGGATAAACCAAGCTGATTGGAGTAATTTTAAATTGTGTTTGTGACAAATATAGTATAATATATATGTATAATTTATGAAACGTAAAAATATAACAACACTTTTTATTAATATTAATATAATATTGTAAATTTATAGAAAAAAATTATTACGGGGATAAACCTATTGATAAAATAAGTATACTTATTTGACATAACAAAACGAAAAAAAAAATTTTTTTTTCAAAGAAACCCCCGAATCTTAAGAACTGGAGGCCGGGCCCATATAATTTAAAAAGTTCCTTACTATCTTAGTTGTAGAATTTAAATAAACCAAAAAAATACTAGAAAAATAAATTTTTAATCAGTCCGTCCAAAAAGTGGATTACAAAAATTAGTGTCACTTTTGGGACTTTTCTTAGTTTTTTCTTTTTAAATTTTAAATGTCCATTTGACATCTGGTTCCTAAGATACGAGGTATTCATATAAAAATTGCTTATTATAAAATAACTTTTTACTTCTCGGCGTTCAATAAAAAAATATGCGTTAATTTACTTTCCTTATTTAAATTTTTTAAATTGCATTGTAATCTTATAAATAAATCTTTACTTATAATTTAGAATAATAACTACTTATATCTAAGTATATAATTTTTAACCTAACTAATTTAAAAATTATGTTGACCATTGTATAATTTTTGAAAAACTTAAAACTACATTAAATACTTGTGAATTTTGCGTTTCTTTATCTTCTTCCAAAAATCATCCATAGAATGTGTGTTGTCCTTCCTTTTTTTGTTTAATTTAAAGTGTTGAAAAATAATTCTTATAATTTTTATTGTTATTGTTTTTTTAAACAATGTTAATACAAAATTCCAAATTCATATTATTATATCTGAAATTAAAAAGAAATAAAAAAATATTTACAGAACTTGTTTTATACACAAAATTTCAAAAGTAACAAAAAATTCAATAACAATAAAATAAGAAAACTAAATTTAACTAACTAACAATATTTACGTTAAAAACAACACTCCCGGATCAAAATGATTTTTATTTGAATAAAAATCCCTACCTATTCGTAGTTAAAATTAATTGTTTGTACCCTACTATACTTAAAATAGGATTTCCGTCAACCCGTGCACCAAAAAATAATAATGCTTGATATGGCGTAGCCTACTAATGACGAAAGAAAGGCGGGGATTGAAAATGATCGAAATCGGATCATGGTTTCGGATTGTGGAAGCTTTTGACTAAAGAGCACAATTTCGAAACCAATAAAGATAGAATCTTAAAATCTGGTACAAGGTTCAAGGATATCCCTCTCTATTTTCTCATGTCCCTTTTTTCTTTATATACCTACCTTAAAAAATATCGTCGAAGAAATATACACGAGTATATAGAAATAAACAAGTTGGTTGAAATTTGAAAATGTCTTCTTTTCCATTTTCTTTATATTTTCTTTAATTGGGGTTCTGAAATGGTTATTCGGCTACAATCTACACAATTCCCAAGATCTGAAAGCATATCTCGAAATTATTAAAAGGAATACCCAACCTTAAATAAATATAGAATCTTAAATTTGATACAAGCATACCCAGTTTCTTCGTGTTTCTGATATTTTAGATGAATTGAGGTAATGGTTCGGGTACCTCCCAAACAGCTCTCATGATCTCACAAGCATATATTCGGGATTATTAAAGATAGAAACTTCAAATTAGGTGCAAGTGTTGTTAATTTCTATTTTCATTATGCTCCAAAAAATTTTGTAAAAATGTGCCTATATAGTTTCACTCTGTCCGTATGTTTACAAAAACTTTTACATCGTTTGAAATAGATAAAAGATATTTTAAACACGAGTAGGTATTAAAAAAAAAAATTATTTCGTAGAATTTTTTTTCGGTAGTCCCACCCGTTACGGAGCTGCAGCCCCCCAAATTTGGGAAAAGCCCTATATTCAAATTGTTATAACAAGAGTTCTATTTAGTGTATTTTCAATCTGACAACAGCGGTAGATAGCTGGTTTTATAAACTTTATAAATTTTTAAAAGACAAATGTACAGGGTTGCCATACGGTACTAAAATTTACCATTATGCAAAACTCAATTTTTGCAAAATTTTTGGCCCCACATATCTTCTAAACGGTTCCAGCTGAGGTCTTGAAATTTTGGGAGAAGTTAGAACTTCAGAAATTAGTAGGAGTGGATTAACAAAATTTTTTTGTCACGTCCCCTGTTTGGCAGCTATAAGGGCCCGAAAATTGAAATTTTGCTATTTTTAAACACCTGTAACTTGAATACCTGCTCAAATTTTTTTTTATTAATATACAAAATTTTAAGGTCCAACATTATACTTTAACATATGTTAAAAGATTTTCTTAAATTTAAAAGCGGTTCTTTAAATTGAAGAAAGTGTCTGTCAGTTTTAACCATTTTTGCTTATATAGTATAATTCTAAATAAAATTCCAAATTTTGGTATAATTCACAATTTCATTCCTTGAACCTAAAAAAGTTGGGGGAAGGGGAATAGTGAGGATTAGATCCTTGAGAAATTGGGCAACCTTCCCCATAGAGCGGCTAGTAGGACATAAAAATTAAAAAAATTACGGTTTTTATAAGTAAGTAGTAACTTAGTCACCAACGTATATATTTCCTAAATTAAACGTTTACATTGAAGCTCCACCATTATATTCTGATAAAATACTCATTATGAAACACTATAATATTTTGAAAATGTGCTTCTTTAAAAACCCTTGGTTTTTTTCATCACTTGTTTGTATATGTTATATACTATGCCGCTGTTGCTTAAAATTTTTTTTTTTTTTGAAGGATAAAGCATTGAATTTTTTATTGATGTTTTAGATGTATTGGTGACATGCAAAACGTAAAGCCAAATTTGCGTTAACAAAAATCTTAACAACGTTTTTAGGTGTGAAGTAAGAAAAAGAATGATATTCACACTACGACTACACTGACATCGACGTCAGCAAAAAAATAAAATCAATATATGATTTCATGTCAATGTGAATATGTATATTATATACTTATAAGAAATGCATAGAAGAGTAAAATCAGTGTGTGTGTCGTCGTCACTGTGTCGGTGTAATGGCAATAAACCTTTAGTTTAATTAAAGTATACCTATCATTAATTTGGTTTTAAAACTCGTTAAATAAAAATGCCACTTACCAATTAATAACGATCTTCAGTTCTTTAATATTTCACAGCCAAAGAAGAATAATGCGAAAATAGAAATACCTAATGCATAATTTTTATTGTAATTTGTAAAAGATTATTTAATTTACAAAATTTTGTTAATTTTAAGTTCACTAAAAGTATTTTAATATTTTTATAATTCTAGCTTTATTTTTGAAAACTTTACTTATAAACATAGGTATGTAAGATTTATGTATGTATTTGTTTACATTTTATTTTAATTCTTTTGTAGGTATATATTATCAAACTATTTTTAGCCTTCTTTTTCTCATATGCATTTTTTATTTTAATAAATTTTATTAAAGTTCATATTAATGATCAACCATTAAAATGTAAAAAAATGTTTTTATATATTTGTATACCTCTTATACATGGATTGTTTAAACATTATTAACCAGTTTATTGAATTGCACAAACCAGTTTATTATTTTGCACAAAAATTTATATATATGTATGTAGGTAGTTCATTTTCTGGTAATATTGCAAAAATTCATTGCAATTCAATGTAAATTTTATTCAAATGAAACACCAAATAACCGAAAGTTTATTTAACTTAAAAAAAAACTGGAGAACTAAAATTCAATTAGACTTTTACTAAAGTTAAATAGGATATTATGAATATTTCTTTGAAAAAAAACATTTTGTAAATTTTATATTTGCATTATAGTTTTTCATCACACAATTATATTATAACTTTCACCGAAATAATAGTACAATTATAATCCACCATTTTAATAATTATTATTCAATATTCATTCAAAACATGTTTGGTTATTTTTAGTTTATTTTTTCACATTCCACATTAATTTAAACATTTTTAATAGTAAAATTTTTCTTAATTTCTTTGTATTCATTTATTGAAATATAAAATCCAGATGAATTCTTAAATTACCATATTTCCTTTAATTCTTTCTAACTTTCAGTTTTTGTTTAATAATAAATAACTAACCACTTTATTACCCGGTTAATTGGATGACAACAAAAATTCAAATGTCAAAATTTTTTAATAATTATTTTTTATATAGGAGCTGGTCGGTGCTATTCTCTGCATAATACACATTCAGAATTCAGATTACAGAAACACAACAGTATAACAAAACAGCTGTTGAATTTTAATACTATATACATATGTATTTGTTAATTATTATACAAATTCAACGTGCCAATTTCTTTGCTTCGCATTAAATAATACAAAAAAAATATAAACATTTTATACAATTGTGTTGGTGTGGATTGTGGACTAAAAAATGTATACAGAAATTTATATTCAACTGGAATGAAATGGAATGGAATGGAACTGACAAAATGAGAAATTGGATGGAATATTATATTGGATATTATACATATTTATTATATTCTAATAATATTTACTAATATACCGTTGGAAGTGTATGTGACAATTCTACATATTTTATTTTATATGCACATTAAAAAATTCAGTGGAATCTGTATTGCCAATATTTATTTATTGTTAACTTTATTCAAGGATTATACATGTTTTGTCATGTCATGTAGTATTTTATTTAAGTATGATGTCGATGGAACAGTACTGCCGTTTTACATACAATGAAAGCTGTCATATATTGAAGTTACTATGTAGTAGTAGTACCTATTTAACGACTAGAAAAATTTAAAAAAAAAAATATAACAATTTTATTTTCACATATTTATTTTATTTATTTATTTACATATGTAAAATTTATGTAATATTGTGGTATTTATGTAAAATTATTTATGAACGATATTGTTGCACAAACGTTTCCATTTTTGATTAACTCGTTTTATAATTTTTTATTATTTTTTTTTTAAATTTAAAACATTTCCACATAAATTGAATCAATTTGGGAAACATTGTTTCATTTAAAGATTTTTTTTGTACACAAAACTTGATGCTAATATTCTTCGAAATCTATATATCCTTCAATATCGAAGATAAAACAGATAAAGCTCAACATTCTTGTTTTAATTCTTCAATGTCGTTATCAGCATCACCAATTAATATTAAATTTTTTAATAATAAATTATTGCTCCTAACTATAATAGTCATATTATGTCATATGAACTTACGTTAAATATTCGATATGATTATCACCCCTATTCTAAACTCCCTCGTATCGCTAAGACGGAGATAATTTACGAAAAAGTGATTCTCAGTTCCGACTTAACGTTACGAAAAGTGCAAAATTTTACAAAAGTTATATTCATTCTAAAATTTTTGAAGGGTAAATTAACGAAAGAACTAGACATAATCAAAATATTGAAGAATATTAAAGATTATTTTTTATTTATAATTAATCTTAAAATACTTTTTTCTCAAAATAATATTCAAAAATTATTAGGTGCCACTCCAAATTTGAAAACAATAATCCATAATCAAATTTGAAAACAATAATCATTACTTAAAAACATTAATTCAAACGACAAAGTTGCCATTGCAAATTTAATTTTCTACGAGGGAATTTAGAATCACTAAAACTTTTTTTCGTAGAAAGTCTACGAGGGAATTTAGAATAGGTATCGGTGTGTATATATGGGCACAAAATCATAACCCTAACTATAATAATCGTAACCAGTCATACGAGTAAAATGTCAAACATAAACATTTAATTATTAAATATTTATATATTTAGCTTTTTATGTTTGATTCTGAAATTTTTAATTCTTTTTAATATAAGTATTAGCTACTATTATATTCTTTTCAATTTAGTTTGCTTGTATGTATGATATCATATGATATGTACGCTTCGTTTCGTATGCCTATGACTTGACGAATGATTTTTTGATAACGAATGATGCTTATGACTATTATAGTTAGTTATATTTATTGTTATACAATCGTACAAAATCATATGATATCATATGACATTATATGACTATGATAGTTAGAGAGTACTTTAAGAAATTCCCTTTTTTTATCGGATTCAAACAAACAATGTTTTCAAATAAAATGAAAAAGCAAAAGTAGGTAGGTAGTTAAATTATTATTTTCGTAAGAACTATGTTCGTATGGGTATAACAAGTAATAAAACAACAGTAAGTCGATGGAATCGATTTAGTAATACCCTACAACTGAGTAATTAAATTTCTCTTAATTGATATCATATATTAAAAGTTAATTAGTGAATAGAAAGTAACACCAGTATTATGTTAGATTGTAAGTTAAATATATTGGAACAGCAGTAAGTGCAGTTCAATACGCAACAAATTATAATCCCTTTTTCCAAAATAAATACGTGTCGGTTGTTTCTATTTCTCAAATATTTATTATTTCTTTCTATTAGAGGTAATATTATTACTTATTAATTTAGTTTTGAATAAAATATTATGTACCTACGTATCCTGGCTGGCATGACAAATTTCATTAAATTTTTATTTTTGAAATTATGAAACTTTGAAGAATTTGCATGCAATTTTTTTTTTTTTTGTATAATAAAATCGGATATATTTTTATTATTAGCGTGTCATTTCACCTTTATTTATTCAAGTTGAATAATTTATTTATTTTAGACCATTATATTATAGATTATAGATAGATTATAAATCTAAAGATTTATACATGATTTACCTCGTTATTTTTTTATTTAAATATTATCAGTAACATATTATGATTAATAGTCATATGTACAAACGGACATAGCAACTCCATCCAAAAAATTTTAGCGTGTTTAATTGTTAAAAATGGTGTCCCATTATCTTATTTCTTTTATATAATTTGGAAATACATATTTGGAAATATGTTTAGTAAAAATAATTTTATAGTTGCACAATGCTTACAGCGGACTCCAGTTAAGAATGTAGACTACTTGGTCAAATAAGCTAAAGCTTTCATTTGTTGATTTTTTCCTATCATTATTAGGTATATTCAATTAAATGTGTTTTGTTCAATGTTTTCTATTATAAAAAAATAAAATATACATACATGTTTTGTTGGATGTATTCTATTATAGAAAACTAAATGTCATAAATTACAATAAGCCCATAAGCTAAAAAGTATTTTTTTTATGAATTTAAATTAATTTAAATGTTTATGAATTAGTTCATTTCAGTTTTTATAATTCACAGAATATTTTCTAAAAATATTATGTAAGTATTAAAAGAATTTGTTATTAAAAATTAATTATAAATAGGATCATTTCTGTTCTGTAGTAAGTCTTCATTACTTTCAATGAAAATTATTTTAAACTTCAAAGTAAATAATGCAAAGCAATTGAAAATTAGGCAATTTTGAACTTAATATACTTTGTTTCGTTTTGATTACTTTGTCATTAGATGTTGCTACGTTAGGTACAATGTAATTTATTTCAACTGTCAAGCATATAAAGCAACCGAAGGAAAAAAGCGTATATAGGGTTTTCACCTTAAAATATAGAAACTTTTCAAACAACTTTGGCACTTATTTGTTCTTTATACATTTTTGATTCCTCGCCAATACAATAAATGTTCATTTCAAATATATTCACATTTCTTTAATTTTTTATTAGAAAAAAAGGAATAGGACGCAATTTATTTATTCAAAAATTCAGTATTTAAATAAAAATAATATCTAATTTACTATAATTAACCCCGTCATTCTGTAACGGTCCTGAGGCTAGTTTATGATAACTGTACAATTCGTATAAAAAGTAGTTGTCGATCAACTATAGTTTGATCCGATTAATTCAATAAGCTAATAGTTGAGCATTAACATATTAAATCCAAATTTTGGCGCAGAATAAAAAAAAATTTACGAAAATACGAAAAATTTACAGAAATATGATATATTATAAAGCAAAAAATATTAAATAAATCTAATAGTTTTTGGCATATAAACATAATATTATTAATCATTTTCTTCATCTGAATCCTTTAGTCTCTGATTATAGGATGATCGAATAGGATGAACTTATTAAATTACTGAAGTTTAAAATCGTATGCACTACAGGATGTTCTGTTCATAGAGATTAATAACAATTGACCCCTTCTTATATCCTTTCAAATACTTATAGACTGACATACATTCTTAAATTATATGCTATTGCCACATGAATAAAAGTTCGGGATCCCATTTTCTATTTTAATTTTCTCTGCTCTATAAAAAAAATAAATATTTATTCAAAAAAAGAAATAATACAAGAATTTATAGTAAGTATATATCCATACAATGTACTAAAAATAAATACTAAATATTTAACTATTCAAGCAATGTTTAAAATTCATGCAAGTGGTTATTTTGTGGTTAAAACAAACAGCAAAATAAGAAATTCATAAAATTACAATGAAAATTTATAAGTTCGCATCGCATGCATGTCCTCGAAAATCTATGATTTGTATTCTTATAGGACTTTATATTTTAGTTGAATATGTTTATTATTTCCTTTTCAATTTTTTGTTAGTTTTCACATTTTTCATAAATATGTGTATATATGTGTATAAATATGTATGTTTCCAATTATATCCCCAAAGAATATAAAACGTGTTTAAGATTCTTAATATTATGGAAAGAACCATTTTGAGCATTAAACTTGAGGTTTAACTATTATATAGTTTACACAAAAATATTATCAAAGCGTTCTAAACTTTTTTTCATTGTTATGGTATATAATCTAACTTTAATATTATTCATGTACGTGATTTGAACCTGTTTCCAATTTTTCTATTTATATTTATTGATGTACAATATTATATGCGGTCAATATTTAGTCTAAACTGTTTGCAATAATAGAGAAAAATGTACATTTTTTTAGATGAGATTTTTAGATTATATATACCAATTGTACATAAATATATATTGATTATGAATATAATAAGGTCAAACATGATGCTTAATAATTTACTTGTTTATTATATGCGTTCTTCTAAGGAGCACCTAATTATTTAAGTGTTTTTAGGTATCGCACAGCAAGAATTGTACTAGAAACTAAATAATATGGTATCCGGTCAGTTTACAGAAAAAAAATTCACAGAAAAACAATTCACATAAAAACAATTCACGGAAAAGCAATTCACAGAAAAACAATTCATAGAAAATGTATAAAAAGCAATTTACAGAAAAACAATTCACCGAAAAACAATTCATTAATATGTTGTGGAACTGTTACTGTTCCTTGCCTGATCCTTCGAATACTTCTTTTCACGGACACTATAGAAGGCAAATGTGGTTTAACTGCGTTCATTAGTTTAGTTGAACTACTACTGATACTATTGCTACTACTGATTGACTAGAATCTTTAGTCAAGTCTGCTTCATCCTTTAAATGTTCAATACATCTTTTCATTATAAATAAAATTTACCTCTTTAGTTCAATAAATATCATTCTTTGTTTTCTTTGTAAATAGTTGTTTATTTTAAGGAAGAATTAATTCACAGAAACGGATTTTACGGAAAAAATAATTTCGCGCGACTTTTAAGAAATTATTTTTTCCGTAAAATCCGTTTCTGTGAATTGAGCTTCTGTGAATTGTTTTTCGGTGAATTATTTTTCTGTAAACTGACCTAAATTCAAATAATATATAACTATTATAAGTTATTAAAATTTTACACAAACTAGACTTAGACATCTTGGTAATTGTAATCTACACAACAAATTTTGGAATGTAATAATAATTTTAAAACCATAAATTTAAAATGTAGTTTCGGAAATGTAAGTTATATAGCGTTAGTCTACTAAACTTCTCTATACTATAAATGTATATTGAAACAGGGAGGACATTTCTAAATGATTTCCACATACAATTTAAACATAAGATAAGTCATAGATTTACAGTAAATACAATTCTATTTTGTTTATTATACTGTTATAATTTGATATCCGATATCAAGGTATTTCGAGATCTGTGAGTTATATTATTAAATTAAATTATTTTTTTTTATATTTTAAATAAATATATATAATTATTAATTATTGGCTTAGCCATTAATTTGAACCCAATAACGAATTTTAATGGAATCGATTTCGAAAACTGCGCCCTTTAAATGAAAGCTTGACACTCTAACCCAAAATACCACCCAGACGTAAGTTTATAAGTAAGAAAATTGTTCAACAAGAAGTTATAGTTCACAATTCAATGAAAATTGAACATCATGCACCATCTTTTAGCTTTTATTGAAACTTTAGATATTTGAGTTTATTGAAACTTTAGATATTCTGAAGTTATTTCAAATTGAGCGATTCTAATAATAAGAAATTGAAAACCAAGTCGAATTCATAATCAATATATATATATATAAACTAAATTTATAAATTGTAATCCAATTTATTTGAAATAACAAAAGTAAAATATTTAATCATTTTATCGAATATTTTCTTTCCCTTTTTTCCAATCTTTGGATTCCTTTTTATAAATATTACCTTCAGATACTTTTACTCGTATATCTTTTTTAGTAATATCTGCTTACCTAGAGCTTTAACTTTTCTTTATTTGTAATAATGTAATTTTTCAGGGTTGAAATTTTTATTTAATACTTTCAATAGATTTATTTTCAATTTTTTTGAATTTTTATTTTTTTTTTTTTGAATGGGTCAACGGCAAGTTAATCTTTAAATGTTTGAGTTTTTGTGTTGTTTAAAAGCAATTGATCCGTTCAATTTTGTTTGATTGTCTCCAATCTTGTAATATGGAGTCACATAACATTTAACTATACATAAACTATACACAATAGCATAAATTTTGTACTTATATACAAATTACAAATTTATTATTGAATATGATGTGAATGGGAGTTCAATTGCAAACCCGAATAAATTTCTTTAGTGATTGCTATTGTTTGTTTTGACATTATGAAATGTATACGTGCATGGTAAAAACTAAAATATTTAACATTTTTATATGTTAACCATTCTTTGCTTTTAGCCTTCGGTCTTAAAAGGAAAGGCTTTTTTTTTTAATAATTTTCTATATACACTAAAACATAAAATACAATTTAATCCAATTATTAATAGTTAACTTGATATATGAATACTAGATGCTTTGTTATTAAATCTTTAATTTCCTATCTGGTTATATTTTATTTAAGATTCCTGCGTTCTGAAGCTCCTCATTTTTTCTTAACGACCCTGTTCTCAATGACATCTAATGACAATGAAGAAACAATAAAAATATTTAAAATTCTTTTGAGCCATATAATTTTTTACTAATCTAACAAAATTTCTAAGAGAATTCCTTTTCCCTGAAAATGTCTACAAAATGTGTGTTTTTTTTGTCTGACGTTGAACTTTTTGTTTTTGAATTATTCGAAATTTGGTATCGGAGGCTGCCTTCGCACATGAAATACTGCGTGCGGCAAAGTTTATTCTATAATATATAAATATTAGATATTCATTTTAACAGATTTTAGTTTATCTAAAATAGTTAATTCTAATTTTCTTATAAGTTAAATTAACCTTTACTTACATGTACATATTTTAAAGTTTTTATAATTTTCTGGGTATTTTTGGATTTTAATTCCGAATTTATGATTTATGAAAAATGAATTTTTATAATGCAGAATAATGCAATGTTATCCCTATTCACTTTTAACTCTGTTTATTTGATTAACGTGGGACGTTGGACCATAGTTAAAATTTCAATAACAAATGTATCAGAGCAATGACCCACAGCTCGCTAGGGGACTTCTTACTCTTGGAGTTTTGATTCAGAAAGGTAGATCATAACTTCCTTTTACAGTTTTCAGCTGAAAGGTTATTAGTAATATAAAAATAAATATTAATTTTAATTTTCCAACATCAGTGACGGGTAAGATAAGAATAAATACAGATTTTCTTAAACTATAATATCAAAAATAATTAGCACATATTTTGGAGTTGAGGGTATTCTTTTTTTCCAAAATTAAGAAAAAAATGTTACACATTAACTACATTTGTGAAAGAATAATTGAAAAAAAAACCAATTATGATTTTGCAACGAGAGTCTCGTATACATGGATTAATAAATATCTCGAAAAATGGTAGACTTTGATTTTTTAACCAGACAAATGTATAAATACATAGTGTTTTACATCTAATATTTGAATTATATATTTTTATATTATCATACTTAAATCATACTTAAAGATCGAAAAAGATTTCCAGAAATTATTTCAAAATAAATTTTGACTAAAATATATTAGCAAATGTATACGGTCAGTCACACAATTTTAGTTGTATAATTTTATAACTGCCATTAAAAATTAGTAAAGTGAGTTATAAGTTAAAGGATCATAACTTCCAAAAGGAACGTTCAAACTTTCAAGAGAGTTATATCCCACGTTAATATTTTAAAATGAGTTAAAGGTCCCTTAGGGACTTTTCTCTCACTCAATGAATCAAAAGTCCCTAAAGGACTTATAACCCTGGGAGTTATAGCCCTGCACCGTCAAATTCTTACATTTATTACATTTATAATTGCACTTAGTTATTCCTAACTGTGTATTATTTATAAAATAAGAGACAGTTATAATTTGGTCTTTATTAAGTGATTAATCAAGTTAATTAGCAGTATAATTAATTAAATTAGTAAGTTAATAAGGAATATAATGTTTTCAAAAAATATTGCATGTAACTGCCAATGTTTACAAATATAACGTAAAGGTAAATTCGATTAATCTGGTTGTTATACATAATTACCGACGATTATGTGAACTTACATAACTGTGCCCATTGTTGTCTTTGATTGTTGTCTTTGAAATTAAATTTTTTATGCATCGCTAATGAAAAAAATTACTTCTTCTATCTTATATTTTTATTTATAATTTATATGAATTTTAAGAAATTTTAAAATTTTTATTGAGTTTAAGAGATTAATCATAATGTCCGGCATATTTGATTAATTTATTACATTCTCCATTAATCGTAACGGTAATTGTCCCTTTCCTTCTCAAAACTTGTTTTTAACCAAACATTTGATTGATTTGAAAATACGAAAAGTATTTTTTAATAAATAACATTGAATAGTGAACAACAACATAGTTCAGATAAGGTGGCATATATTAGAATCAGTTTCCAAAATCATTAGAAAATCATTACTCATAAAATAAATCCTTTTAAGTTTTAAATTCGTATGATTTATTCATTACTGTTATACTCTATGCTAATATAAAATTTAAAAAAAATTCCCTCCCCAAAAAGCTCTTAAAAACGTTAATCTTCATCTAATTAGATTTTTTCCTCTTCACCCTTTGATTAGTTTTTATATTTTGCAAGGACAATCGCCTGGAAAAAAACTTATCATTCATTGTGAACAAATCTTTAAATAAAAATTCATCAATATTCTATTAATATACTCACCCATCTCGCCCACTTCACCCATCTCACCCATTATATTTTTAATAGTTTTTGATAGAATTTTTTTTTTAAATCCTACCAATCCATTATTGATTGAAGTCAATATTATATGTACTGCACTGAGAATTTCGATAATAGTTTTTTTTTTAGAAATCATTACTACTAATACCTTTAAGGATAATAGTCACGTATATATTAAATCTGATGCTCCGTTTCTACCGCATTGATCTACGTATGATAAATATGGACTCAAATCTATTCAGCGTCGAAAAGTCAATTGATTTAGTTATGTGTCTGTGCGTCGGTGCGTCTCTGTTCCAACACGATGGCTAAAAAACTAAAAGAATGCAGATCCTTTAAATTTAGATCATTTAAGTCCGTCTGTCCGTCCGTCCGTCCGTCACCACGATAACTCAAAAACTAAAGGAGCTAGGATCTTGAAATTTTCGCAAATCTTTTTTTTTTGCAGTAGCCGTCATTGCTATTTAAATCCAGCCATTTTGGTCCATGGGTTCGGGTAGCTGCCATACAACTTCTTTTTTTATATGAGCTTTACTCTGTACCTATTACAGCTGCATGTCTGAAATTTTGCCAAAAGTAGTTTAGTTTTATGGCTAAAGTTTCTGAAAAATTTGGTTGGTCTACTGAAGAGGGTTCGAGTAACTGCCATAAAACTTCTTCTTTTATATGAGCATTACACTACACCTCATGAAGCTGGGTGTCTGAAATTTTGCCAAAAATAGTTTAGTGTAATGGGCAAAGTCACTGCAAAATTTGGTTGGTCTACTGGGAGGGTTCGAGTAGCAGCCATACAACTCCTTCTTTTATATGATGACAGCATTACACTACACCTAATAAAGCTATATGTTTGAAATTTTGCCAAAAGTAATTAATGTTTATAAATGATATAATGTTTATATAATGGTCATACGGGTATCCCAGAGTTGAACCAGTCTACTCAACCACACTCTTCCTCGTTTTTTATTAAATTAAGAATGCTGCATCGGAAAGATGCCATGCAAATTTTAAGAATCTATTTGAAAAATTAAATTGGGAAAAGTTATATAAGAGGAAAAGCCTCTTTATAAAATTTATGGCACTTCATTTCATGTAACTCTTATATAAATTTTTGAACAAAGCTCATTTATTCTTGGAGCTATTTATACTTCAAAGTTGAAATTAGTAATATGTATAAGCACGTATGCAAACTCTTTGGCAAAGATTGAGGATAATTTGAACTTCCAAACTAAAAAAAGAAGCTGTAGAACTAATCTAATCAGGCTTCGAGTTTAAAATTGAATATGGGTAAGTAAAGTAAAGGGGTATTACGTGGGCCATTTATACAAGTGAAGAGTTTACTTTCGACAATAAGCTTATAAAAAGGACTTTGATGTTTATAGTTTGGGGTTTTTCACTAAAAGTATATGTGGAAAGAGATAATTTTGTAAGACATTTAAATTTAGAAATAAATTCAATGTATCATTTCAAATTCTGTTACGTTTTTATGGGTCCAATATTTCTTGAAATTTATAATAGTTCATCCAAAATGTAAATTTTACATATAGGCATACTTTTTACATTTTGGCAAGTCAGTGTTCGCCAGTATAAAAATTATTTTCTGTTAAATCTTTTAATTGCGAGACTAAGAAGAGTTTCTTTTTTTTTAAGAAAAGAATTAGATTTACTACTTTTCCTTTTCTTTCTTTTAGTTTTCCTTCTCTGTCACTCTATCTTTTAATTTTGTCTAGAATATCTTTAAGTAATAATATATGTAATTGTATATATTTTTTAATGTCTTTCACTTTTCCTTTTCTTTAATTTAATTCGGTGAGATTTATTTGATTTTTCCTGTGTTAAGAAAACGTTTCTTTGCATCATCAGGATTTACCGTTATGTCTTATATTTTTCATTTTTCTTTCTTTTTTATTAATTTTTTTCAGTGTCATCTTAAACTTTGTATATAGTTTTAATACTTTTATCTTCTTACTTAATTCACCTGTTTTTATATGCTGTTGTATTTTTATTTTTCATGATTTTTTATGCATCGATTTCTAACATAGTTTAAGTAAGTGAATCTCATTCCATGTTCTTTAATTTCAGTTCTTTTTTAAAACGTAAATCACTTTTATTACCTTGACATTTTCATTTATTTTTGAAATTTTAACTTTATTCCCTTTTGTTGCACGCTTTTTCTGTGTTTTTAACATGAATAGAAAATTATTTGCAATTGAGAGAAATTAATTTAAATTTTTTTGTCAAGTCTCATTTGAAAATACATTTTTAGTTCCTAGGATTCAAATTTAATCCGAAGTTTTTTGTATTAACTTTATTTTAACGTCTTAAATTGATATTTAATTTCAGTTTTTTGTGATTCCATTTTCTTATTTTCAAGTTTTAAAAAA
The DNA here is from genome assembly GCA_963082915.1 of Dolichopus griseipennis. Classification (NCBI taxonomy): domain Eukaryota; kingdom Metazoa; phylum Arthropoda; class Insecta; order Diptera; family Dolichopodidae; genus Dolichopus; species Dolichopus griseipennis. The sequence goes on along the minus strand of OY720443.1, from coordinate 47,433,939 downwards.
AATTATAAAATATTTTTTTCAATATTCTTTATTTTAAATATTTCATGGGTGATATTATCTAAAACTCTAAATGATTAAAATAAATTTAAAGTGCTCTTTTTATCTCCATTGCAACTTAAACAACTGGTATGGTAAGGTATTAGGTAATATTGTAAAAACGTACCTCAGTTCTGATTGTGAAAAAATTAAATGTTTTAAAATTAATTTTTTCATTTTAAAAATAAGTTAAAAAACAAAAGAGGAAAATTAAATCTATATAAAACAACAAGAATGCAGTATAGGATGCCGTTGAGAAAGTCGAATGGGTTGTCAAATTATTATGATTAATATGTTAAAATGGTATGTCGCGATTCGACAAGCAATAAATTTTGAACTTTAATAAAACGTTTGTCGACGAATTTATAAAACACATGCTTTTAAAATATATTTGGCTGCCAAAACTGTCATGTCGTATTCGTAAAATTTCAGTCTTATAGCATAGTTGAAGATTATTTTTTCTAGTGGAGTTTTTTTTAAGGGGATTATTTTTTTTTTGAAAATTAATCTGTTGCTTTCCCTCGTTAAGTTTCATTTAAATCAATGTATTTTACCTAAACGTCAAAGTAACACTGGTAGCTCGCGTTGCATTTGATCATCGTCTTTGTCTTCTCGTCTCACATCGTCTCGAAGTTTTATCGGCTGGGTGGCACAGTGGTTAGAGTGCCGACCTTTCATGAGAAAGGCCCGGGTTCGAATCCCAGTGAAAGTTAAAAAAAACGGTTATCTGATGATTTTAGACTCAACTCAGCTACCATTCGCCATTGGGTTCAAATTAATGGCGTAATTAATAATTATATATCTTTAATTAAAAAATACATTAATATAACAATATAAACAAATATAAAATGTAAACAAATAATTCAATTAAATAATATAACTCACAGATTATTAAAATATAAACAAAATAGAACTGTATCTATTGAAAATTTAAGACATTTCTACATGTAATAAGGCGTAGTACTATCTCAATTTTTAAATTGTATGTGAAATTCATTTGATCGGTTCTAATAAATGAATATATTTCCCCCTGTTCCAACATGCACATATTATGTTTAAAAAGTAAATATTAAACACTTTTAGTATGACATTTATAGCTTTATTTTTTTGTTTCCCAGTACTTTGAAGTAAACTTATTCTTATTTATGCACTTTTCTTTTTTTTGTCGCTGTTTAAACAATTTCATTTTTAAATAATTTAATTTAAACTCTAATGACTTTGGTGTTTTTTTACAACTCCAGATTGCATAATATGTTCTCGATTAGAAAAAAAACATAAAGAGAAAACGAATATAATTTTTTCAACTTGTTAATTATACAGTCTTCAACCTCGTTTTTCTGTTCAGATTTTTGAAAAAAGATTAAATCATGTTTGAAAGAAATGAAAGTTACGTAAAACTTTACTTATTTTTTTATGACATATTTAAATATTTATACATGAAGTAAAATTCAAGAAATAAAAAGGTTTATTATTTTGGCTACATAGTAAATTTTAAATAAGTTGTTAAAGTTTTTAAATATTAAAGAATTATTTTAGTTTTTATTATTGTAAAATCTTTTGACTCTTTTCCGTTGGTAAAATATAATTAAATTAAAGGTGTAAAGGGATTAAAAAAGAGATAATTATAATAAAATTTTTTTTTATCTTCTTTTCTAAAGAACTTTGTTGAAGATCACTGTAATTTAAATGCAATTGACCATGATGAACTTTGTTCCATGGAAAAAGAAAACATCTAGAAAATAAAATAAAAATATTTTTTTACACTTCGTCGAACCGCACAGTTGAATTTTTATGTCCAACAACAATAATGAATTTAATAATGCTGTCATAGGTAAATTTTTTATACTCAATCACACAAAAGTTTTTTAAAATAAAATGGGTCTTTAAACGGGTTCTAAACGTGTTATTTAAATAATCACTTTAATAAGTGTTTTCATTAACCTTGAGTTTAACTTAAGTAAAACCACTTTAAGTTTAACTTGAATATAACTTAAGTACAATAACGATGAGAAAAACTTTTTTTATAATTTTGTTAAATTCATTCAATTAATACGATAAATATTTTCCTTTTCTTTTTGTTAAATAATTAAATTTTTTTAAATTAGCAATTCTAGATTTAATTGTAAATTTTTATAATTAATTATCCAAAGGAATAATAATTCAGTTTGGAGAAGAAACCAAAATGTTAAAGTATTTCTTTTTATTTATTTATATATGTATATTTAAATTATAACAGATTTAAATGTAAAATTACTAATTCGAATTTCAAAATTTAATCATAATTCTGATTTAAGATCTAAGCTAATATTCTAATTTATATTTGACAATTGACAATTTGTAATAAAATGATATTAATATATTTTTATTTTAGTTTATATAAATATTTATGTATATATATATCACTACTGGTTATATATTTACTTCATATTTGGTAGTTAGATAGGTAGCTTCACGTTATTTTTTCGTGACGCGTATCCTAGCGGCGGACGCAAAACAAACTAATGTTTCATATTTTTACCAATAGATGTCAAAACTAATTATTATTTTTCTCATTCGAATTAATTTTTGCTTTAAAAAATAAATTTTTTTAAAATAAAAAAAAAACCATAAACCCAAATTTTTTTATAATAAATTTTTATTTATTATTTTAATTTTTGCGTTTACAATGTTTATATTTAATATTTAATATTAAAACTGAGTAACTGTAAAAACAAATTCTAAATTTGATTTTAAATAAAAATACCGGAACTTCAGCCAATCTATAAATAGAAGAAAGAAACATGATTGAATGAAAAATAAAATACACAGATTGCTAAAAATACTACTAGCACTTTTAATGAAGGTAAAACCCATTAAATTTTATAATAATTAAAGTTTATTTTAAGTTGGCATATTTTGCTTAGTTATTATATATATTAAAATATATTTGGACAAGCTGTAAAAAATCATATATTAGGATGATACTATATTTTAAAACTAAACAACTATTAGCCCCAGGGTTTTGACCACGTAGAAGGTGTGCGTACGATTTATTTTGAATGTTGTTGCGGGCAATTGTTGGGTATGAGATTCTAAAAGATACCGAAAAATTCAATCAAGAATAGGGCTATTTTTGACATTTCTCGAATGCATAAAATCGTATGCAAATTAAAGATCATTGTAGTTAGATTTCTACTAATTTGAATTAACAACTATACTAAAATAACGAATTATTTTTTAGTATTTAATTTTGAATATTAAAACTGCATATATTGTATAAGTATGCAAAACATTCGTTTTCAACATATCCCCTGAAAGATCACATTATACTCACATATATGCATAATTAATCTTCAAATTATAGAATACATAAATTATGTATGAAAAACTCATAAATTAACTGTAATATATGTGAATGTGACACATAAAAAATCAAAATTGTTATATAGGAAAAGGACAACCAACCAATAAGTATATTGTTCCATTGCATATATTATTTCATTTACTAATTAATTTAAGTGAATATGTATATATAATATATATACTCGAAATTTGAATAATATTTAGTTATAATAAATTAAAGTTTTTAAAATAATTAGTTATTATATTTGAGTAGGTATATGAAAATGTCACATTTTTTATTTTATTTTAATTTTGAATTTGATCTGGATTTGGTTTGGTTTTTTGAAAGACTGGGATTGGAAAAATGTATTGTTAGTAAAAGTTGTCAGCCAAAAGCTTTTCATTAATCAAATTATTAAAACACTAATTATAGGTATCAAATTCTATTATAAAAAAAAATAAATATAGATTATCTAAATGTTTACCCGAAATAAAAATTTGCATATGTCATATACAATTGCACTCCAAAACTTTTGACTTGGAAAAATTTTTCCATCTTCGTTCATGTTTTTTCAAACATTAACAAAATATAAAATATTTTATGTTAATTGTCTTTCATTTAAATAAGGAAATCAAAATAGGAACTCATAACTTTTGAAATTTTTAACTTTTTATATTTTTCTAAAATAACATTTTTTTTACCTAAAGTTGACAATTCTTGTTATATAAAAGTACAGTTAAAAAAAAGTTTTCACTTAAAAAGAAGGTTTGTAAAAAGTGAAATTTTTGTGGTTTGGCTTGAAAAGTAATTAGTAAATTTTAAATCTTTATACCAGCGTGAACGTAGGTAGGTTGGTCAAAAAATTACCATTAGTAAGGGCCAAGGGGTATATATAGACTCAAATACATGGATCAGATCAGAATTGAAAAGTATATCGATTAATTAATGTACGAGTATATTCGTTCGTCTATACAATAATTTAAAAAAAAAGGAGCTAGGATTCCAAAATTTCACAAGTTAGTTTAATATAAGAGCCGTCATCGCTATATTAAAATCCAGCTTGTTTGCTCAACAAGTTCGATTACTTAATACCAGCTTTATGGGTACTTGAAATTTTTTCAAAAGTATTGTAGTTTCCTCACCAAATTTTGTCTAAAATTTGATTCTTATTTCCAATACAACTTTTATACGTAATTCAGAGTCTTATACAACGATAGTACAAGGTTTTTTATCACTGATTATATTTTTGACTTCAAGATTGGCAAAATAATTTTAACTTTTAAAATGTATGGTTGTGTATCAACATTTTCCACTCAATAAAATAAAAATTATAGAAGTTAATGAAATATACATATATAAAAACATAATGTAGCTATTATTGTAGTAAGGTTTCTTTGCCTGCTCAAGTTGAAAAAAAGCTTATTTTAGTATAAGTACATGTTTTCTAAGGTTTAATTATTTTTTCAATGACGGAATAAATTTTCAGGACAGCAACAACGGCATTTTATTAAAAATTAAAAAACACAAAAAAAAAAAAAATATTGTGCAATTGTGCTAAAATTAAACGCGAATAAAAAAATGTGTAGAGACGTTATTAAAATGTCACTTTTCGCTTTAGGGAATATTTTTTATAAAAAGTTAAAAAGTTTTGACAGATAATTTGCCTTATGATAAAACATTTTTCGATTTGAAATTTAGAAGAAACTTTATATATTATATTTAAATTTTAATAAATTTTATAGAAATTGAGTTTAAAAACTTTATTAGATGGTCAATTATTAGAAAGAAGCAGGAGTCCGGAGCAAAACCGGAACTGTTCCGGACTTTATAATTTGAATTAATTTTTTATTACGCTCTTTTTGAAAATTTAATCACTAAAAACCCAAAAAATAAAGTTCCGGTTAAATTGAAGTTCTTTACGCTTTTACAATTTTTTAAAAGTAAAAAAAAACTAAATGTTCCCGTTTTTCCCAGTAGCCGTACCGACATTGTTTAAAAATGATATTCACCGATTTTTTAAAAGGAACCTAAATATAGCAAGAAAAATTGACAACCCTTAAGCCCACCACAAATAATTGCATTGAAAAATTATGGTCGGGAACTAGGTTTTTTAATCACATCGACCCAACTTCTGGCCCTCAGCTCAATCGAGAGCTGGAACTTTATATCAATATTGAAGTAGTTCAGATGAATTTTAGTTTTTGTTCAATTTTTAAACAGTTCTTCGGATCAAAATTTTATTTTCTCCGGAATGAAATTTATGGAAATATTGTATTTTACTTCAATAACGTTTGGTTCCGCACTCTTGGAAACGTTTATTAAATTATATTTTGGTTTTTAATCCTTTGACTAATCTACATTTGGCTTATGTAACTGACACAATGATAAACAAATTAAAAGCAAAACCAACGCGATGGCGCCAAGAGTATTACGCTTTAAAGAAGTTTTAGGTTGAAGTTTGGTTGGAACTAAAAATTGAAAATGGAAATAAATTCCAAAACTGTATAAAAGCAAGAAAAAGTTTAAGGTAGAATTTGTGAAGGGGATTCAGAAATAAACAATTACCACAGTAATCATTAGGAAGCAGCAACAAAGAGTAAAGACATAAAAAAAATAACTTAGAAGCTGTAGAAATTAAGATTATATGAACAATACAACCCTCACTTCCCATTCTACCAATTTATTATTATTATTCCGTATAAAAGAGATTCTGCACCAATTTAAAAAAAAAAAAATTTAAATTTGAATTTGGAAAATGAGTTATTTATTTGAATAAATTTGAATATTGTGTATGATTCAATCAAAAATTGTGGAAAAATAATAAGAAAACAAAATAGTAGGTAAATGTAATTTAAATTATACCAAACAAAATTGTTATGAAATATAGTAAAATAGTAAATAAGAATTGAAAAATCAAATTGTTATTTATTCCCTCTAAAATTTCCATTAATAAATGTAATATCATAACTAATTGAATGTTATATGAATGCAAATTTTGCTAAATCAGTAAATTTAAAAGAAACCCCCATTGTTAGGTTTTCTTTTCTTCCCTTGTCAATATAATTTTGTGGTTTTATTTCAACACTTTTATTAATCCTCTTTGTGACTCAGCAATTTTAATAATAGATACAAATTTTATAATAATTATGCAAGCTTCATTCACATTAACTTTTGAAACAATTTTTAATTTAATTATATACAACATCATTGTATATACAAAATACATAATTATTAAAAGAGTTTTCCCGAGAAAAACCCGATTACTTTGCATATTTCTTTGAATATTTTATTTTTTATACCCGTATGACTATATAGTCAAAGGGTATAATAAATTTGCCATTACGTTTGTGACGCAGAGAAGGAGAGGGGGTAGATATAGACTCAAGTGTATGGATCGGTTTAGAATCGAAAAATAAATCGATTTAGCTATGTATGTTCGTCTGTCCGTCCGTCTGTCCGTCCGCACGATAACTCAAAAACTAAAGGAGCTAGGATCTTGAAATTTTGGCAAATTCGTTTTTTTGCAATAGCCGTCATCGTTATTTAAATCCAGCCTTTTTGGTCCATGGGTTCGGGTAGCTGCGATACAATTTCTTTTTTTATATGAGCATTACTCTGTACCTATTACAGCTGCCTGTCTGAAATTTTGCCAAAAGTAGTTTAGTTTTATGGCCAAAGTTTCTGCAAAATTTGGTTGGTCTAGTGGAGTGGGTTCGAGTAGCTGCCATATAACTTCTTATTTTATATGAGCATTACTCTCCACCTAATGAAGCTGGGTGTCTGAATTTTTGCCAACAATTGTTTAGTGTAATGGCCAAAGTTTCTGCAAAATTTGGTTGGTCTGCTGCAGAGGGTTCGAGTAGCTGCCATACAACTCCTTATTTTATATGAGCATTACTCTCCACCTAATGAAGCTGGGTGTCTTAATTTTTGCCAAAAATTGTTTAGTATAACGGCCAAAGTTTCTGCAAAATTTGGTTGGTCTACGACAGAGGGTTCGAGTAGCTGCCATACAACTCTTTATTTTACATGAGTATTCCACTACACTTAATAAAGCCAAAAGTAATTAACCGTATGATATAATGTATATGTTTCGGTCATACGGGTATCCCAGAGTTGACACAGTCTACTCTACTACACTCTTCCTCGTTTTTATATGTTAATTTATAAGAATTTACTTCGGAGGCAAAACAGAAAAGCGATGTAAGTAACTCAATAGATTGTAAAAATTCTAAACAATTAGAAACAAACAAATATGACTGCCAGTTATTTATTACCAACTACGAGTATAAGTTTTTTTAAACAAATTTTAAATAAATTAACAGAAACAGAGAGAACACAAACAAGTCTAATAAGTAATAAATATAAATTAATTTTTGAATCATTGCATGTGTTCCTTTTAGCAAAAAGAGTAGACAGAGAGTAGATAGGAGTAGTTTGTAAATGCAATACTAATTTTTCTATCACGAATATATTATAATTGTCCTTAATCGTCATACATATATTTGACATTATAAAACTATCTGTCATTTGAGAAGTTTATTATTTTAAATGTATTTAGATATTGACAATGAAGTGAAAGGTTTTTTGTTTATATATATAAAAAATAATTTTTAAAATGAAAGAGGTAGGTAAGAAAATAAAAAATATGATTTAAAATATTAATAAATTATCTACTCCTCTGGTCTCCTTTTTTACAAGAGCTGGTGTAACTGGGAGTAGTTGGGAGTTGAAAAGGTGTTAGTATAATCCGCATAAAGCAACGCAATCTTTATATAATTAACTTCCATAAAATGTTGTTTTATTATTTAATTGCTGCGATTTTTACCGTTATAAAAATTGTTTTATTTAAAAATGGTTAATGTCTCTGCTAAATTTAAGTAATGACAATAATTTTAATTTTTATCAATGTGAAGAACCCTTGCAGAAATTTCAGTTTTAAGTTTTTTACAGAAATGTTTTGCATATTGAAAGAATTATCCCTATTATTTTTCCTAAAGGGTGTCTCACACTTTCAATCGAATCTACTAAATTTTGTTACACTGTTTTATTTTTAAAGTGATAAAAAGTTGTTAAATTAATCTTTCTTTGTAAATTTAATTTAATTGTAAATAACAGTTCTGTATAATATAGTGTATATTATATTATTTAAATTACAGTGTATATATATTTATATAGTTATATATTATATTGTATAAAATGTATACATTATATTAAAATATGTAGACTCTTTTATATAATACTTACATTAAAAAAAACCAGTTCACGAGTATCAAAATTCGATAGTGATCTCTTTTTATTAAATAAAAATAATAAATGAATGGATAATTAAATAATAAACGATAGCATGTTATTTTTTATTTAAAGTGTTATTTTTAAAAAAAAAGGAAGAGCAGCAGTCAAAGAAGTGAGTAAAAATTGCACAAATAAAATAACAGGATTAATTTTATGATACACATTCATTTATTATTATTATATAACTTTGCTTTAAAAAAAAAAAAACAAAATGGAAAACAAAAGAAATATAACGGGAAATTAAAATTCAACTTGTAACTGTTGATGCATCAAATTGGATTGTTGTATAATCTGTGAAAAAAAAAAAATAAATACACACAAATGAACACAAAATTCATCACTTTTACAAATTTCAAACAAAACGATGGAAGTAAATAATAACAAGAATTAAGAATAAATAAAAATACATATAAAATTTATATGCATTATCACTCTGGTAAAATATTAATTAAACAAAAGAACCGGATAAACTTTACTCTTCCGGTTTTATGTGAAATATTAACTATGGTAATTTTATATATAATATAAATATTGCATGAGGATTGAGGACATCTCTTAATTTAATATTATATAATCATAATTTATAAATTATTTTAAATTATTTTTTTTTCATATGATTATTGACATTTTATTATTTATTAAGGGCTAGGTACAAATATCTATTTTACAAAATTACATTTTTTGAAAATGCCGAATCTTTTAGCCAACTACAATGAACGCTCTCGTTTCGCTCTCTACACATAGCTAGCTGTCAAACTAAGTTTAAATGTATTTTATTATATGAAAGGGTCTACAATAGATGCAGCCATTAAAATGTTCCTTAACTTTTTCGCTTCTCTGGGTATTCAAATGTCAAATAAATGAACGGTATAGCGTTAAAATAAAAAAATATATTGTCGGACTAAAAAATTAGTAAAAAATTATTAAATTTTTTTTCTATCTAGAGTTAAATAATATAAAAATAAACTATTATTTAAAATTTTTTAATTCATGAAATTTATAAACAAAATAATGTCAAAAAACGTTGTCATGAACATTTCATTGCGGATACTTCTTTGTTGACTACGTAATGAAAGCGAAACAATATAGAAACGAGAGCGTCATTGTAGATAGGCTATTAAGATTTTGGTTGATTTTTATCCATTTACACGAATTTTCGTTTATATCTTCATTCACTCCATTCACACTCCATTCACACTTCATTATCATAATTCAAAATAAGGTTTCTCTCATTTACTGACAATCAATTGGATATTCTTTTCATCCTAAAGTTCAACTTAATCCTAAAATTTTGAATTGTTTGAATTACTTCAGATCTTAAGAAAAAAACAAACATTTTAATAAATAAACTAAACACCATTTTGGAATATAGTACTAAAGAAAACAAGTTTATAAAAAATTAAGAAGATGGCATAGTTTAAATCATTATGTTCCAAATAATAAATCATCTGATTTTTACAAATGTCAATACACTGAAATTTATCCTTTGCTCATAATTGGCATGGGACTGAATAATAAAACGGAAAAATTAAATTTCACAGATAAGATAAATGAAGAGATGATAAATCCTCATATGCCATATCTGAATGCTAGAAACAAAGACTTTAGTGAATTGTATGCCCTTCTCATTATATACCTATCTGCTGTATCGTAACTAGACCTGTCAATTCTAATTGAAAAAGGTAACGAAGTATAAAAAAATTGACGTTTTTTTATTTATACTTTAAAATTACTTTCAGTTAATGATTTTTAAAATAAACTTTTTTGGTTTTGGTCCATTGTCAACTAAAGACTAGATAAACTGAAAACAATAGGTATAGCATAAATATGAATGAAATTTCAACCATTTTTCATAACTTTTTTTTTTTTTTATTTTTTTTGTTGATTTTCCTCTTGGTTATTTTTAGAGGGTATCCATTTGAAAAGTTATTTTCAAATACCTCATGGAATTTGCTCTTGTTACAATTTTGTAGATAGGAATTTGTTGTAAATGTATATAATGAATTTGCATAAAATATTTGAAAATTCGAGGGGATTAATAAACATATTATATACTATATATATATATATAATTAACAGACTTAACAATTTAAAGTTTAAAAATTTCAGTGCCTGTTAAAAATTTTACCCTGAGCAAAGGTAAATGTACTAAAATTTTTGAAAATGCTTTAAGATAACTAATGAAACTTAAAAAAAAATGTTATAAGCAAAAATATCCGTAAAAGTTAATTGCCATAACAGTTAATCAGAATTCAGAAGTCGACAAACGGAAAATGATTGCTCATCATAAAAAAAAAACAAATAAAAATTAGTTGAATTAATAAAAATTTAAATACTTAATAAATTACAGTGGGAAAATTTGAAACTTCTCGCAATTACTAACACTATCTATCCTATCGAATATCGTAGAATTTATAATTTACCAGCAGATTTACCTGGCGTTGTCAGGGAGCTGTATTGCCCAAACCGGTAAACAAGTCGGAACAAAGTTCTATTATATCTAGTTTAGTTATCGCAGTATTTGAGTAGAGCCCAAAAATTAGTCTTTTGGAATACAGGACAAAAAAAATTAACAAAATCAAACAAAACCTCAAAAACCTCAAAACTCGACCAAAATTTGTTTTAACCAAGGGTTAAAAAAAGGGTTAATGAATTCGAACAAGTACACGGAACAAATTCCGTTAGCTTAGAAGAACATTTAAGCGAAATTCTAAGTTAATCGGAACCAGTTGACTTATCAAAACTTGGCTTGACCTGCCGGGTGACCAATGGTTTTCACGAATGCTTTACAAACAAACAAACAAATTTTCAAAAATAATTGAAGCATCCTTACAACAATTTAAAAAGTTTTCCCTCAAGATATTTACCACAGGTTAATTTGTAATTCATCTCAGATAATTTGTAGGTATATATTAATTATGCGAAAAATTGTTCTTCTCTTATTGACAAAATTAACGATGCAGACATTTTATTATCAAATTAAGCCAATGATTTAAAAAAATTTCCAATTATGGATTCATCGTTATATCAAAAAAATAGCAATAAAATTGATAAATTTTTGGAATAACAACGGATTGCCAATTTTGGAAATATTAAATGTTAAAAAATCTTAAAAAATTGTGAAAATTGTGAATTTAAAAAATTGTAATTATAAAATTGAAGAAATGAGAAAAATTGCTTCCAGGTTATAAAAACGACTTCGTAATATGGTGTCAGATAGGAGGAACGATTTTATATATATACGAATTCTATGTACTATACTTCAGTTTCAATATAAATATTGATTAGTTTCCCGAAAGTTAGTCAACTATCAGTTCAGTTTCATCTGTAGAATGAATTTGATATTGTTATGTGAAGATGGAATCTAGGGCATAAAATAGAAAAAGCTTAAGTGATTTTAACTATTCTGAGAGTACCTATTCCAGGAGTCTTAGATTATTTATTCATAATGTTTAATTGCCGCCTTGTTTATGTTCAATATTAAAATTTGTGTACCATTCCGCCATAACGATTCAGTCTGTGGTAGTCATAAACCTCGTGTATCATTCGATTTTACTTTATTGCTTCTTGGGCACAAGTTTTTCATTATTTTTAATTTTTTGGCGAAGCAACGAAGTAAGACATCTAGCAAGATAGAATCCTTCCACCATATTATGGTTTTGTTGTTTAAGGAAATTTCAATTCTTGACTACTTTAACTTCATCTGGTTTAACCACAGTTGAAATTTTATATTTATCGATATTTAAAAACATTTTATAATATTGCAAGACCATTAAATAAAATTGAAATTATGATAGAAAATAATAATTTTGATCACGTTCTTAAATAAATTTTAAGAATTTTTTTTTGCTTCAGCACTTTATTTGTTAAAAACACTTTAAATAGATGACATCACACTTTAAACAGATGGATATGTCGACTGATGTTATTATTAAGGTTAATATCCAACCAATTAAGAAAAAAACAAAGAAATAAAGAAGTTATTTTAATATCTACTCATTTTGTATTCTACTCACTAATAAAATTTTTGGAATAAACTCGAAATAAAAATTTGTGGGTTCATTTATAGCCTCAAAGTATGCACCAAAGAAAAAGTAAAAAAACGGCGAGTAATATAACACCTGAACAATATTATGATTTTAATTCTAGTTACTTTGTCTGGAGGAGTAAGAGTTGTGATATTACATGAAAAAACCATTAAAAAAATCCTGTCTTAATGGGGTTATGGAAAATTCTATACCGTTAGTTTACATTGAATTGTTGAACTTAGGATTCCGCAACTTTATTGGAGAATGGAGAGTCGAAAAAAAAACATTTTGAATTTAAAATAACGTTTAAAGGTATAACAATTATCCAATATTCAGAATTATAAAATGAATGCATAGAAAAGTATTAAAGGGGACATGGTAAGTCTGCATACAATATAATACAAATATACTATATAGTTAATAAGAAAACCTTTTAAATTTTTTTTCAACCAATTGGTGTTTGTTTTTCTTTATTATTGTGTCCTAATGCTAAAGAAAAACAATAGTTTCCAGTCTTAGGGTTTCAGGGAAAGATGTAAATTCTTAATGAAATAAAGAGTTGTTGTTAAATAATGTCTTAATTCGTGATACAGCGAATTCTAAAATTTAAAATTTTTTATTTTAAGTATTTATTTGAACTTGTCTTTGTTAAATATTTCATTGAAATGATATTAAACCCTCAGAGACAAACCTTAATAATTTAATATTTTTTAATTAAATCCAAATGGAAGCTTTACACTTCTTTAGTACAATTATATTGTATTTCGTCCTTAAACTGATTAGAAGTGAATATTCCAGCAAGTGAAAAATAAATTAAGGTTAAAAAAAAAGGAAATATATTTAAATATATTAATTATATTTAATTAAAAAACTTCTAATTTTTTTTTAGATGCAGATGATATCAAAGACACAAAAAATGGGAACTTAATCTAGTGGTTATTAACAATGTGTTGCTTTTATGTGCTAACTGTTAGGCTAATAAGCCTGTTTATTTTTTATTAAAATAGATTTAGACAGTTACAAAAAAAACTGTTATAAATCTCACTTAACTAGCTAATCTATATAAAATTTTCATAACTCTGTTTAGAAGGATGCTTATTGAATTAATAATGAATTTGCAACCATGGCTCCAAATTGGAACTAAATACCGGATTTTAGAATGAAAGTGAGAGTAAAAGACTAATTTTGCTACATGTTCGCTTAATCTAGGACATCTTCCAAAGGCACCTATTAGTGACATTATTGTTTTAATTTTTTAATTTATATTTTCCAAAATAGGTCTTCACCAATAACTAATCCTAAGTATTTCATCGATTTTACTTTTTGTATTTGTTGTTGGTTAATAGTAATTGATAGGTTAATGTACTCGTATATGCAAAAACAAGATGGTCATATTATATTTTTATTTTTAGAATTCATCTTAATGAATTCCGCATAAAATTTAAACATGAGATAGTATTAGGCCTTATTACATGTAGAAAAATCTTAGATTTTCAATAAATATAATAACTTTTTTGTATTTTAGATATATTATTCTCTGACTGTGAGTTATATTATTCAATTAAATTTTTTTATATAATTATTAATTATTGATTAAGCCATTTGAATCCAATGACGAAAGGGGTTGAGTCAATTTCAAAAACAAGATAAAAGTTTTCAATGCGATTCGAATCCGAGTTTTTTGCAAGGTAAGGACGGCACGCTTACAACTGTGCCACGCAACCATTCTACATAATACTTGTAATATATACGAATTATAAATATCAATACAACGTTTTATGAAGTTTCACTGCAAAACATGTATTTAAAAATCTGCATTTCTTTCTGCATTTCTGTCTTCTGTTCGGAGACTACGTATGGTTTCTTTAAAGATAAATTGCACAAAGAAAATTTTAATTTTATTTTAAATTCATAATATTCTACTGCAAAATTTGTTGTGTACTTCTATAATTAGTGTTATTTACTACAAAAAAGAAACCAAAAGAACGATTTATTGTTTTAATTTTAAAGCAATAAATTTAAAAAAGAAAAAAATGTAACAGTAAACCCTCAAAGTATACAAACTTTCAACTATTATAGTATTAAATTGAGTACCACCATGTTAAATCAAAATTTAATAGTTCTTTATACAACTCTTTTAATGATCATTTAAATTATTCATTTAAGATTTAAAATGTTGCCTTAGTGGTTAAATAGTTTTTTTTACATATATATATATATGTACATTTTGTGAGTTGTCGTTTCTATAGAATCAAAACAAAATAAAAGTTTTTTATATATTTCATTGCTAAGTGTAAAAAATTGCATGATTTTATTAGTATACCCTATACAATGTAATAAAAAAGCACTATTTATTTAAAACATTCTGTATAATAGTGTTAAAAATTCAAGGAAGCAAGGAAAACCGAATTTCAAATAAGAAAAAAAAGTTTTTAAATAAATACAGGAACTAAATAGAAAAATGTTAACAAACACAGGATATTACATTTTCCTGAACACGTTTTTGCTGTGTTGCGGTTTCTTTAGCTGAAAACGAATTGCATTCATACTAAACGCCATTTATCAAAAATCAATAATTTGTCAATGCTTTTTTCGCTCTTAATTTTATTAAATTCGAATTAATTTTATAATGGTAAATAATAATAAAAACCAAAATTAGGATTTAGTTAGTGATAAATTGAATATTAAATTCTAATTTTAGAACAATTTAAGTATAAAATATCGAAAAATTTAAAAATTTCTAATCGGTATCCCTGGAAACAGATAATCTGTGCAGTTTTTCTAATTTTGGGGGAGAGAGAGTTAATAACATCTAATATAAAAAGAAATAAAAGTAATAGATAGTCTAAATGTTTGATTGCTTGTTGCCTAAACATTTTTAAACAAAGTTCGATAATGTAACTGTATTAAATTGTGTTCAAATCTTTTTCTGAAGCATACCCCACTCCGTGCAATAAATTTATTACAATACTTTTAAAAATTTTTTAAAGTAAGAGTTTGAATAGTGAACTTTAAATAAAATTAAGCCACGATTCACCATTTGATTATTAAAAATCTAAGACGTTAGAGTGCCTACCTTTGGTTTGATTCCCGGTAAAAATAAAAAAAAAACTTTTATCTGGCTTTCGAAATCGATTCAGCCACCATTCGCCATTGGCTTATTGAACATGTTATAAGGCCTTGTACTATCTCATGTTTAGATTGTATGTGATGTGTTCAGTAAGATGAATTCTATTATTAGGAATATAATATTCTATGATGGCATAGAAAGCCTTATTAGCCTAACATTAGTACTTAAAAATAAAACAAGTGTGTATTAATTTTTTTTCCATTTATTTCAGAGATTAATGTTAATACTGTACCTGTTCGCTTCCTTCAAGTTTTGTTCTAAATTGAGTACAAGACTGTTTAATATGCAAAGATCACTAATATCTTATTATCTGTTTATTTTTTTACATCTTAATAGTATACCTTAATAATTCGACATTCTTTGACCTTTGAGAAAGAATTCAATGAGTTCTACTAATATTAGAATGATATAATATTATTAATTACTGAAATATCTTTTATTATCCTCAGGAAAAAAAGTTTTTTAAAAACCCAAAAGAATAAGAAGGAAAATAAATTTTGTAATAAATTGTATAAAATATTGTATATTTAGGATTTTAAATTAAACTAAATGTTTTGTTTTTAAAATAAACTATTAAAACTTGTAACGTCCTTTAAAATTAAAGACCATTTAAGGTACAGTCTTTCAAAAAAACTTATTAAGTATGTTGGCATTCAAAGACTAAAAGATTGCTCTTCATAGTTGTATTAAAATATTACCTTTTTTAATTGCTAGCTATTCCATTTAAAAAGGGACTATAAAACAATATGGAGCATTTCAAAAATAAAAGAAACCATTTTAAACTGATGTCAACTACTGATAAATGCTTCACCTTATTACAAAGTAGTCACATAAAGTCAATCTACAAAATAGAAAAAAAATCATTAAAATTAATTGGCATAAAAATGGACTAAACAACAATGGAGAAATGTTGGAGAAGCAATAAATTTCAGTTTAGTTGTTAATTTAAACATTGTTGTTACATAAACATCGTTAACATAAAATAGGTTTTTTATGAAGCTACACTAGTTTTTTTTATGTAGCAAAGTGTACCTATTGTATATGATTACAAGATGTAAATATTTTTTGTTAAAAAAAGTCCCCTGTCTTATATAAAGTATAGAAACTCTTAAGTAATCATAGTTTGCATAGTGATGCATAGTTTGTTAAATGTTTTTTTAAGTGCTAACTGTTGCGTTTATAGGGTAATAATAATATTGTTTTTATTAGGATTTATCTTAATGAATTTCACTTACAAGTATAATATTTGAGATGATATATCCAAAAAATTGAGTACATATTACTCAGGCCAATTACTATCCGATTTTCATATTTAAATCGTTTTTTTTTAAATATTCAACACGAATTCACATCCATCTAAACATGTTTCCGAAATTTTCCAATTTTTATTCATAATTTCGATGTTTTAATTTTCAGTCATATAGAAATATATATATACCGCATATTTATCCTCCATCCTTGAATTTCGAGGTACAGACAGATACTAGTTAACTTTTCAATACTAATTAAAGTTTATTAAAAAATTTTTTTCTGAAGGAAAAAAACTATGTATATCAATTCTACAACAGTCACGTCACTAAGAAATGTAATTTAAAGTTCAGGTTTTTTGTTTTATTTTTCCAATTAAATTCTGAACAAAATTCTGACAGATAACGGAATTATCTAAAAAAATGTTATCAATCATTTTAAAAATAATCATGTTTTTCATATTTGATTAATGTTCTTCAGACCTGTCAAAAATTTTTCTGTATTTTATTACCGTACATTATTCCCATAACCAATCAATCTTTTATTGATTGACAATTTAACAATTGTCTTTCGAACTGACAAAATTTTTAACTCTAAAACCTGTCACCTTTTAATTAACGGTGCAAATCAACGATTATTTTTAAAAATCTTTATAATTTGTTCTTTTAAATTCAAATGGAATTTAAAACAAGATTGTGAAAAATAAAGGTTTTTATAAAAGCAAATTTCCAAAATTAAACAATGTTCGAAGATAAGTTTTGGATGAAGAATATATTCAAAAACAAATATATACTCGTATAAGTAAAATTTCTATAAATCAGTAGGAAATCCGTAAATTTTAAGGAAATCCTATATAATATAATATGAGAACTTTCATTTTTCTATATTACTTTAAAAAAATTGGAAGTTTTCAATTTACAGGGGTTTAAAACTTATAAATTTTTAATTTTTAACCCTTTTGGACTGAAAAAGGAATTTTACTGAATTGTGGGGGGGCCACAAAAAATATATGCTTTATTGATTCAAACTTATTTTCAAGGATCTTTCAAGGAAATTTCAAGTTTATAACTCAATTCATTTGTAAAATAAAAAGGTTTAAATATTTTGCAAATTTTGAGTTTTAAATAACGGTAAATTAAAATATCGTATGGTAACACTATATTTTTTTTTTTTTTATACTTAAAAAGCTTATGAAAGCAATTGCTGCTTGGTGTGAAAGCATTAGTCGCTCTCAAACTCTAAGGCTGATAAATCTAATAGACCTTTATGTTCTTTTTTAAAATCATTCTTTAGATCTTGCTTTAATTAGTCAAATAGTAGAGTAGTATAAGTTAAAACTAGTAGGAAGACAGCAGAAATGAGCACTTTTATTAAAAAGTATCATATATATTTGATAACACGAGCATCATTCAAAGGACTGGATAAAAGGATTGGATAAAATTAGCTGTACTTTTCTAATCGAAGATGGTTACATTATATTTTATAGGTTTTATATATTTTTCTAGAATATTAGAATATACATTCTTAAGTTAACCATTTCTGAAACCTTTAATTCTTTGATAACTTCTTTAAATTGAAAAAACAAAATATTTGTTTTATTTAATTATAAAAATTTTCAACAACTCTAGAATTAAAATCAATAAACGCTAGCAGTTGTAGTCTTAAATTGAGGTTACTAGAATAATGGACCAATACCTTTAATTTATACGAGTATATGTTTTAGAATTATAAAAAATTATTAAAAGATAAACTCCAAAAATATATTTAAAATCCACGAAGTAAGTTGTAATTACTTTTGGATCAAGATACAAAAAAAAAATATTTATAAAATATTTTTACCCAGATTAAATATGAAAATATAAGCCATTTACAAAAAAGTTAAATATTTTTTTTTTGTTTTGTAGATTACCGCATATACCATAAGTGCACCAAATTAATTTCTTTACTAATAATTACCATAAATGTAATAGGTAATCCTTTCCTTAGGACACACAAAATATGAAACCTAATATAAAAATGTTTTTGTTTTTTTTTTGTAGAAATCCCAAAACAACCTAGGGTGTACCTTCCAGTCATTTTGAATCCATAAAAAAAAGAGTGTCGTAGAAAAGGGAGATCTTATTGTTGGGTAACAATCTTATTATTGAAAAACAAATATGTCCTAAAAAATCCAAAATAAAATAAAATTATTTAAAAAATGTTTGGTAAAAGTTTTAGGATTCAATAATTGTAATGGAGCATTCTAACAATTGGAACGTCGTCTCTCCTATTTGAACTAGCGTAAAATTATGGGGGATATGGTTTTTGAATGAAATACTAAGCATTTAATATTTAGC
Organism: Dolichopus griseipennis; assembly: GCA_963082915.1. Taxonomy (NCBI): domain Eukaryota; kingdom Metazoa; phylum Arthropoda; class Insecta; order Diptera; family Dolichopodidae; genus Dolichopus; species Dolichopus griseipennis. The sequence goes on along the minus strand of OY720443.1, from coordinate 47,414,544 downwards.
AGGTTTAATCTTGGAGTTGATAACAAATTCAGAGTTTCGAAAATTTTTTTAGTTGCCGTTTGAATACCGAAGCATCCTTTATTTTAAATACCTTACTTCAATATACGTATATTTGAAGGGGTTCAAAGTTTAGAGGCCTTCAATTCAATACCTCGGTTTTAATAATTCGTTTTAAGGGGTTCCTATTTTAAGGAACAGTTCCTATTTTACAAATATTTCTCAAAATGCCGTAAATAAGGAAACTTATATTTCGTACGCAAATGTAAATTGCTTTAATTTCAATACGTGATTTTTTTTTACTCTAGGTGTTAAAAATCTAATGAAAGACATCGCAAGTGTAGCGATATGCGATTTGTTCCTAGCAATAGTTGAGGATTGTTACTGTTAATCCTAAAAAAACAGCTGAATCCTCTTATACCATATTAAAACTAGTTACAACGGAATGACTATTAATTTTTTTCTAATCATTATTTTAGTTTGTGGGAAAACCATGGAATTTCTCTAAGGAAATCAATATTTTGTGCTAAATCTGGAGATTTTGTTCAATGTAAATTGTCATTATGTACATAGCAGGGAGAATTAACAATGTTGCGTAAAACTTTATTTTTAAAAACTTGTATTTTGCTTACATACCTTTGTTTGGCACAACCCCAAAGTTGAATTCCATACAACCATATATGTTTTATGACATGATTGTAAACTAACACTTTGTTATAAAATGATAACTTAGATTTTCGACCAGTCTGTAATTTTCTCTATATTTATTATATAGTTCTAATTTTTTCTTTTTAATGTGTTTTTTTTCACCTTAGCTTGACATCTAGTGTCATTCCTGAGCAAAAGATCGGAACATTCACATTGTTTAAAACGATTTTTGATGGATTTATTATTATTTTATTGGGGAAGTTTACTTATGAATATTTTGAAAAAACAAAAGCTAGATGGGTACCAATAAATATTGGTACTGATTCGAAACAAAAAAACCTCCTAAATGTAAAATCGAATTTCCTTGGTTTCTAAAAATCAAAATGATTTTATTAATTCCTACCGATTCTTTGACTAAGAATGAAAAAAAATTTTCCTAAATTATTACCTATAATAAGTAACGGTTTATTCTCATTCCTTTTTTTCATGTCCCTTAGCTACTTATTTTTGCTCTTTCTTTCTGTTTTTTTTTTTTTTTATCGAAGGGATATACAAGTAATCATTAGAGTTTTCTATTTTTTACTTCAATAGTTTTTCTTCTTATTCCAACTTTGCAGTGTACACACATCTTCTTGTATTTCTCCCTTTACTTTACATTTCTACTTTTTCCAATAATAATTCGGCTTACATTAAGTTTTAACCTTTCCTAATTTGCGATAATTAAATTCTTAAGGATAAAAATTCTTCTTAAAGTTTTCTTCTTTGGGATTTAAGAAATTCCAATCACAGGTCAACCACAAGTCAACTTAATATGTGGATTTTAGTACAGTCCAAAAGGAATTGATTTTGGATATTTAATTTAACTTCTTTCTGTTATAATTACACATACTAATGAAATTGGTATTAAATTTATGTATAGATTCTGATATGCGATCAAGTGTGTGAGTATTTCTCTAATTGTGTTAATTATTATTATTATAAATATACACGTATAATTCAATCTATTTCAGTTTTTGTTTAACATGGATTAATACTAATATCCAATTCAAATCAGTTTTTAATGTGTATGACTTTTTATAAAGGAGGCAAAAGGAAATCCGTTAAAGACTAGTTATAAAGAATCTAGTTTATTGCCGCAATTAATTTTTATTAGCAAATGTTATGATAATCTATAAGTTTAAAATATTATAATTTTTAATTTTTAAATGTCTAAAATTAATTTTTTTTTCTTTTTGGAAAGCTTCTTTGAAATCCGCCAAAGGTTCTTTTTGTAACTTAGATAAAGGTTCTTTTTGTAATTGGACATTTTTCCTAAAAAAGAGCTTTTAAAAAGTTTCACTTTCTCCATAGTTTCCAACAGTGTGTACTAATCCTTGTGTTAAGTATACTTATGTAGTATTACTATACTCTTTGAAATAAATAATTAAAAATTTAAATCAAGTGTAGAGAAGATGTCATAAAAAAATTTGCAGATGTAGTTGTAAGACTCATTCAGTTGTCACAAACTGACTGAAAAATATTACTCGCTGTCACTCACAACTTATTTAAAGAAATACTCTTTGTCATTTGGCGGAACTCTTTTCCAAATCGCACCTTCAAATTGTGGAGAAAAATTCAAGAGAGAAGTCAACTTTATCTTTCTGGGTTTTGTCTTCAGCTCATGATAGACATTGTGTCTCAATGTTTCAGCCAGTATACTGTGCAAGTAGATTGGGTGCTTCTCCCATTATTCTGGCTAAGGGAAGAGATTTTAGTAAGTGAGTCAAATCTTATACTACAGGGAGTTTAGTATTTCAGGTGCCGTTTGAAAGTTTTTTCCTTCCTTAGGAAAAGAATTAAAATTTCCTTCCGTTTTTTTTCTAGTTTCTAGTTTTTGATTTTTTATCAAAATTTAATGGAGCAGAATTTAATTTGACATTTAAACACGAAAACGGACGAAAATTTAAAAAACAGATCTGTAATACAGGTAACAATAAAAAATATACATATAAAAATATATACGTAAACTAAATTGAGTAGAGGAAAAATATACCAAGAAAGAAGATTTAAATATTGTCCCGTCTATACATATTTACATTTTAACCTTTAATTAAATTTTTTACGACTTTTTCAAAAATAAAAAAAACAATATTAAAATTTTATTTTTCTTTTATTTTAAAATATAAATTTAAATCCTAACCTTAAAAAACGATCTGTAGAAAGGACAAAATGCAAGGAAATTTTGTTAGTAGATTATTCGGATAAACACAAAAAAAAAAACTGGTTTATACATCTAGATATTCTACTCTCTAGAAACAATTCCAAAGCACAAAGTTGTAGCGTAATAGGTAAAAACAAGCCAGTTAGCCCTAACATTTGAACTAAATGTTGTTTGAAATAAAAAATTTTTAATCCTTCATGTCCAGCATCAATTAATATCAGATTCTCGGAATCCCTACAATTTTGAAACAAAAGAAAAAAACGATAGCAAATAATTAAATAACAAAAGTAGATGCTAAGTTAGTAATTATAATGTCATTTAAACTTTATTTTGTGGAAGACAGTTTACTAAGACCTTATTTAAGTAGTACAAGCTATTATTATTAATTATTTCGTCTCTTTAAATAATTTTTTTTAAACCTTGGATAGACTCAAAAGTATGGATAGGATCACAATCGAAAAGTAAATCGATCTAGCTATATATGCCATCGTCCGTACCCTACAAATTAGTTTTTATTCTATAGCCGTCATCGCTATTCAAAATCTAGCCGGTTTGCTCCACGAGTTCGAGTAGCTGACATACAAGTTTTTCTTTTATATGAGCATTACTCTATACCTAATCAATATGGATGGCTGCAATTTTGCCAAAACTAGTTTATTTTAATGGCCAAAGTTTTGAACCCAACAGCCTTCGGAAGCATTGCCGAAGTCCTAACAACTACGCCATCCATCAGATAAACTGTAATATATTAATTCCAAAAAAAAAAAAAGTTTTTGAATTCTATAATAGAATTTATCCCATTTCAATTATGATTTTCTAAATTGACATCGACATTGACAGAAATTCCACTGGCCCTTCCCCTTTTTTTTTTGACAACTGTAAAATAAACAATTATTCTTGTTATGCTAATCATCAACATTTTTTTTTCGATTCTAATTTTCATAAATTATTTTTTGTTTTAAAATCCCATTAACATCCAAAGACAATTAATGAGAATTTTACAATTTTGTAAAATCTTAAATATATTTTACATTGTCTCTGGATAAATACTCAAACAATTAAACAAATTTTTTCATATCTTTAACAATAAATAACTTATGGAAGAATCTGGTACACATAGGGTAAAGTATTTTTACAATATTCCTTCAGCATTCTAATGAGTTTGAGTGATAACCATTGTAAATTGTTATTTGAAAAATTTTCTTTAAAAGGGTAATTAGAAAAAAATATACCTACGTTGAATTTTAATATAAAATGCCGAGCAAATATTTTTCAACATGTTCTTTCATTCGTTTTATAACTTTTTTCCAATTTTTAACGTATTTTTTCATAGCTGTATAACATTTCTGAAAATTAATAATACTGAAACCAAAGTATATAATGAGTTCAATTTATCACAAAAAGAATATTGTGGGGGATCTGATTTTAATGGCTAGACATTTGATGACGACATTACATAGCACAACATTAATTTTGTTTCCCAATCATTTAAAATATATTATTTTAAATAATATATAATTGGTACGCGAAATAACTGTAAATTAAATAGAATCGTTATATTATATAATGAACATGAAAATTCTTAAATATTATCCACATTTGTTTTCACTGAATTTTCTTAACACGAAAATTCTACAAACTGTTACATCTATTATACCATGTGTGTGGGTGTTATTGAAGAACGTAAAATTTTTAAGAAGTAATGGAAATAAAATCTTCAGTAATTTTATTCAAGTCTTGCAGGCTTTGTATAATTATATATGTATTAATACATTTACTGCACTTAATACATATATAACTTATACCGTTATTAAAAGTTATATTCTTTAAAACCTATCTAAAAAATTTTTAATAAATGGTTTCATTTTTCTCAAAAAATAAAAAAAAAAAATTAAGGAGCGGTGCAATATCTTGATTTTTAAAATTTTGTTGCAAAGATTGGCTGTACGAAAAAAGTTCCAAAAAATTTTTATGAAACTTTGTGGAATTTTTTCGGATAAAGTTCCGTTAAAGGGTGTTCATAGATTTAAATGACATCATCACATAACGTCACTTTATATTTCCAAGCTTCCGAGATATTATGTTAATCTAGTGTTATCAACACTAAAGACATTCTGTGTTACCGATTTTTCGATTCTGTGTTATCGAAAGCTGAGGGCTTTGCAGCCAACATTAAAGCTCTTTATAATTATATTTTTACATACCTATTTCAATAACAAAACATTTAAAATTACGGATATTACCACCTGTAAACTCTCCTTACACAAATTATCAAAATCCAACTTAATATTGTATTTTGCTATACAAGATGCAGTAAAAAAAAATTATTAAAACGTTGATGATTCTAGTTGTCAATATAAACTATACTTATTTTATACTGTTGGAGGTGATTACATTTACATCTACTTATGACCCTTTTCGTAAGTAAAAAGTACCAAACTTGGAAAAAAAGTGGTTAGAAATTGGGGACTTTTTTAACTTGTGCATACAGTCGCCAAAATCTTATTCTATTTTTTAAGATATCAAAGTTTATTACCAAAATGTTTTGTTTATCTAGAGGTTTGGATTTACAAGTTAAAAAAAAAAAAAAAAACGAGATATTGGTTTACGAGATTTTAAAAAAAGAGATATCGTACTCAACCCAAACATGATAACATTTATGTTAATTTCAAAGTGTTTTTTTTTTAAATGAAAACCTTCTTGGTATTTTTATATTTTATGAAATTTTTAACTAATTTTAAATTTAAATGGAATTGTTTCGGTTGGCGTTACCATGGTCCTATTTATTTCGAAACTTTTCTAATTTAAGAAACTTTGAAGAAATTTTAAGATTTTTTTTAAATAGAAAATAAGAAAAAGAATGACTGTAACCATGACTTTGAATTTTGTGTGGTTTCTTAAAAATAAAAAAACTTTTTCTTAATTTTTAAAAATGGGGGTGGGGGAAGGAATGACATGATTCGATTTTGAAAAAATGATTTTGAGTATTTTTTTTCAACTACATACTCATATATTTGATTCATATCTTCTTAATCTTCTCCTTCACTTAATGTTAACTTGGCATATGAAGTTTGCATTCTCTTTTATTCAAATTGGCTTTGAGATCAAAGTTATATAATTCCCCGTGGACTTTTCGCAAATTTTTTGACTCAAAAATTCCTAGCGGGAGTTTTGACTCTGGGTCTACTCTTATAAGTCTCACTCACCGAGTAATTAAAACCATATGTCCTGTATTAAGTTTAATAATATTTAAGTATAATATTGTCGAGATTTGAAGCGATAAAGTTATTTTTTTGTAGTAATCATGGTAACGGAGCAGTCTGATCAGCATTCTTAATTCAATTTTTGTTAATTTATTTATCATTATAAACCATTTTTTGTTTGAAAAGTTGAATTCCTACACGTATATACCAAATGGTTGTATTCGTTCCGCTTTTTCGTGGTGTTTTTAAAAAAAATCCAAAAACAAAAACTTTCATTAGCAGATGTACTCCATAGCACAAATTTTTATACACGATATGGTATAAAATATAGGATATGGCAAAACCACCGATATGGTTTGAATGTTTAATAACTTTTTTTATTTAATGGTTAATTAATATTAAGTATTATTTTTTTGTTATACATTATATTAATGGGGAATATTTTTAGCTTAAGTAGAAAAATTATATCTCGCAAGTGGTGATCATTTTCGGCTTCGCACATTCGTGCTCTTTCTAGTACATTTTCCATAACTTTTCGTAAGTTTTGATCGCAGTTCTGTTGTGTACAGAACAGTACCATTTCCGATTCCCCAAGTTTTCCTCACAAAATTCTGAAATAAAAATAAAAAATATAAATAAATTTAAAAAGTTATTAAACATTCAAACCATATCGGTCGTTTTGCGCCGCCTTGTAGTACAAATTTTAATTGAAATAAAATGTTCATGGTTAACCGCTTTGTTTATTAAAAACAATTTATATTGACTAAATAATTACACATTTTCTTATTTAATATTTAAAGAACCTAAATAAACAAAAACCATTAAGAGAAAAAGTGTTTATGGAGAATTATTAAATAGTGAAAATTGGAATAGTTTTGTTTTCTAAGCTGATAGATAGATAAGATATTAAATTTAATAGATAACTATTTAACTAAAGGGTGTTAAGAATTAATATGTAAAACTATTTTCTCGTTTTGTTGTTAAAAAAAGATGCATTTGAGATTTATTGTGCAAGCAGGTGTTGTTTTATTATTATTTACTCTTTCACACTTTATTTTCATTTCTTTTACTCTGGTTTTCTATATTTTTTTTATTTAAATTTTTTTATGTAATATGAAATTTGTACCTTAGATATTAGACTTAGATTCTAAAGGTAAAGAAAGGAAAATTTGAAATTTTATTATAACAAGGGATTTTTTTAAACTAAGTCAAATATATGTGGTTCCGGAGTCATGGTTAATATTTTTATGTATTTAAAATCTGTCATTTTGAACTTTAATGATTATCAAAGGTATTTCTAATATGTTCTATGGGGATTTCAAATTACAACAACAGTTTATTTTTTTTATATGCTAGTCAAACTCTAGAGTCGAATTCCTTTATTCATAGTTATTTGAATAGATATGTAAGCTTGGTAATGAATTTAAGGAACTGGAAGGAAAATAGGATAGAATAGAAGAGTTGGGAAGTAGGTAAGAAACGAACTTAGATGGGTTCTTTGAAAAGTTGAAAATTGTATAATGGTAAATTTCTATCAGAGGGGAATGCATTCGAAGGAAGCCTGTTCCATATTCTAGCAGTTTTCACAATGAATGAGTTTACCTAACCAGTTTTAAACCACCTAGGAATTTTCACTGTGTAGAAATGAGCACTAGAAGCCTCCCTGATTTTGCCCTGGAATTGCTTAAAAGGAGGCATTATTGATTTTAATTCAGTAGAGCAAGTTTCAATACCTACAAGATATATATGACGATGTGCTAAGAAAAGTTAAAGTAGGCTGGGCGGAGAGGTTAAGTTGTCCTTATTTATTAAATTTCTAGATATTTTTAAGTTTTCATATTATACTAGCCAAAAAAAAGACAGAAGCAAAATTACAGCTTTATTTTAATAAGTTTGTTTTTAATATTTGACGTCACACAAGACTGGACTTTGAAGTAAAAAAACACTTGAAACAGACTGAAACATTGTACGAACACTCTTTAGGAAAAACATCAGCAACAATTTTATTTCATGGAATTTAAACAGGAGAGTCAGTAAGTTGACTACATTATCTGTTAACTCTGTCTTATGGAAAAAAAATAGAGTCAAGCAGAAAATCATTGTAATCAACAAGCGAAAATCGTTGTAATTTGAAGTTTAACAAATATATAAAACTCAAAACCTTTCAAATCTTAAATCCATTCAAATAAAAAAAAAAGGAATTAAAGACTAAAGTAAATAAATATAAAATAAACTAAAAATAAAATATGTTTGCATTACATTTCAGAAAACGCATCAGAGGAAAAACCGTTACAATTAGTTTGCGTGCTGGAAATATAATATCTTTGTGATTCAATGGCAACATTAAATCCAATATTTCTGTTATTATAGGAAATGGAATGTAATTTGGTTCGTGAAGTTGTTTTCTTAAATACATTAAGTTTTCCTCAAACTGAAATGTTTGTTTACACCCTTAAGGAACTTAGACAGTTCAGAATTCAGATACTATTCATAAGAAAACAAACATACAAAATGTACACAAGTTTTTAATACAATGTAATTTTATTCTTTAGACAGGCTTATTATATTTATTTTTGTTAAGATTTTCTTTTTTCTAATTAAATATAAGATAAACAAGTTAAAAATTCTTTTGTAAAAGTAATATAAAACTTTTTTAATAATAATAATAATAATAATAATAACAATGCTTGGATGCCAACAATATTTATAGAATATCATTCTTTTATTTATAAAAGTTGTATTTTGCAGAAAACGAGTACAATAAAAATGATATTTAACAAAAGAAAAGAAGTCATCACTTCTATGTAATTTCAAATCTAATTTTTGAACGAACAAAACCCAAACAATTTTTAATTTAATTCAACCGGTACCTTTATATAATATCTAAAGTTTTTAAAGACGCAATTAAGACCAGCGTCGAAGAGCGATTGAAAAAAAATACAAGGATAAATTGTAGGTGTCTTTAAAGCAGGATTGCCAGATTTCTTTCTGTAGAAAGCGCCACATTTTGAAAATTTTGTAACCCAAAAATGGATATAAACTGATACAAAAAGAATTTTTTAATTTTTCCTCAATTAAACATTAATAACTTTATTAAAATGCAATCGCTGCTTATGCCTCTAAGGCGGCGGTTACATAGTTTTCATTGAAATGCATATTGAAAAAATCAAGTATTCAGCAATAATATTGTGTGTGAATGGCGCTTTAGATAGTATTTTGATTTAATATAAAATTTACATATATTAATTAATATATTATTTTATTTTTATTGTAAAAATTTTTCTTCAAAAATTAAATAAATTCATAATTCAATAAAAGCTATAAATAACCCTACCAAAATTTTTTCAATTGAGTGAAAAATTGTTGCATTTAACTGGAAAAGAGTATATATAAGACTAAAAATAGATAAAATCGTAATCAACTATAAGTTATAATAAAGGAAAAATTGTATTTTTATCATAATTAATTTGCAGATGCATTGCATATGAATTAAATTTCATTTAAACAGCAATATTATTATATTTCAATTAAACGAACTTCAGTTTAATTTTTTTTTTTAATTTTGTTTTATTTTTACGAAGAGCAATTTTATACGTTTATTTTTCATTAACTCCACTATTTAATATCGGAGCAATGTTCTTACTCCAAACAGCAAAAAAAAAAATAAACTTTGTATGATAAACTTCCGGTTAAACGAACTGTTTCCTTTCACACTTACACATACATGCAAATGACATGCAAAGAATTGTAATCTTCATAAAATCTAAGAATGTCAAAATAATTGAATAGGTTAATCTAGGCACATAAGATAAACTAGGCTTACAATACATGTCAGGTGTCGAACACGAAGGTAGGGAGCTAGCGATTTTTCTACGATAAAATGGTTATATAGTTTTGCGCTCACTCGCAGCGTTTTATATGACCACTTATGAAAACTAATTATGTTTGACATATTTTTTTTTGAAAAATCGCTTGCTTCATCGCAGTCTGCGTAACCGCGGACTCAGAGTTAAGGTTTTTGTATGAAATATTAACTCACATTGAACGAAATAACAATTAGACGAAATTATAACGACGATTTCTTACATTTGTTACAAAATACATGTTCTAACAAGCAGATAATCGAAATTATCCGAAGCTGCTAAGCGGCTATGTAGGCCCATCAAACTTATCGTATTATATTATATGGAAACTTCAGTGTTCACTTCACATAGTTATATGCAAAAGTCATAGGAGAAACACTTTCCAATTATCATATTACATTCTGTGGTTAGTTGCAATCTTTTTAAACAGACCCTTTAACTATAGTACATAATAAAGTACATAGTAAAGAATACATTTTAATGAATCATAACAATAAATTTTATAAAATTATAATGGTCAAATGATTTTATTACAAAAAGAAATAACAAAATGGAGAAAAAAAAATTAATATGAAGATGATAATAAGTATTGTATAGTATGGGTATTGTATTTACAGTGAAATTGTTGTGTGAGAAAGGAAATTCGATATAAATTACAAATTATATGAAAAATAAAATAAGTGTGCAAAAAAATACCAAGAATTAACAAAGAAATAAATATTAATAAAATATTACAGTAGAATCCTTTTTAATTTATTTACATTTTTTCCGTTACCATGACGACGCTAAGAGATGTGATAAAAATGTAATTATTTAAATGACTTAATTTTTTTGTAAAATTTACAGTTATTTTTTAAAAACAGTAAAAATATCATTATTTTTCGGATTTAAATCTTTGTAACTTTTCAACTGATACTATGACAAAAGATAATAAAAAGTTGGAAAAGGAAGCTCATAACTTCAGTAAGGAACTGACACTTAAATAAATGTTACCTGCTATTGCGAATATGTTATTTCTTTAAAATGTTAACGAAATTACTTTGTTGTTTTATCGGGAACTGTTTGAAATAGAAAATTTTTCTCCAGAAATTTTATTTAATTTCTATTACCTTCGCTCTTCGTGATATTTATATTATAATCACCTTGTATGTTGAAAATCTTCCGTAAAATGGACAATGTAAAACTATAGGTACATAGTTTAGTTGGTTCTTCTTTCAAAGTTTCATTTTTAATGGTTTCTACTGTATATACGAAAACTACTTAAAATAACCATATAGTAACCATTTCTGCTGTACTATTAATTTTTATCTTTTTTAATAAACATTGTATAGCTGCAATAAAAAAATGGATACAAATGTTCTACTTAATTATTATTATTTTTCTTGTGGTTAGCTTATGTTTTCACTTAAATACGCAATTTGTAAGTGTAATAAAATGAAAAAGTGCAGAGTATTTTTAATTTGTTTTTTGTTTTTATTTGAATTAACTCAGGATAATTTTAATTGAGGTGCTGGAGAATTAAGATACAATATTTACTATGGAATACTATTGTTAATTGCTAGGTTTAATGAACTGCAGAATTTTTTTTCGAGTATTTGAAAATTTTATAACTTGCGTACATGGTTTTTATGAGTACAGAAACTGGTGGGAAAGTTTTAATATCGTATGCTTATCCGCCATTTTTTTTTTTCAAATTTCGAAATAACACTAAAACTAGTAAATTAATTATAAGTTAAGTAATTTTGAGGAATTTTACTGAACGTTTCTTTAATTTGCTTTGGCTAGGGAAAGTGCTTATCTTAAGTCGAATTATTGGTTTCAATTGAAAATAACTAATAACGTGGATTGTATATGTATTGAATGGCTGTAGTAGATATTTGTTTGTTGAAAAGACTAGGAAAGAGATAAATAAAAGTTTATTTGCATCTGTGAGTTGGAAATTTTTAATCTGCAAATTAATATTTGTGGTTATATAGTTAAACAAGGTACCTATATTGCATATATTTCGAAGTAAGAATTTGGTTTTAGAATATATAAATTGAATTAACCGTTTTGAATCCGATGCATTTTTTTAAGGAATTAAATTTAAAAATAAGTCATTTTTTTTTTTTTTAATTTTTATTTTCGATTTTTTGGGAACTAGGGACGAAGCCTATTGTACGATAAGTTTGAAAGAAAACATTAATGTTTTTTTAATTAATTTGTATTTAAATAAAAGAAAAGCTAAGTTTCAAGAGATAAGATTTGAACCTCTATTAAAAAACTTCAATTATTATAAATTTTCTTAAGGCTGTCTATAAATCATTTAAGCACTATAAGTAGATGGGAGTGTGGCATTTAAGAATTACAGGTAAATGAGAGAGTAACATTTCCTAAATGTTAAGTTTGTGAAAAACGGTACGTGGAGGTAGCAACAGAATCTTGTCTTTAATTTTAATACATGTTATTTGTCATGCCGTTAAATTTAGTTTAAACTCAGCTATAAAAATCTAAAAATTTTAAAATGTTTAAAAAAACTTTTTCAGAAATTATCTCAAGAAGATTTAGGAAAACACAATTAAAACTTCTAAAATTAAACCGAAACAATTGATATTCTTTTAGATCTGTTATTAAAATGGGTAGTTAAACAGGGTAGTTAAACAGTCTAATTCAGTTCAAAAATAATTTAAATTGATTTCTTTCGTACTTTTCAGTTTTATTTTTTCACTTTTCTTGACATTTTTACATACAGGTGGTTCTTGTTGCATTAAATCACCGAATTATAACCTATAATTGCGGGTGTTATATTTTATAAGTTGTTCTTCCCAATATTTTTTGAAATATGTATTATTATTACAAATTTACAATATTAAATATGACTAAGTACATAGGCCTTATCATTTATATATTAATCGGCTTATTCAGCCACAAAAGTGCCGGTCGCGGCTCATTAATTTTTTTTTAATAATAATAATAAGCAATAGAATATGAAAAACAAAAATTTTAAAACTGATCCAAAGGGATAACAAAATTTATTAGAAAAACTAAATAAACCTTAACTTTTTATCAAATACACTTTTTGGAAGTTCGAGCAATCTATAAGATTGTTTATATAAAAAAATTATTAACCACTTTAGATTATTCAACACACCGACTTCTTTTTATTGTAACCCACTTTAAAAATTAAAATTCTTATATAAATATTGAAGGCCATCTGCAATATTTTATTTTATTTTTTAAGACACTCTGTTTTGTGTATATATCATAAACATGTGTTTTAAGTGTTAATAATTTTCAAACACTTCAATAAGATGATAGGAAAGTGTAAAAAAAATATTGGAATAAATTAAAAATTGTTTTTTATTATAATTTTAAGAAGAAACAGAACATGGAATTTTTTTTAATTATGATGCAACTTTTAAAAATTTATTTCTTAATACGGAAGTATAAAAATATATATATAGCCTTGTAGTGACATACAGTTTTAGAAAAGCCTATAGGTTGCATTGAGCGTTAAATTTTTTTTACTTTCATTCAAAAATAAATTGAAAAATTTTCGCAAACTCTTGGGAATTGAAATGTAGATGTACATGATTACGGAATACTCATATAAGATTTTGGTCCTCTATTTTAATTTTTATAAATATTATACATAATTTTTAAGTTTCTTCAATATATTTATAAAATGCTTCAATTTTCAAATTGATACAATTTAATAATAACGAAAAAACAAAGCATGCCGATTTTATTTCATGACTAACAAAAATATGTAGAATTATAATAAAAATTTGCATATTTAAAGGCACGATATTGCAAAATTTTTATATGTTAAGTTATATTTATATTCCTTATTATTTCTTTCTCTTTAATTTTTACGAGATTTTAGACATGCTATAATTCAATTAATATTAATTTGATTAATATGAATTATTGATTTATTAAATGGAAGAAACTATTTTCAGAAAGACTTAAAGTTAAAGTAAATAACTATTTTTTAAGAAATAAAAAGTTTTAAAGCTTAGTCACATGTATTAAAAATTTTTAAAAATTATATTATTGCATACAATCTTAATTTTAAAATGTTTTAACTGTAATTTATTAATTTAAATCTTACATGTGTCGTCAAGCGTTCAAAATTCGAGCGATTTTCGCATTAAAGTTAGTGTTAACATTTATAAAAAAATAATTGAGCCGCGATTGAGAATTTTATGCCCAAATAAGCCCATTAATATATTATGTGATGATATATTATATGATGATGATAATTTTGTTCGTGTTTATGCATTTTTGAATATTTTATTAAATTAAATATTTATTTTTTGCTATTGAAAAATTGCAAAATTTTATTAATTTTAAATAATTAATCAATAGTAACGAATAACTAATAATATAAAGGCGTGTTTCGTTATGTGGCTAAAATAATTTAAATAAAATATTTGACAATCTAACATTTCAGTTTTTCAAACTCAAAAAAATAAAACATTACTCAGACTGACGGAAATGAATCTAATTACAAAAAGGAAAATACGACTGTCCGACAAATTTTGACAAATAAACTAGAAAAAAATATTTCCAAATAAACATCAGTTATTTGGATTTGAAATTTGTTAACGTTGGTATCAAAGAGCTCAGACCTATTAAATATTAGTCTCTCTTAACATACCCAAATTTAGCTCAAATTTACCGTAATCTATAGAATGGTGTGAGAATTAAAAAAACTCGACAGATTTTAAATTTTTCAAATTTTCTTTAAACCTCACTTGTTCACGAATAGCTGGTGAATTAATTTCAGGGCGAATGCTTCAGTTAATTTTTGTTTACTAATAAATTTTGTTGCTACGTACCATAATTTCGAAATATTACGGGTATACCCAGAGTTACAAGATTTTTGCTTTTAAAATTCCTTTTTTGAATGTCCAATTTCCCTTTTTTACTATTTAAAAATACGAGAATTTTTACCAAAATTCGTGCAAAGAGTTTGTTCTGTCTTCGTAATTTATTTTTATAATTCGAAATAACTATGTGTATTTTACTAAAAAGTTGATTTAATTCAGAAAAATTTATATTAATCTGGCAAAGGGGTATACCTGCGTATGTATTAATCTATAGAAACTGGGTAGCCAAATAGACTTAAGTTTACGAGATTTATTAAGAAAACTCTCTTTATTACATTTAAAAGAAAATTAAAAACCATTGTTTTATGCAATAACTAAAAGGTTCTACTTTTCATACTTCTAAATACATTTGTGTATATAAAGATTTACCCAGCACATCAGACTATATAATTATGTTGATGTTATATTAATTTTAAAATTTAATAAAAAGTTAACTTTGATGTTTTCTTAAAACATTAATTACTATGTTGTGTACAACTGCTGTTGTAATTCATTAAATAATTTTACTTAAAAACATGTTTATTCTTATCCAAAATATTATTTTATAGGGTAACATGGTCTTTTTATGTTTTATTTACAATCTGCAATCTAATTTAAAATGAAAATAGAAAGAAATTTCTTAAATAATGTAATAAAATTCTTTTCTTCTTTTCATTTAATTTTCTTTAAAAGAATGTAAATTAAGTCTTTTAAAATATAAATGGAAAATATGTATGAATGTATATATGTATATAAATAATAGCATAAACACTAAGACTAAAATAAAGAAATTGTATATTAACGTGTCCGTTATCTTATAGTTAATTGTTGTTAGAATATGCTTTTCTAAGTGTATTTGCATAAAAAATTTAGATTTTAGATTTTTTTTAACTCTGTCTGTCCGTCTATTAGAAAACTTTAAGATATTTGAATAGGATTCAACCTTGTATATTATTCAATCATGGATGTGGTTCAATCTTCCATAGTATTAAATAAGAATGAAACTTGAATAAAAATTAAGAAATTTTAGATATTTATTTTGCAAAAGTATTTTTTAAACAAATGGAGGACAGCATGGCATGCGCTTAACATTGGGGATAGTATGTGCCATACAAACACGTCGACCTTGAGGTCCGTAGTGCTTTCTAACTTTCAATACTTTCTCTAAATTTATAACTAATATAATTTATTTTGTTTATGTTATGTATTTTATATTTTTGTATTTTTACTATATATTTTTGGTCACCAAGGTGATTTGATTGGAACAAAATTATTTTTTAATATTTGTTTTTTAATTAAATATTTTATGACTTGTACGTGTAGCAAACTCGCACCCCCTCTATTAATAAGCTAAATGCTTAGTCACTCCTAGGTGATCTCTAAATTTACTTTACTAAGAATGTCCTAAAAAAACATTTTGGTACAATTAAAGTACAATTCTGAATTTTTTGTTAAAAATAATCAGCCTTTGTAGGAACTTTTGACTTTACATATTGTTTTGTTATTAAAATTCTTATATTTATGAGCTTTATTTATTTTCTCTAATTTTATATTAACCTTTCAAACGTCTTAAATTTTTGTGAATTTATTAGTACTTCTTGTTATATTGAATTTAATTATATGTTTAATACAGTATATAGTGAATTTTGTAAATGAATACTGAATACTACAATATCTTATTTATTTTAGTTTCAAAAAAGGTTTCCAATTTATACACTGTGTTTAATTGCATATCTTTCTTCAATGACTAGACAAATTATACTGTATACAGTAAAATAAAAAGGGTATTCTAAAGTATAAATCCTTATATTCTGAACGTATATATATATTACATATAATTAAAAATCTTTATATTTATCGAAATATTGTTATTTCAAGTTCATATGATAAAATCGTATCTATTTACAACTTAAAGTTTACAGAAATTGTTTTTTATATGATAATTATGGGTTAAATGCAAAAGAAGCTGTCAAAAAGGGAACGAATAATGACATTTGACTTAGACTCAAAGTAATAATTTATTTCATTTTTACATAATATATAGTTTCAATTATAATTATTACTTATCATATTGACCAATTATTTTTAATGAATTGGAATTTTATCTAAAATTTATTTAGTTTACAATTTCCTTTCCTATTTAAGATATTGATGACCAAGCATTTCCTCGATTTTTCTACAAAGTATTTGATGGTTAAACAATTAACAAAGTCTTTCTTTTAAATAAATTTTAGCTTAAGGTTTTATTAAAAATGTATAAAAGTCTTAATTCAACTACAGCATATAGATACAGCACAGACACAGCATATTCTTTAGCATTTTCATGATTTCTCTTAACGTCAAGAAGATGCAGAATTACTTGCAGTTTTCCAATCGGTTTCAAGGGGTTTTTTAAAGGTATGTACCAAGTATTATGGAACATATTATTTAAAAAAAAAACACTCTTGTTTCATTAAGGCAAAGAATTTTATTAAAATAGAAAAAAAAAATTCCAAAAAATATTGAAAGGAATGATTAAATTTTTTAATTTTTTTGATATTTATATGACCCTTCAATTTTTAGTTTTGAATTGCATTTAATTTTAAAAAATTTCATGACTATTAAAAATTCTGCAAGAGTTAAATTTTTTTGAATTTCTAAATATAAAAATGGCTTTAAGACCGAGAGTTTGAATTTAATGTTTTGTAGATAAAATGTTTTAGCCCTATATGTTGCTGTTAATAATATGTTAATAAAAATGTATATTTTTACCATGCCAGTAAATTTAATAAGGTCTAGTATCTAATGTTTAAATGTAGAATTCATTAAGATCAACTCTAATAATACGAATTTAATATGAACTCCTGTTGCAACACTATGGTATAAATAGACTTATTAGCCAAACAGTTGAACAGTTATCACTTAAAAAAATAAACAAAATATTTCAGAAATGAATTTTGTCTTACCACCTGATGTTATAAAGCTACAATTTCTTTTTTTTTATTCCTTTTCCACTCCTTTAAGGAGTGTAGGGCATTCACCAAGTTTATTTTAAACTAGGCTTCAGTTTCTTTAATCATAATATTCACTAAGCCGTTGGTAACTCGGCTGTAGCTATTATATAAGGTTATGAAATATGAATGCACAAATGTTAACTTTGTGCGCCATCTATAATCTTACACAAGAATTATTTATATAATTTTATTAAATCTTATTTTATATTACGATATAATTATATAATTTTACGATATTTTTTTGTTAGATCTGACCGGGGTTTGAACCCGAGACCTTTCACATGAAAGGCGGTGTCTTTACCACTACGCCATTGGTCAGATATAAATCTACAGTAGACTAGGATTAATGTCTGAACCTGTCAGATGGTAATATTGACGTCGTTGTTTGTTTAGATTCAATGTTTGTTTAGAACAAAATGCGTTCAGCCATTAATTTGAAGTTTTTATTATTTGAAAGTTGTTTAATTTTAAATAAAACTATAAACTCGTCATTATTAATTCATCATTAATTCATAAAATATTAATTTGTTATAATTCTTAAGGTTATGACTCTTTAAAATAAAAAAATATGCAAAATTTATTATTTAATCGTATATAATTGAGGTTTGTTAAAGATAAGAACTGTTACTTCTCATTTACATTTCAATGAAACCACATTTACCTCACTTGAGCTTAGATGACTTGAGTACATACCCTTTTAAATAAGATATAATTTTCCAAGTTTAGCATTAGTAGCAAATATCAATATGTGGAAAGTTTTTGAAATCTTGATTATTTTTTGTAATTACCTTTTTTTTTTCAAAAAAACTCATTTTTGTTATCGGCTCATTAAAATCTTTACAAATTCATAATATAATGTATATAATTTAACATTAATAAAATTATGAAAATCATTAATTCGGTTTTCTTTTTTTTAATAGCCGTCGTGGTTGTTTAATTGTAATTGTTGCTTTTAGCTTTTTCTCCCACTTCCTTTTAATCTAACACTATTTTTTTTTTATTTAAACCACATTAAAACAAGTGTGGTTTTATATTTACGTTTTGTTACAATCAAATCATTTTCAATTAAACAATTTATACTATAAATTCGAGGCATTTTGTTTAATATCACGCAAAATGGTCAAAAATGGAAATATCAAAAATCAAATAACAAAAAATAAAAATGAAAATGAACAAGTTGAAATGAATTAAAATAAAAATATATTAAAGTGCTTGAGGAAAATCAGTACAGTGTTGACGCTTTTAATTAATAACAGTATAAGAGTATTATTTTTACTTTTAACATTTAATTTATTTTGTTCAAAATAGTTGATGTCATGTATTTAATGTGTACTCAAATGGTTTTAATGTGTACTAAAAATTTTACTAATGTATAATAATTGTACTAATGTGTAATGTGTACTAAATAATTCTACTTGGAGTCTCAATTCATTTCTATTTATAGCCTTTTCTACATAGCATTATTTTTCTCCATGTAGTGGAATTACCTCTTGACCTGGATCCATCAAAGGTTTTCAGATCAATGTCATTCTTGTTCCTTTGCTTCATTATTGGTTTTTCGTTTGTTAGTGCCCATAAGCCTGCATTTCTTAGTCTGTGCGACCAGAATATTCAGCATATAATTCTGAGATATTTATTTATGAAGACCTTTATATTTTAATGTAGATTTTACAAATGAATTGATTATTGTTACTTTGAATAACGGCTTGGATAACATGTTAGTAAAAGTCTTCATGACATTTTTTGATGTATGAAGACTTTTGATCTTTTGAGTGCATGCAAACAAAATTTTAAACGGCAATGATGAAATGAAAGAGATTTAATTTAAGCAAAAATTTTAAATAATTATTATTTTAATAATAATTATTTTTCAACTCGGTTAACAGTTTTATATCTAAAAAAACATATTGTTTACAACTACACATCAATATATATGCATATATATTAATTTTATAATAATTGCGTTTTGATATTCCTTTCTACCATAAAAAAAGTCATTTGTAGGAATGGGGTTATGTATAATATCAGCAGGTGTGTTATGAATTATTTTAAAATTTGTTCTAAATGTTTTATTACCTATTTAATTTTTTGTCTGATAAAAAATGACTTTGTATTGAATTATGATTTTAGTTTTTTTTAGATTTTTCAACTTTGAAGATTTAGAAAGAAGGTGAATTAAAATTTATATATATTTAGTTCTAACAATGTCTATTCTACTTAAATTAATGATCAAGCGATGGTTTTTTCGCAATGTTGCTGGCAAATGTTGTTTTTCGTCAAGTTTGTCATTCTTTGCAATATTAAATTTGAAAGAAAATATTCAAATATCAGTTTAATTTAAAAGGAAATAAAAATTTCTTAGTTAATTTCTTATTATAGGTAGTTTTTCTTAAATGAATTTTTTTTACAAAAACTAACAGGACTGACATTAATTGGAAATGAATGAAAAAAGATGGTTTAAAACATTTTTTAATTAACAATAAGCTGATTATTTTAAGTTTAGCTCGGAATGAACATAATGTTCATGTTTGGTTTAAAATATTTTTTTTTCTGCTGATGTGTTGCGTTCTGCAGCTGAAGTTTTGTGAATCAACATGAGTAAATACAATGTATATTAATACCTGTCACTTTTTTAAAAGCGTTTAAAAAATTAAAATTTTTGAATAAACTTGAATATAAATTACAAGTTATAATTATAAGTTCTGTAAAATTAAGTCAAAAGTAAATTAAATAATATATAATTATATATACGTATATAAAAAAAACAGATTTTCTAAAAGCATGATTTCGTACCAGACGTGTAAACTAAATATGTTTCTTAGTTTTTAACTAAATGTTGTCCTGTTCTTTGCACCTTTTACAATGAATTAATAATTTTAAATTACATATATTTAATAATTTTACCAATGCATATGTATATACATTTATATAGCTATGATAAATGATTTATATCTAGGTATATACTAAATATATAATATATAACATATAACATTATGTATAACTTTTGAATTTCATTAACTTTTGATTTATTAAAAACATTTCGAAGTATTTCTTACACAAGAATTTATTTGCATAGTTTTCATACATATGTACATTACATACATACATATATAAATTTGGAAGCATACATATCTGTATACTTATCGCATACAAATTTTTAAAACAGCAGAGGTTGGTAATTGTTTTAAAATAACTTTTGGTTACTTTGATTTTAATGTTCTTCTTTCGATTGTATTTTTGCAAAATAAATATTTTTTAAAAGGGTAACCTTGTTTAATGACTTTTAATTTTAACTTTGTTTTTGTTCAACGTTAAAAAAACCACAAAGTACATACATTTATATGTGTATATAAAAATATATTAATTAATTTTTTTGGTTCTTCAATTTTGCACGGTAAACAATTTTAATAAAAGTTAAATTAAAATATAAATATATAAAAATCTGATTCACCAATCTCCGATATAGAATTGAACCCAATGCGTGCTAGAAGGAATACAGTCCAAGTAAGATTTTTTTGAAAATATATGGTAAGACTGGAGGTTCCATTAGAATACCTTTAGAATACCTTTCTTTTCCGTATCCCCGAAATGGATAAAGCAAAAGGAAGGCTTCACAAAGAAAAAATGCAGCTAATGAAATAATTTCTTACTTAATCTATAAAAAATTAATTTTAGGTTTTATTTTTACAATTTACAAACTTTTTATACCCTACACCTATAGAATAGGTAAAGGGGTATATTAACTTTGGTATGGTGTTTGTAACCACCTAAAGGAAGCGAGCTAGATATGGAAAAGTATATATATTTGTGATCAGCGTGACCGCCTTAGTCGATATAGCCATGTCCGTCCGTCCGTCCGTAGGCACGATAACTCAAAAAATAATGGAGCTATCTTGATGAAATTTTAACTGTAGGTTACTAGGACTGAAAGTACGGCGGGGATTGCATATGGGCGAAATCGGCCCATGGGTTCGGATTCTGGACCTTTTAATCGGTTTCAGGGCTAACGAACAAATATAAAAAATCACGATAACTCAACAACTAATGACGCTATCTTCATCAAATTTGTGCTGTAGGTTACTAGTAATGAAACTACTTCGGGAATTGCGTAAGGTCGGGATTGGACCATGGGTTCGGAACCTAGAACTTTTTGATCGAATTTAGGCCAAACGAGCATAATTCCGAAACCAATGAAGATAGAACCTCCAAATTTAGTATCAGAGTGTCCCTTCCTATTTCCTAAGTGTCTTGTGAATTTGGGTCCCATTGGAGTAGTGGGTCGGGGACCAGCCACACATTTCCGAAGACCTTAAAGCATATCTTTAAAATTAATAAAGATAACAACTTGAAAAAATGTAGAAGCTTCCAATTTGCCACAAGGGTGTTCTTTACTATCTCTTGCGTGTTCCCCTAATTTGGGATCAATTGGAGTGGTGGTTCTGTACCCCTCTCAGACCTCCCAAGTTTTAAAGGCTTATAATCGAAATTACTAAAAATAGTTACTTAAAATTAGGATAGACCGTTCAAATTGTGTACAAGGGTTAACTAGTACTATAAGTACAGCGCGGACTATATAAGGGCGAAATCAGCCCAACGATTCGGATTCCGGACCTTTTAATCGATGTCAGGGCTAAGGAACATATATAAAAAATCACGATAACTCAACAACTAATGAGGCTATCTTCATGAAATTTGTGCTGTAGGTTATTGGCAGCGAAACTACGGCGGTTTTTACGTACGGTGAGGATTGGACAATGGGTTCGGAACTTAGAACTTTTTGATCGAATTTAGGCCAAACGAGCATAATTCCGAAACCAATGAAGATAGAACCTCCAAATTTGGTATCAGGGTGTCCCTTCCTATTTCGTAAGTGTCTTTGAAATTTGGGCCCCATTGGTGTAGTGGATCGGGGACCAGCCACTCAGTTCTTAGGCCCTTAAAGCATATTTTCGAAATTAATAAAGATAGTAACTTGAAACAAATGTAGAAGCTTCCAATTTGCCACAAGGGTGTTCTTTACTATTTCTTGCCTGCCCCCCTAATTTGGAATCAATTGGAGTGGTGGTTCAGAACCTCTCTTAGACCCCCCAATGTGTAAAAGCTTATCATCGAAATTAATAAAACTAGTAACTTAAAATTAAGTTAGAGCGTTCCAATTGTGTACAAGGGTTAACTACTATTGAAAGTATGACGGGACTGCATATGGGCGAAATCGTACCATAATTTCGGGTCCTGGAACCCTTGAAAAGTTCAAGGACTAACAAACGTATATCTTACAAACACCATAACTCAAAAAATAATGCCGGTATTTTGAAGAAATTTAACAGGAGGTTACTAGTAATGAAAGTACCATGGGAATTGGTTGTGGTCGAGTTTAATTTCAAAGCCAAAGAATATATTTCCTATGTCCTATGTGTCTCCGAAATCTAGACTTAATTGTAGTGGTTCAGCTATGTTCAAAGGTACTTGCTGCATTTATGTAAAATTTATTTTTATATTTAAATGAATTATATGAAAAGGTGTAAATTTTTAATTGTATTTTAGAAATACATTTATTGCATATTTTGCGTTTATAAGCTTTTCTATTAGGTATATAAACTAACCATTTAAAATAATTGCAATTTTTAAAAATTTGGATTATTAAATATATTATGCTTTGATTATCTTTTTATCACAAGATTTAATAATTAGAATTTTTTCATTTTGTAATTGAATTGGAATAAATATATTTTCATTTATTTCAAGTTTGTTTGTTTTTTAATATTTTTAAATAGATAAATTAGTAAGAATTTGTAGTATTTTTTAATAGATATTATATTTTATAGGTAATTAGAAAATGTTTTTAGTATTATACAGTTAATTTGGTTAGCTATGTCTTACGATCAAATTAATAACAGCTTCTATTGTGTTAAAATGACTTATGGATATGTCCTTAAATTTTAACCAAATAGGTGTAGGGTATTTCTAAGTCGGTTGCACCGACTGACTGTTTCTTTACTTGTTTTAATATAATTCAATTTTCCATTTTCATATTTTAAAAATTCTATAATTTAGGAATCGTTTTTCAAATGTGCACAGGTCAAATCCTTTGTTTAAAAAGCTACCTTGGCTTTCCAAAAAAAAACTTATTATATTGTACTAGATATTCTCTAAGAAATAAATATTTTGTTATTGAAGTTCTTCATTATTTATTCACATTTCATTAAGAATTTTAGTAGAAAAAAGGAAATCTAAGAAGATGTAAATATTTACAGAAATTTAAATTAAATTTTGTTTATAAGTAAATTAGAAATAAAAAAGAAGTTGTCGAAAGAAGTATGTATTTATTATTTAAAAAAAATCATATTTCTCCATTATTTGTATCAAATTACATAAGGTATAATATATACGAGTACATACAAATAAATTTATATACAAACGTAATTGGTCCGTTATTCTATTTAAAAATTAGAAATTATTTATTTTAAAATTAGAACAAAATTTGTTGATTTGTACACAAGCATACATTTTGCAAAGATTTCAAAGAAATTGCTTATATTCAAGTTTTTGTCAAACAAATGTCAAACAAATATCAAACAAATACTAATTCTTTGTAAATTGGTTCAACTGTTTACTCTGAACCCGTCAAAACAGATGGAACTGATTATTTTTTGAAAACTCCGTATAAAGTAAATTAATTTTATATATTAAAAGCGTTGTGCTCTCGTTTTTGACACTTGAAAGCTTCGCAAAAAAGTCGCTAAAAAAAAATTTAAATCAGGGTTCCGCAAGGAAACGATATTCGAGAACAATCCAATAGTTCTTTAAGATTTTGTTCTTCTCGGAGCAAAATAAAACTATTTTTTAAATTTTGTTCCAAAAAGAACAAAAAAAAATTATGAAAGAAGAAACAAAGTTATGAAAAGTCCTATAGAAAGTGGCACGATAATTTTTAAGAATTATATGTTAGGCAAGGCTTAAAATTCGAACTTTTTCAACTTTTCTTCCTGTAGTAGAACTTTTCTAAAGAATCCATTATTACCTTGTTTTTAATTATATCGGTCCGGCTAATAGGTCCCGAGAAACGCAAACTTTTTGGTTTTTAAAAAAATTGTAAAAACGTAGGGTATACTTTATTTTTTTTGTTTTTGTGATTAAAGTTCCAAAAAGGATCTTAAGTTTAAAAATTCGGGTAAAGTTCCGAAGCGATATTTTAAATTAGAGATAAATTATTTTTTCTTGCCAAATATATATCGTTCTGGAACGATAGATAGAAACCACCCCTGGTTTAAATCAAGAAAAGCAGTTGTCATTTGAAGTAGACTTTCTTTAATGTGCCTTGTAGAAATTTTTATTTTATAATTATAAATAATATATAGAAATATGTTTATATTTTTATGTATATTAAAAAACCTAAATTATTCGGTTCTTTTGAAAGAAATATTTTTAATGATAGACCAAAGAAACCACATAATAGTAAATTAATTTTAAAATATATTTTCTTTGAAGTGACTTCATTTATTTTCATATATTTTTTTCTCTATATTTTTACTTTATAGAGTTTTGAATATTAATATTTAATAGAATCAATATCATTTTCTAAATAATAAAACATTTTACCCTCTTTAATCGATTCTTTTGTTAAATTTCAGATACCATAATATGAAATATATTGATCAATTCATTTAAAAATAACTTAGAATTTATTATTTAAATTATTTTTGTGTAGTTGCTTTTTTTTTGTTAAAAAAAGAATTTTTAATTAAAATACCATCTAAAATTAATAATTAAAATAAATTAAAATTTATTTAAAATTGTAGAAATAGATAAGAACTTTATAAAAAATATTCGTTTTATTTATAGCACGGCAAAAATATTCCATTAATTATCGAGAATCCTAAAACTGCCTCAACTCAAACAAAATCCTTTTGAATGTTTAATAACTTTTTAAATTTATTTATATTTTTTATTTTTATTTCAAAATTTTGTGAAGAAAACTTGGGGAATTGGAAATGGAACAGTACACAACAGAACAGCGATCAACAATTGTTGAATTTTATTTTGAAAATCAACAGTCAATTGTTTTGACGCAGCGCGCTTATCGTCGTTTTTTTAATGTGTGTACTGGACCTTCAGTATCAACAAAACCGCCTGGTTGCAAATTTTGTAAGTTTAAAATTATAATATTTATAATATATAAATCCGTTTGAGAAGCTTTAAATTTAATAAGCTGTATCAAAAAAGTCCCCAAGAAAGGAGTCACTAAAAGTAAAAATGTAAAAGATTCGTCAAAATTTGTATAAAAGTTTTGGAAAAATGTGGGGACTTAACATAATTTTTGGTTCAAATCAAGAACTCTTGTTTATTAGAATCTGACATTTCTGAGGAGAACTCAAAAACCAGAAAAACTGTTCACAAAAGTTGAACTTTCCACTGAAAGGATTTATTTCATTAGGAGTATTTTTATTTAATAGCCACTAAAATGTATCTGAACATATTCAAAAAGGAACTTATAATGGATGTTCATATATATGAAGAAGTAATTTTGGATGTATGTTTGTCGGAAAGGAATAAAATACATATATATGTAAATTAATAATATAAAATGACTTTAAAAAATTAAAATTAATGATAGAATAATTAAATTTTAAATGGTACTATATTAATATTTATTATATGGTGTTATTTTGAAAAAAAACAGGACTCAGATAAGTTGTCTTTAACATTTAACAAATCATGGTTCATTATAAATATACAAGCAGCAAAACAAAATAACTTAGTTGTTGTTAATTTATTATAAAAATTAATTTTTTTATTTTATTAGACATTTTTTTTTCCTAAAAAATTGTAAAAATTACTTTAGTGACAGTTTTATTTATGTGACTGAAGTTTGTTATAATCAGTTGTTCCTATTCTTAAAATATATAAAAAACATCGTATGATTTTTATTGCTCTCGTGCAATAAGATACACTGACTATAATATAATTTAATTGAATAACCTTAAATTATTTTTACTGTTCCTCTCTTTTTTATACATATTACATGGAACAACAAATGCAGCCTCTACATGTAGCTGAAGCTGAATTTTGATCCTATATTCAACATTGCTATTTTGGAATCATATCTCCGGCCCATATCTTTGATCTAAGCATAACATATTAATGCGATTAGTTTTACGAATTTAGATGAATGAAAAATGACATGTGTTAGAGACTTAATGATTTACGCCTTCTTGTAAAATTTTCGATTTTCAAAGGCGTGTTCAAACATTAAATAAAATTTAAAAATAACAAAATTTAAATTATTGAAGGTGAAGCTCCTTTAATATGAGAATTTAATTATGTGTTTTGTATTAAGTACTTATATGTTGAATAACCCTATAGCGGAATAAAGCAATTACATTTGAAAGATAAAAAACGCGATAATGCAAAATAACCGGCAAAACCTGAGATATAAGTGCAGGACACAAATTTTTTTTAGATACGTGAAATGATTCCGTATCGGATCGAGTGTGGTTGATTTCTAAAAAGCATGTAATATAAATAACTACCCTGAAATATTTCCAGTAACTATATTATAAATTTTTAAATCATATTATACTTTATTAAGTTGATCACCTGTCCAAAAATATGAGTATACAAGGAAGTTTGAGGAAAAGCCGTTATATGGTTTACTTTAATAATAATACAATTTTGATTGGAATTTTTGTGTTTTTTATGCGTCCTTTAAAATGACGTATTAATTTCAGTGAGAGGGAATCTGATAATGTCAAATGTCAGCAGATGTTTACTCATGAATTTTTCTCATATAAATTTTTTCTGACTTCTTAGTCAAGTCTTTTATTTTTGATTTTTGTTTATATTGCCCCTTTTTAAGTTTTTTCTAATTGGATTGTTAGATTTCCCTGGCCATATTTCAATATAATTGTTTTGTCATTTGTATTCAGATTGATAAAGCAAGGTTATTAATAGTGTATTGTACTTGTAAATAAATTGGTTAAGGTTTAAGAATTTGTCATCTAGTGCGGGATTCTAAATACCTTAACTAGAATGGTATTAGTACAGTACAGCAGTCGTTAAACGAACTTGCAAATAAAAAGTAATTCTAAAAAAAAATATTTATTAACAAATAATTTGTTTTTTGTTTTTTTAAGCGCTAAGTGTTTAACTGTTAGGCTAATAACCCTATCTACACATAAGTATATGATTCAACTCCGGGCCTTTTGCATGAAGGGTCGATACTCTAACCACTGTGCCACCCAGTTGTAATCCCTTAATTTATTTTTAGTTCGAAAAATTCATCCAATTGATGTTTTAATCTACAAAATAAAAGTTCGATTTAATTTTCAATAGTATAAAGTACTTCAGATTTGAATGAAAAATGCTATTTCAGTAGCAAAATAGGTTTTAATTATAATTTCACCTGGAATCTGAAATAAATTACAACTGTAATAAAAATAAAAATCAAATATACTTTTAAAGTTGGTATACAATAAATTTAAAACCCTTAATAAAAGTCATCGTATAAATTATATATTTAATAAAAATTTAAATGCCACAAAAGAATATTGGGAATTGGCAGCAAACATTCGCTTCATTATACTCGTATGTACCTATATAGTATATATATACCTTTAATTTATTCAAAAAGGTAACAAAGTATAAATCAACTGACCTTTTTTACTTTCTCATAATGTTTCTTTTCTATTTTTTTTGTAATGAAGGTTAAAAAGAAAATACGTATTAGTTTGTATGTGTGTAACAAAAGCGTAGAAAATTTGAACCATTTTTTTTATAATTTTATTACATACATACATACCTACTTTCATTTTCAGTTTTCCAATAATTTAAAGTTACCCAGATCCAAAATTTATTTTCAAATTTTTAAAAAAAAAAACAAACTCATGAAAAAAACGATAAACATTTAAAAATTTTCCATTTTCATTTCAAAATAAAATTTATTAAATTTTAAATGAATTTGCATAAGATATTTTGGGAGTACGACCGCCTGAATAAACATAAATATTAATCAACCCACAGGGTATATATGTAGATGTTATTGGAAAACTTTTTCGTGTTTAAAAATTTAAAAACTTTAATTTTAGACAAAAATTTAAAGAAAATATTTTAAATAAATTCAGAAAATTTTATAATATTATTTAAAATATATTGCTTGAAGGTTAGAATTTTCAATTTTACAAATGTCATAAACAAAAATTTTTTGACAGTTCGTTTTGTTTTAGAACATCACATAGTAATATTAAAAATTTCATTCATTGTGAATAATATTAATAATAAATTATAATAAAATTCAGTTATCAATTCACAATAACGTTTCCAGATGCCATTAAATAATTGATGTTTCGGGTAGGTAACAGCAAGCATTGCTCATTGACTTAAAATAAATAAGTTAGTTGCAGATATTAACCGTTATATTAGAATATTTATTCTAGAAAAAGCGTACAATACAGACTTTCTAACCAATATATTTTCAATCACAAAGAACTGCCGTCTTCAAATGCGTTCAATTTTTCAATTTTAATAATAAAACGAGGAAGAGTGTAGTAGAGTAGACTGTGTCAACTCTGGGATACCCGTATGACCGTTATATAAACATTATATCATTATTATTAAAACATTAATTACTTTTGGCAAAATTTCAAACATACCAGCTTTGTTAGGTGTAGTATAATGCTCATATAATAGAAGGAGTTGTATAGCAGCTACTCGATACCTCTGCAGCTGACCAACCAAATTTTGCAGTAACTTTGGCCATTACACTAACCTATTTTTGGCGAAATTTCATACACCCAGCTTCATTAGGTGTAGAGTAATGCTCATATAAAATAAGAAGTTGTATGGCAGCTATTCGAACCCACTGCAGTAGACCAACCAATTTTGCAGAAACTTTGGCCATGAAACTAAACTACTTGTGGCAAAATTTCAGACACGCAGCTGTTATAGGTACAGAGTAATACTCATATAAAAATAGAAGTTGTATGGCAGCTACCCGAACCCACGGACCAAAATTGCTGGATTTAAATAGCGATGACGGCTATTGCAAAAAACGAATTTGCGAAAATTTCAATATCCTAGTTCCTTTAGTTTTTAAGTTATCGTGATTATGGACGGACGGACGGACAGACGGACGGACTGATGAAGGATGGTTGGGTAGCAAACTTAATTTCAAATTTCCAAAACCAAAAACTTCCTTTGTAAACCACATCTAATATTACTTTAATTTAATAAATTTTATTACATTTTATTCCATTAAATTTTAACTAAAATTTGTATGCAGCTGGATAGCCAGTTCCAAAAGTTGTTTATCTTTCATTTACCACAGGCTTTATTGAAAATATAATTTTAATATAAATTTTTTTATACTTCAGGGGATTTATTTCAAAATTGACTAACAATAACAACACCATTATCTTGTTCTTTCCAATGATACTCATAAATATATCTAATTATAGATTCATAAAACGTTTCGTCTGCTATTAAATAAATTGATAATATGCATTTATATATTTTATTATTATTTAAATATATAATTTTAAATATTTTTATGTTTATACTATATAATGTGTGTTAAATACATTGAAAAAAAAATGAAGCATTTTATTGAGTCATTAGTAACAATTTTAGAAAAGTGCATCATAAAGTGCATCTAATATTACTGATAAATGGAGTATCCGGCTACTCGTGACACAAATTCACTTCATCAGATCATCAAAATTTAGAGATCTAAAGTATTTTAACTTTATAAGTTGGGAGGATGCATTTATTTTTTGAATAATTTTAAAAATTTATTAAATCATTCATTATTCAAAAATTAATTATTCGACTAATTTTCTCTAAAGTTTTCAAAACAAAACACTTTCCAACATTTAAAAAAAAAATGCTAGAGTCAACCGCTTTTACAGGAAAATCATAATGTGAAACATCTTTCACAGATTGTTTACTATTGCATATACATAATAATTTTTAAAAAAGCAATTAAGGTTTAATAATTATACATTTTTCTTATCATAAATAAACTTATCTAACGGTATTTATTAATTAAATATTAAGAGACTCCTTATTGTGTTAATAATTTCCAACAGGATTTTTGAAAGGTTGCAATACATACATACAAACAGTTTTTGATTTTTCAAAGACTAATTTTTTTCTAGTTTGAATTTTGCAATGAGTGATCATCAGAGCAAATATTTGGAAATTTTTATACACGGAAATAATGTAAGAATATGTACATATTAAATTTCGACTTAGAAAAATTTAAAACATTTTTTTAAACTTAACTTAAGTTCGTCGCATCCAAAAACTTTGTATGGCAAAGTTGTACCTCTTTATCTTTGCAACAACTTTCATGCAATAGGTTTTTTTGTACTGATTTACGATATATTTTTAAACAACCTAAAAATTGACTTTTGCTTCCCTGTTTACTCCCCTTGGTTTCCGATTTTCTCGAAAAGATTTTCAATTCAAGATATTAACATCAAAATCATATAGGTATATAAAATTTAAAAACAATCCGCTTAGTCGTTTTAGTTCTATACGTGTGCACAAACAGACGTACGTACATACAAATACAGAAGGGCATCATAAAAAAAATGGGTTATGGATTTCTGCACATCAGAGTAATGCATATGAGCAAAATTCTCAAATTTCCATTACAATACCTACCGCTCATTATATTTCATATAAGCTGTTGGTAATTTAATTACTAAATAATATTTAAATTTGTTTTCAGAAATTTTAATAATATGAGAAATGAATTTTTTTTTGGCGCATTTAATACTGTTTTTTTGCCAGAAAATTTTTCTAAAATAATAATTTATAATATACGCCAGCAGATGGCTTTTTTTTAATTTTTTTTTTAAATTATGATGGCGATGGAATATGGATAGCAGCCAATTATAAACAATTGAAAATAAAAGTTATGATATTTTCTACAATTTTAAATTGTTTTTCTTTCGTAATATTAAATTAATTTCTAATTCAAGTCTGTTGTTTTATTTTTGATGTAAATATAAATTGATAATTTGTGGGGAAGTCTGTTAAAAAGCGGGTAGAAATAATATGAAAGCATACAAGACGGTTAACAGAGATCTGAAGGTAAAGGATATTGGTCTGTTACTTATTATAATATTGTACTATTTATGGTGGTACATTGAAATAATGAAAATAATAAAATAAGCCTCTTATGGTTGTTAAAATAAAAATTGTCGTTTCATTAAAAGAAACAGATGGTGCAGTTAGATTAAATATAATTGAAGATTTCCTTCTAATTTATCAGAAAATTAAAAAGCAAAAAAATTATAAATTCAAATAACGTTGAAATAAGAAGAAAAACAGTCCTGCTGGTTCAGACCAGACCAGTATATAACAATCAAGAATTACGACACAATTAATTAGGAAAACCATTTCTAAATCCCCTCTTAATTTCGTTTTCCTTTATATTAAAGTTCTTAAAAAAATTTATTGTTAAAGTTTAGGCCGGATAAAACTTTATAAAACTTTTACACTTTAAAATTTAAGAAAAACGTTAAACGTTAGTAACGTTAGTACGTTAGTAGTTAGTTGAAAATTTGTTTAATATGAAGTTGAAAATCTAAAGCATGATAGGATTTCTTTAAAATTTTTTCAAATTTTTTAAAGCTTAAAACATTTAACCTTTTCAAATTATTAATTATTCAAATTTCATGAATTAAAAAGTATTCAACTTATTGTATAACTATTTTAAATAATAGTTTGATATTATTTAACCCAAGATAGAATTATAATAATTTTCTATTCTGATAATATAATTTAATAAAAATTATGTTTCAAATTTCAATTATTTGACATTTGAATACGTAGATAAAGCAAAAAATTTCATAGTTAAACAACTTTTTTAATGACTGCGTAATGGCTGCGACATGGCTGCGTCTATTGTAGACACTTTCATATAATTCAATATATTTAACTTAACTATTTGACAGACAGCTACGTGTAGAGGGAAACGAGAGCATTCATTGTAGATAAGCTATTAATTATTTATTTATTTATTTTATTTGAACCAAAACAAGGTTTTTACAAAAAATTCTTATAGCTAAAACTTAAAATCAATATGAAATTTAATTACAAAGCATAAATTTAAATACATTAAAAAATTAACCATTATTAATCTTAAAACTTTAAAATTTTAGCTTTTAAGTGCCCGCATTTCAATTTAAATTAAATGATGTAGGTTACATTGTAGGTTTTAATGCCATTTTCCGCAATTATATTTAAAAGTATAGGTAAAAAGCTATCCCAGTGCCAAAAATTTATAACAACGCAAAAAGCGCGACTGTAAAAAATTTTTGAAGGTTATTTTATTTGTGTGCGTAATTTGATAATTTTGAAATGTAAATTAATGAAATGTAAAAATAAAATAAATTTTTAAGTAATTTAAAATAAATTATAATTTAGTTTTGATATTGAATCTACTAATAAAAATAATAATAATAATAATGACATACTGCAGGATCGGCCAAAAGTCACGTATGTGTGTAAAAATTGAATAGCTTTTTTGGTTATTATTATTTTTTATTGTTTTCTTTTTTAAAATATAATATAAACTTTGAATGATTTAAATTCTAATTATGAAAAATAATGTCAGTCTTTATTGCCCTATTCACAGTTTTAAAATTGTGCTATAGTTGCTCTATAGTTTGACGCTTGTTCACATGTACTCGTTATTTGAGATAACCCCATAGGAAATAATCTGGCGCAGTTAAAATTGAATACAGAATTTCTTGAAATAACTTAGGTATCAAAAATTATACTTAGAAGAGTATTTGTGGCACGGGCTGTTATTAAATTTTTAAACCCCATGGTGACTTTTTGCCCGACCTGTATTAGACTATTCTCCATTCATTTAGATAAAGTCAAAAAAATCGAAAACAATACGACCAAGGTTGAAACTAAAGTAACAAGGTTTTTCTAGTGCATCAGTAAAATAACTAAATAACTATTTTCCAATCGAGTTAATTTGCTCTAAATCGAGTGAAACGCCTGTTATATGGTTCGAATTATGATGTTTTTTAACGCATTACAGCATTATGGATACAAACTAGATTGAGGCTCTAACAACTTTTCTTTTATTTTGTATAAATTAGTTTATTTATAATTTCCCAAATAATTATCTTTGCCAATCTTTTTGACTTTCTTCTTAACTTTTTGAAAATATTAAAGATGTTCTGATGTATTTTACATTGCATGCTTTTATTGGACAATAGACCTATGATCTATCACAAGTTGGACCATTTTAACACATATATCCTTATTTCGAATTATGCCCTATTGCTCGTCTAGATTGATGTGTTACAAACAGAGGAGTAATTTTAATGTACCCCTGGCCTTGTTTGTATGTACGGGTATAATAATATGAAACAAAATCTTTTGTATGCATACTTCAATTCTACTCAGAAAATGTTGAATCCTTCAATTAAACAAATTTTTATTCAAAAATTTTATATATTATTATTCTTGTAAATTTAAATCACGTAACATACTAATATAAACATATACGCATTAAGTACCAACTTGCCAACAACCGTAATTTAAAATTTCTAACAGCGGTTATTTTTAAGGTTAGAACGAACAATAAAATAAAAATAAAATCTTAAGTTCACATTGTGATTCATAATGTTTTTGAAAGTTTTCTTTTTTTATTTTATTTTTACTTTTATTACTTATTATATAAGTATATATATATATACATATGTACCTCCTATACATATATATTAGATTTTGTATACGAATCTTTACGTAGGTTTCTAATTATACACCACAAAATATGAAACGTGTTTAAGATTCAAATATAATATTAAGTATACAATAACTTTTTTGCATTAAATTAAAGCCTTCATTCCTAAACTCTAACTTCTAAGTGGTAATAAAAGAAATTTATTTCTGGGTTTTAATAAAAGTTTTTTCTTTTACAGAATATTGCATTTAAATTTAATATTATTCATATACGTGACTTGATCATATATAATTTGTTTTTAGTTTGAATTTGTTTTAATATACCTATTTATATATAAAGTAGTCACTGGTCATTTTCTACTGACTTGAGATTGAGAGATGGCCGTCGTGAATAAATTTTTATCACTTTTTCTCTCTTACTTTACGTGACAAACATATATTAGGGTAACCTATAACACAAAAGGGTAAACGTATATTATATGCATTAAATTTGTTTACTATTTATTTAGAGATTTCGTGGTTATTGTATACATTATAACATATAATATATAAAAAGAGCATGTACTCTAACCCATGGAGCAAACTGGCTGAATTTCAATAGCGATCACGGCTATTGCATTAAAACAAATTTGTGAAAATTTCAAAATCCTAGCTCCTTTATTTAGTTGAATTATCGTGAGGACGATAGCTAGATCAATTTAATTTTCGATTCTAATGCGATTCATACCTTTGAGTATATATCTACTCCCTCTTCTTCTCTGCATCACAAACGTAATGGCAAATTTAGTTTACCCTTTTAACCTATATAGTCATACGGTATAATTATTAAAATACAAAGCACACGAGATTTGAAAGAGCGCAGAAATTGTTGATGAAAAACGTTGTTAAACAATGTAACAAAGCTGTAACAATATATGCCATGATAATGTAAAAAGCTATTCAAAAAATATAAGAAAAATGAACAGGCAGAACTAAAGTTCAACAGAATATATAAACAATCTAAGATTTATAGTCAAGCTATTGGTTAAATGAATCAACTTGCTTTAATAAGCCTACACTGAAGAAGTACAATTTTCAAGAAAAATCATAGAAATAATTAAAGCAACATTAAATGCGGAAACAGTGGTGGCTGATAATGTTTTACTGGTAGTATTACCGAGCTTAACCGTTGCATGTGGAAGCCAGCTCGGGTACACGAAGAAATCAGCTAGCAACTTTCAGAGAAGCCGAAACCTAAGAATATGCTGATGAAATCGTTCTAAGTCATATATGCAGCTGAAGAGATGCATAATGGAATCTGTAAGATGACAGGAGAAATGGAAATAATAAGCCAGAACGGTCAAACTGAAGAGAAATTGGATACAAAGCATGTTTTCAACAAATGGCAGCAAAAAAAATACATAGAATATAAATTACCATTTATATCTTCTTCAATCAATTTAGGAGCAACATGGAATTTAACACACATAACACGTTTTAAAAAAACATCCATTAAAGCGGATCAGTGTTGTTATACGATAGTGAAAAATCACTAATACCGAAGATGAACATAACAAGGACACCAGGATAAAATAGGTATGGTAGGACAAGATATTAAAGGGACTCCTATGCTACCTAGCGGAAAAACAAACAAATTATTGTAATCTTTTCGGATGCAAATCTGTTAAAATAGATTTTTGTTTTGAATTTTGTGTAGAGTTGTAAAGTGGGTTGCCGGATACTCCTGCCAGCAATACTATAAAAATGCATTTATATTCCTGTAATAAAAAGCAGTGCCATATGGCATGATTTCAATATAACATTTTAATACCATTGTTTTCTCCTTTAATAAAAAAATATCTTTTGTTTATTTGAATTTGGTATTATTGGCAACGTATTTACTTTCCTAAAAATAATAATTGGAATTATGTGATTACAATCAATTTTATTTTATTTTTTTTATTTCCTTTTAAGTAAAATAGAATTTAATTCAGGCAAATACAAAATGGCGAATTTTGGTAACATATTTATTTAGGAATTTAAAAAAAAAAAACATTTTAAAAAGGGAGAAAAAACTTTCCCCTTTCAATTCGATTTATCGATATTGCAAAGTAAGGATGTATTAAAACACAAAATCCATTTAAATCGCATTAATTAAAAAAAAGTATGAATATTGTTTAAACCCATTTTCTAA
This sequence comes from Dolichopus griseipennis, assembly GCA_963082915.1. Classification (NCBI taxonomy): domain Eukaryota; kingdom Metazoa; phylum Arthropoda; class Insecta; order Diptera; family Dolichopodidae; genus Dolichopus; species Dolichopus griseipennis. Next base: position 47,377,904 of record OY720443.1, on the reverse strand, counting down.
TTTTTTTTTACTTAATAATTGCTTTACTATAAGCTATTTTTCAAATTCAAGAACCATCAAAATATTCTGTGCTCAACAAAATTTTAATCACTACAAAACTTCTATAAAGACTTTTCATTTATCTTAATTGCCATATGTGCACTTTGCGACCTATTTGTATAATTTCAATTCTTTTATTCATTAAATTTTTGTTACACATATGAATTTTACAGATTAATTTTAGTGACATAATAACGGTGTCTGACTTCATTTTTACATGACACGTGCTGTTAACTCCAGTTATGAAGGTTTATTTTATTATTTTGAATAACTTTTAATCCTTTAGTTTACTTATTTTATTCATAAGAGCAGTAGTTAAATCTCTCATATTTTTCAAAAAGGCGTTTGTTTAAAACATTAAAGTAATGCACAAAACAAAGAATGCACAATAGTAAAAGAAGGGATTCATATAAACCTGTAAGTTTTATGTATTAAAAAAACATGATCAATAACACAGGTCTTGGATTAATAAATTAAAGCATAGAATACATATTAATTATTTATCATATTTTTAACTCCTTTTCATCCCCATGATGTATTCTTTAAATCATTAAGACGGAGCTTCAGTTTTGTTAACTATTATTGTTGCTTACTCGGATGTATTTTTTGTATAAGATTATGAATACACGAATGCAGCACAACGATTAGAGTGCCGACGCAAATGTTATAAGGTGAAATACGATATCGTGTATACTTGGAATTCATTAAGATCACTTTTAATAATAAATATATAATATTCCCCTTTATTTTTAACACGTACCAACGATATAGGCACATTTGAACAGTTACAACAGTTACCACTTTGAAAAGGTGGAGTTATATGTATAATTTGATATACTTCTAATTTTTGATAACGACATGATCGAATCGAGTATTCAGCCCGAAGCCTTTCTCTTAAAAGGTATTGTAATAAAATTCTAAAATTATTTATGGATCCATATTTTATTAAACTTAATATTCCTGACCGACAGACTTTTTACATATTTTTATTTGTTCTTGGCCTCTTTCTGAAATTGTCTGAATCTGAACCAACGTTACAAGAAGTACTCCTCAACTTAAGCTGTTAAAGGATTTTCCTTAAAAATAAAATTAGGCATTTATGCGCGTATACTTTCAATAATCGTCGAATGTCAAAACTATTTGTTTGGACCGTTGTTTATACGCCATAAGCTGTAAATTCACACAATGAGTACATCTTCAATGTTCAGGATCAGGTGAAAGTGTGTAAAATAGGCAGTTCAGTGGTACAGTTAAACTTGACTATATGGGCGATGTTATATCAAGGAGTGCTTATAGTGCTGAATCGTTGGACTATCCTGTTTATTTGTTCAAACTGAAATGCATATATTTCTGAAACGAGAGGTTTTGATACATTTTGGCAGTGGAGGTTTGGATTCTTGGTTCTAGGTTTTTTTATTCATCTGCTGGGTGTTTTAAATTTATTTAAATTTTAAAGGTACTGGGTGTTTTAAATTTATTATCTACGTACTAAAAAATATTAATTGTGGTTGCTAAAATTTCTTTCGCCAGCTCTGTTTCTATTCACGGGGAAGGCTCCGTATCTCCAGATTTGTTGATTTTCAACAAACACGGAAATTGAGGTATTTATGAATTTCTGCACCTGTCGCATCCGGAGTTTGCTGACTGAAATATGTTCTTGGATTGCCTAGTTTAATCTTGATAGTTTTAAGGATTACAGAAGTCCTTCTATAGCAGTTTCGTAATGGTATAAAAAAATGTGAAATTGATATATTCCTAAAATCTTCTAAAAATTCTTAAAGTTGTAAAATTCTAAAAGACCAAAATGACTTTTACTGGAATTCAAACCCAGACCTTTCACATGAAAAGTCGGTACTCCTGCCACTAGGCCATCCATACCAAAATATAATATCTCCCGCTTACGCTACACCTTTTATATCTCCTTACATTTTCAATTTTGCTCTTGAAAATACTTTAATGCCCTGCAACAACCTTAAAAAATATAAATTCAAGGTTCTAAATATTCTATGTTACACACACACTTTCTATATAAACAAACATTTATTTTGTAGGACAACAAACGTTAAAGAACAAAAAATAACTAAAACATTACTGAAATGAAATTAAGGTAACTGGGATTTAGAACAAATCTTTTAAATTCAAATTTACTTTAAATTCCCAACAATAATTAAAAAAAAAAAAAAATTAAACCCACAAAATAAATTGTTATACTTTAGGATAATGGTATTAAAAAAAAGTATATAAAAATAGTTTTACCCAGATTAAATTTAAAATAAAAAATTTTTTTTTAACCATCTGTAATAAACAATTCATTCCTTACAATATTGTTTTTGTGGGGCAAAGTACATATAAAGGTAGAGTTAAAAACTTGATAGTACTTTATAACAATTTCTTTTTTAATATAGTACCACATACCATTGCTGACTGTAATTTAATCCCTTTACTAAGTATCTTAAACAATCCTTTCCGCAGGATACACAAAGATATATCTAGATGTATATTAAAAATGAAACTCAATATAAAAATAGCTTTATAGTAAAAACCTCAAAATAATCCTTTCTCTTTCCAATTTCAAAACCCCTGCTTTCAGATATAGGGATAAAACCAGCAGTTGAAAAACAAAGCAACGTTACCAAAATAAATTGGTAAATAACATTTTAATAGAGAAATGATAAATTGAATAAAAAAAAAAACAAACCATTTCAAATATAAATTTACCATTTCTATATTTTTTTTTTTCATTCATTTATTTACTCGAATCAAATGGAACATAGTCTCGGCCCTCACCAGCCAATTGAATTTTTTTTTTCATTAAAATTCCCTAGGGTTTCTAATTACTTAATATTAAACGAAAATATGGGCTGATATATAGTTGTACAATTGTACTTGTATATTTTGTAAAAAATTGTAAAATATAAAAATGCTCGAAAAAAAAATTGTAATTTATCAAAATAGAAAGACTGAAGTCCTATATATGTTTTTTATTTAAGATGTATAATAGATATAATCGAAATTGGTTTATTATTTATCACTTCAAATGGCTCAACCAGACCAGAAGAACAATTCCTTATTTATATATTTAGGAAACATCCTTTATTCTTTCTTACATCCCATTTCTTGTTCATTTTTACATCCATTTTTTTTTATCCTTCCGTCCTTCCTTTGTTTTATTTATCTATACATCTGTGTTGTCATTTTTTTTAATCATTGATCGATCGAAATATTCAAGGATATTCTTTTGTTCCGCCTCTGCTGCTGTTATTTGTATTTCACTCCCTATTGCCTGTTTTTTCCGCCTTTTTCTATACTTTTTATTTGTATTCTCTTTTTTAAACAATAGATCATTTAACTCTGAGCTTTAAGTTTTATTTAAGTATTTGCAATAATTTACAATCTTTGAAGATTGGAATTTCAGTAGTTTGGAACCATTCATTCCCTCAATTTAAGTTTTATCCGAGTGATACACGATTTTGTCCTGAATATTATGCTACGGCCGTATACAGCGAAAACAAATAGTAATTATTGTCAATATACGTATACAATCCTAAGTTAAAATCTAATAAATACGGCGTGTATACTTATTATTGAATTTGGTTATATATTTATAAAAACTCTTTCATTAGTAAGTTGAAGCTCTTTAAAAATTATTGAAGATTCTTTTTCCGTCTAAAACTATATACAAAATTAGACAATATCTTAACTTAATGGCTTCGTCTAAAGAGATAAGAACAGAAAGTCAAATTACTCCTTATACTCTCTTAATATTAAATTCCTATATTCTTTCAACTATTTCCTATAATATTCTGTATTTTCTGAATTTCTTGCGAATATTTGCTATAAATAATTTTTAGGAGGAGTGTCTTCAAAAAACGCGTCAATTAAAGTTCATCTGGTCCCTTGGCTAATTTAGAATATATTTCGTATAACTGATTAACATGGAAAAAAAAAATTTTAAATAAAACTTTACTAAACAAAATAAGAAATATAGAATTTTTTAAAAATTCATTTCTTATATTTGACTAATAACCCAATTATTGCCTGGTTTATTTAACAGGCCGTTATATTGAAAATGTTTCCAAACATTAGATTTAATACTAATTTCCTCTACAAATAGTAGTTTTAGCTTTTCTTAATTATTATTGCTAAGGAGAAAAAGGTAATAAGTTCCTCGGTGAAAAAGAAATAGAATTTCTTTTGCCCTAATAAGAGCTGTTCCATTTTGTCGGAAACGCTTAAATCCGAAATTTTTCTAGTTGTTCGCCTTTGTACACACATTTTTGTGAACACGATAGGTCGCGTAATTTTCAACCGATTGTGATGAAATTTGGTATGAATTCATACTTTCAATAATAGTAAGGTTGAGTTTGGAATTGGGCCAAACCGAACCATGGGATCGGGGCGTTCTCATATAAAAACACTAAACCTTCTGAGAAATCCCGAGCTCTAAATATCCGAATGATTCCAAATTTGGTACATTGACTATTGGTAGGTATCCATGAAGAGAAGCTTATATAAATTGATTCAAGAATCTTGAAGTCTAGAGATTCTAGGAGTTTCGAGAATGTCAAGTTCTAATTATTCATCAAAATCTCAACCGATTTTAATGAAACTTAGAATGAATGCTTTTTTTGCCTAAAGAAAAAATGGCTTCACAGATGAGCCAAATTGGATTTCGGGATCGTTGGGGTTCCCGAATTAAAATATTTTGGAGACTTTACAATACCAACCACATTGTGCAAGAAAAGCTTATACGAAAAAACTTAGATTTGGATTTATTTCTTGAATTTGGATTATGTATTTACCGGCCTCGTTAAAAAAACAAGGAAATGTTTCAACATAACTATTAAAAACTTTTTAATAGAATAAATAAATTAATTCCGTTTTCAGCACTAAGCTCGATAATATTCTGAAGAGTTGTTTTTAAATATATTTTGTATATCTGATTGTATAAAAAAACGTGATTGTGATTAAATGAAAGTGATGGCCTGGAGTTGGAGTTCTTATATTCAGTGGTGTCATAATAATCTAATAGATTTTTTCAAACATTTTTTACAATCAAAACATTTCTTAAACTTTACTTCCCTTGTTGCGGAAACATTATTACCTATAAAGTATTTCCTGTTACAGAAAACATTCTTTAAGAAATTATGGTAAAATAAAACAAGTTTGGGTTGCTTTATTTTTTAAAACATAAAATAAATAAAATTTGATAGATATATAAAATAAATTTTGGGGGATATTCATTGATTTGTATAGATAAATTTAACAAAACAAAAACATCTTTATCAATACTAAATATCGCGAGGACGAAGAATACTAATAGAAAAATCTTCCCTAGGATATAAAGTATTCCTAAGACTTTACAACGTTCCAATATTCTTTTTAAAATTTAACTTTAATACATTTATAACATCACAGAAACACTTTTATAATTTATTTAATAGATCAAAATCAAAATAGCACAAGTTTTTATGGAAATAAAATAACTTAAATGGTTGTACATTTTAAAATGATAAAACATCAAAAACCACATCTTAGGTATGTTCTTTAGCGCTTTTGTTGTATTTTACGTAGGGGAGGGGAGTCTATAAAAAATAACACACAAACCACATATTTCTTTTATTAAAATTTCGTAAGTCACGTGTCTACTTATTTTACATTTTTTTGTATATTGTAGATATTATTTTTTTTTGTTTTTCCATTAAAATCCTGAAGAGGGAACAGGTTCAGATTTATTTTTCATTGTTGTAAACGTGACTATAAATTTCCTTTGAATACATATGGAAACAATAGGAAAATGGAAAAAAGGAAAGCACCTCGTATAAAAATGCCGCAAATAATGAAAAATAATATTTTGGTTTTTCTTTAATTTACACGTAGTAAATTTGTAAAAATAAAAAAAAATAAAAAAAAAAAAACAATAAAAAAATAAAAAATAAACATGTACATCCATAATAAATAATTTATAAGGTTTTTTTTTTATATGTTAACATTACATTAACATTAAAAACTAATTACTCATAGATTCTGTCAATTTTTACATTATCATTCAGATCACATTAAAAATTTCATATTTCCAAATAGAATGTTAAATACCACGAGTCCCGACGGAGAAGTATTAAACTTTGTAGTTGTTTCGGTTTTCAAATACAGAGGTAATTTTACACCAACCATTTAAAATTAATCAAATAATCATTGTTATGATTAGTTTTTGTTGTATCAAAGCCGTTTTGTAGTTTTGTAGAAATTTTGCAAAAAGAATTGGAGTTGGAGTTGGCTTCATTATTGTTAGGTTGGAAGCGAATTCGGAGTCGTATACAAATTAAAGAAAAAAAATCAATAAAATTTTATGTTTAATTAAATTGAGCAGTTGGAGTCACAGTCGATAGTTTTGATTCCCGAATCTGCAGCACTGGTTTTGATTAGTTACTTATCATAAAATGATTGTTTGATTATTTAATTAGTGACAAATGGTTTTAGTAATAAAGAGGATATTAAATCGATTTTGAGCTTAGATTACCACAGATAAGTAACACTTTAATACACTCAAATGTTAATAATAGGTTTTCTCTCGATTACATTTCCTCTCTTTAAATGTTGTTTTGAATCCGAAAATTCGAAATAAATCGAAATTTTTGCTTTTTGAACAATTTTTGTGGGATCCCTTACCAATTCGAATTTGATTTAAAAAATATAATTCCGTTCAATGAAAAAGAATAGTATTCAGATTTAAAAAATCCCATATCCATTAATCCTGAAATACTTCCTTGTCACCAAATTTAATAAATCGCTTTCTAAAATTTAATGTAATGATTTGTATTATATGCATTGTATTGTGTAAGTTATTTAAGAACTTAATTTTAATTATATTTCTTTATTTGATTTTCTAATTTAGCATCAGGGGAATTTTTAATTGTTTTTTTTTAAAAAAACATTTTATTATTCAATAAATATTTACGATCTTGTCAAATTTTTAAGAAACTAAGAGAAAAACTAGATAAACTAGATAATTTAAAATTAGAAAAATATTTTATTTTTTTATAAATATTTTTATTTTAAATGTAGTCAGTGTTAAAAAACATTAAAATAAGTGATCTGTACGTTTAGGAAATCACTTCGGATTGAACACTGATACAAATACTGAAGTCCGATAAATCGAATATTCAAGTCTTAAAGATTATTGCGGAATGCTAAATTAGCGAAAGCAAACCAAATACAATTATGAAAGAAGAGATTAATGCTAAAATTTACAAGTAGTTGAAGCCACTCGAATTTAAATTATATGAGCGACTGAGAAACTTTCCAACTCTTCCTTAGAAATTCCTGCATTGATATAAAAATGATCGAATCGATAAATTATTTTACAGACCGTGATCGATATATCTAAATATAATAAAAGACAAGTGTTATTCACACATGTAATGTAACATACTTCTAATTACAAATTCTTACATACAAAGGAGAAAGAAAAAATGAAACTGATAAAATGTAAATTATGAACAGAAAAAATAATCAAAACATATGAGAAATCAAAACATATGAGAAATCTGTTAACAGGTAGATACAGAAAACTTTAATAAAAACGTATAAGGAAATTTTTTACACTTTAGTATGTATACTTCTATTATATTATCACTTACAAAACTAAAACAAACTATTATAATGTAAACTTAATGTTCTTTAGGTAACGAATTTCCTTTTATAGATTCAGTAGCGCAATAGCAGGAAAAAAGAATATATATAAAAAGAGAAATTAAAATTATACCTGTCGTCCGACAGGCTTTTTTACTAGTTTTTTTATAAAACGTTGAGTGCAGTCCAAACTTAATTATCCTGCTTTTAGCTTAAACTTGAATATCCAAACCACTTATGATCAATATATTTAGAACAAAAACTTTAAATTTTGAGATAAGAAGGTTTTTCCTAAACTAGTGTATTACCATATACCATTGCACAGGCCTCCATACGACTAAGTAGAAAAAATTCCTGCCTTTATAATTTAATACTTAACTTCGAAAGGTGGTCGAAGAAATATAGACTCTTGAAAAGTATATTGCTTCAGGAATAAATAAGGAAATCACTTAAAAGCACAAATCAAGGTAATCACCAGGTACCGTACTGCAATAAATAATCAGTAAAATTAAAATTTTAGTAAATATTCAAAAAGTAATGGTTTTTTAATTGAGAGTACAAATACTAAAAAGTTCTTAATAAATTCTTTCACATACGGGATTTTACTACGTTATACTGCTAAATAGTTGTAAGTACTGGTGATTACTCGCTGGATACTGGTAAGTTCTGGTTGAAACTCGTAAGTACTGGTTTGATTGATACTGGTAAGTATTACTGGAAAATACTGGTGAGTACCCATACTTACAAGTATTTTTATTTGTAATTTTATTGGTACTTAAATTTTTCACAGTATCAGTACTTGTAATTGAATTATATTGAGTATTTTTTTCCCACTATCGAGATACTGATACGTGAATTAGATATTTTCTAGTTTCGAATAGTATAACTGTAAAAAGTAAAGCTTACAAATTGCACACATTAAAATTTATTTTTGAACATCAATAAAATAATATTTTTTACATATTATGAAGGTCTTTACAAATTCATATATCAGATGACTGGGGAAGAAAACACCCTATATTTATTTATCTTTTGTAACGTAAAATAGTCTCGCGTTTGTCAAAATCATTATTCTTTTTTATACCCGTATGACTATATAGTCCAAGGGTATAATAAATTTGCCATTACGATTGTAACGCAGAGAAGGAGGGGGGTAGATATAGACTCAAGTGTATGGATCGGATCAGAATCGAAAAATAAATCGATTTAGCCATGTATGTCCGTCCGTCCGTCATCATGATAACTCAAAAAGTAAAGGAGCTAGGATTATGAAATTTTCACAAATTCGTTTTTATGCAAAAAACGGAATCGAGTTTTAAATTCAGCCATTTTGGTCCACGGGTTCGAGTACCTGCCATACAACTTCTAATTTTATATGAGCATTACTCTATACCTATGGAAGCTGCGTGTCTGAAATTTTGCCAAAAGCAGTTTAGTATAATGGCCAAAGTTACTGCAAAATTTGGTTGGTCTACTGCAGAGGGTTCGAGTAGCTGCCCTACAACTCCTTCTTTTATATGAGCTTTACACTACACCTGATGAAGCTGGGTGTCTGAAATTTTTCAAAAAATAGTTTAGTGTAATGGCCAAAGTTACTGCAAAATTTAGTTGGTCTACTGCTGAGGGTTCGAGTAGCTGCCATACAACTCCTTCTTTTATATGAGGATTACACTACACCAAATGAAGCTGGGTGTCTGAAATTTTGCCAAAAATAGTTTAGTGTAATGGCTAAAGTTACTGCAAAATTTGGTTGGTCTACTGCAAAGGGTTCGAGTAGCTGCCATACAACTCCTTCTTTTATATGAGCATTACTCTACACCTAATAAAGCTGAATGTTTGAAATTTTGCCAAAAGTAATTAACCGGATGATATAATATATATGTTACGGTCATACGGGTATCCCAGAGTTGACACAGTCTACTCTACTACACTCTTCCTCGTTTTTGTTCATTTTCGTATATTACATGCATGTTGCTTTTATATCACAGGAGTTGTTTACAAATATAAAATTTAAAAACAAATTATATATTCATACATTATTTTCAAAATTTTCATAATAAATTTTCAAAAAATAGAGCAAGCTATAGCTAATTTTGTATGCAAATCATGTTGGTTTAAAAAAATTTTTTAAAAAAACAAAAAAACAATCACGCATTAACAAACTTTTTCAGTTTCATATTACTTTTACCTTTACAAAAAACTTTTTTTATATATAAAAGGAATGATATTGCAATTTGATGTTTTTTTTTTTATAACACTGATAAGTATGAGGGCACCCTGAGGAAAAGGTATTTCATTTATATAATACTGACGCCAAACATTATGACCGTGTATATTTCGTTGTCATAATATGACGTTATATGCGTTGTCATTCTCAATCATGACATTTGTGTTGATTAATAATATGGGAATAACGCTTTGTTGGTAAAATATAAAAGATGGTTAAAGACGATATTTTAAATAAAGGAACGTTGCCGATATAATTGTCGTTGATCCATAGTTCGCAAACGGCAATTCCTGGATTATTGATAAGGTTACATACACTCTAGTTTAGTTTGGATTAAATAGAGTTAGAATTTACATTATTGACATAGTCAAATCATTTTTTTGGAATAGCTAAGGACGCTGCTAAGTGTTTAGGTTTCTTGTATTGCTGCAAAACTTACTTTTCCTCCACTGATCTCCTTAACATATATAAAACTTATATCAGCATGAAAATGGAGTATAATGCACACACTTGCACTGGTGCTCCCATTACGGCGCTGATATCTTGATAAAGTGCAAAATAGAGCTATTCGTCTTATAAATGATCCCAGTGTTACCTCGACGCTCACTGATCTTGTTTTATAGATAACTTGTAGGGACCAACACCTGTTCTAAGGAATCAAACAACTTATGCCTCTAGTCAAGATTTTCCAACTGGAAACAAGGAGGGCAACAGAATCTCATCCCTAGTTGAGCTAACCAGTTGGCGTAACACGGCTTATGGAAATTCGTTTGCCATTCGCTCATCACGTCTATGGAACCATATTCCACTAAATGTGTTCCCCAAAGTTGATACTGTATAATATGTACAATTTAGCTAAGTTTAAAAAGAACATTAACATCTTTCTTCTAAATATCCCATTCAATTCTCCCCATCCCCCATAATCCGGAAATCCCAAATAACTTCGACTAACTTCGAAGTTTTTATTTTAAAATTTTTTGAATTTTGAGTATACAACAAAAGTAAGTTTTATTACTCATTCTTCAAAAGTTGAGAATTACAACTCATATTTTTAAAGAATGAAATGGGAGCAAGGAATATTTCTTTCGTAAATTTTTGGATTTTTTCTTAACGTTCTGTTGGAATTGAGAATCGCTTTTGTGGAGATTATCTCCGACTTGGCTGTACGACGGAATTAAGAATAGGGGTACCTATCTCCGTACTACCGCAACTAGTATATTTTCGTAGCTTCCAAAAAGTATTTTTTTTTTTTCTTTATTATAAGTATTCATAAATGACAGTAAATCAATTAAAATTTAAATAAATAATATAAACATTAAATTAGCTACTTGGACCGTGGCCTGGGCTATATGGTCCTTAAATTCAAAATTTAGGAATCTCTTTAACGAGTTCCTGCACAAAATTAAAATCAAAAGTATAAAGAAATTTTTTTTTTTTTTTTTTTTTTTTAATATTTAATAAAAATAAAACAAAAAGAAACAAAAACATAACAAAAAAGGAAAAAAAAAAAATAACCAATAACATTCCCTTTAACAAAAATTATAAAATTAAAGTAGTTTTAAGTATTTAACATAAGTAATTAATATAATAAACAATTCATCAAGTTATTGAATTAAATTCATTTAATTCTCCCTAACAACAAAACACATTCAATCCAAGATGCTAACTTTGCAACACAAATGTTCTAATCATTGATTTAAACTTAGGTAGATTTTCAATCCGTTTAAAATTTTCTGGCAGCTCATTATACGCTTTTAGACAATTATATACGACATTATTTGTTTGGTTATTAGTACGGAATAATGTAAGGTAGTAATTTGCTTTGTTACGAGTATTGCGGTTGTGAATATCGATCATTCTGTTTAGAATAAAATTATGCTTAATTTCATTATTAATAATCTTAAACGATAAGACATATAGTTCAAATTTACTTATGTTTGCTAAACTAATATATTGTCTACAGTATAACAAGCTTGTCGGATGTCGAATGAGGTATCGATTAATTACCTTTATACTTTTTTTATGTACGATATCTAGTTTGTTTAGATAGATATTCGCGGCTCTACCCCAAATTGGGTTGAGATAACAGATGTGTGATTTTATATAAGATGTATAGATCGTATATAAAGCTTCCTTAGAAAGAAAATTCTTTAATCTATGTAGGATGAATATGTATGGCCCTATTCTTTTTATTACATTATCAATGTGATTGCACCAGTTTAAATTATGGTCTATATTTAATCCTAAATAATTAAAGTTTTTGACAATTTCAATATTCTCATTTTCGAATGGTATATTTGTTCCTAAGTTCCACGATTTGTTTTGAAAAATAATTATTTTTGTTTTTTTTACATTTAAACTGATCCTATGCTTATTTAGCCATTCTTGAATTATTTCAAGATCATTTTGAATTGAAAGCTTTACACTTTCTTCACTAGCTTCAGCGTATTTTAGGACCGCATCATCTGCGTATAATTGCAGATCTCCCTTTAAGTTGAGACGAGCTAGATCGTCAATATATATCTTAAAAAGATCCGGTCCTAAAATCGAGCCTTGCGGTACACCTTTATAAATAACCTTTTCTGAACTATATGTGTTATTAATGCGAACTCTTTGCATTCTGTTTTGTAAATATGATTTAAAAAATTGTAGTTGTATACTGGTAAAATTAAAGTTAGCAAGTTTAAGCAATAATATTTGGTGGTCAACACAATCAAATGCTTTTTTTAAATCAAGAAATACGCAACTGGTATATTTTTTGCTGTCAACACTTTTCGATATAAAGTCGGTTAGATTCAGACATGCAGCTGTAGTATTAGATTTCATTTGGAAACCAAATTGTTGCTCACTTAAAATATTATTATTAGAAAAAAAATTATTCAATCTATTTTTTATTACTATTTCAAAAATCTTAGAAATTGCAGATAATATAGAAATGGGCCTATAGTTTGAGCAATCTGTATTACTTCCACTTTTATAAATTGGAATTATAATAGCCGCTTTAAGTTTATTCGGAAAGATACCGTCACGAAATGATTTATTAATTAATTTAACAAAAGTTGGAACCAATCGATCTGCAAAGCGTTTGATAAATTTCGTAGAAATATTATCAATTCCAGTAGCTGCTGCCGGATTTAATGTGCTGATAGCTGTGCAGACCTCTTCAGAATTTGTTTCAGTTAATTGAAAATTAGAGAAGATACTACGTCTGAATTGATTCATATAAACATGATCAAGTTACATTTACAAAGAAATTATTAAAACATTCCGAGATTTCTTTTTCATTTTCTATTGCTTTATCATTCTGACATATTATTTTAATTAAATTTTTTTGCTCGATGGAATCAGTGTTAAACATGATCTCTTTATATAAATTCCACAGTCTTTTCGTATCACTGGGGTGCAAAGATATTCTGTCAGAGAATTTTTTTTTTTTGTCCTCAGTGATTAATTTTTGAACCCTATCTCTATATTTAAAATATAAGTTAATAATGCGTTCATTACCCACATATTTTTTCCTGTATTTGTTAAATGAGTCTCTGATTTTCATTACTCTGAGAATCTCTTCAGTCATCCATGCCTTTTTTATTTTAGTATTTTTTATTTCAATACGTTCAGTATTATTATTTATTAAAGAAGTAAGATTATCAATGATTTCATCAGCTTCACTATAAGATTCAATATTTAGCCAGAAATCATCAATAGCAATGTTGGCGTAGTTTAAAATTGTTTTATATTTTACGTTATTACTTTTTTTGCACTTCCGATCAGTACTGATAAAAAGCATTTGATGATCAGACAAAGAACAGTCTAGAACATGTATATGATATTCCCTCTCTACCATGTCAGTTACAAAATGATCAATTATTGTTTTTGATTGTGATCCAAATCTAGTTGCAAATTTTTTGGATATCTTATTGCAAAACTTAGCAACATATTTTTATACGATATTATTTCAGAATTGTTAACATTTAATAAGTCTAGATTACAATCACCTACTATTATAGTTCTTTTAAGGTTTGAAGTTAGCTCATCAAATCTATTAATAAAGTTCATCGGGTTTGTCTCGTGTGATCTATATATGCCAATAATATTAAAATTTTCCTTCGTTAGCTTAATTCCCAATATTTGGCTAACTTCCTCACTAATAATAATATTACTAGCAAAGTGATTTCTTATGTAGATGGCAATTCCACCGTAAGGTTTGTCTCGATTAATGAAATACGAATCATACCCTGGTAGATTAAAAAAAATATTTTCAGAAGAAAGAAGCCATATCTCAGTTAAAACAATTATATCTACATCACATTTAAAACTTTCAATTAATGTTTCTACTTCAAACAATTTTTTTCTTAAACTTTGTATGTTTAAGTACAATATATTAAAGTTATTTTGATATTTTAAGCTCATTGAATTTGAATCATAATGTAAGTAATGTTCCACTCTAAAATGGTTTTCTACGTTCTCTGTTTCATCTAGGTGCATTTGTAATAAAAAAAAACAATTTGGATAATTTGGATAAACATTGTCAGCTGTTCAATATGATCAAGATTGTATGTAAAAATTAATATTATTTTTAAATAATATTTGACATTTGTTCTTGATTTGTAAAAATTTGTTTGAAACCTATTTTTATAAATTATTATTGTTATTAAAAATTTTTTAAATAAAAATAATAAGTAAATTAAATTATTAACATAATTAAATAATGTGAAGCAAAGTGAAATGTATAAAGTGAGAAAAAATTTAATATGTAATTTATCAATGATTAAAATCAGTATGTCAATCACTATGAAATTGTATAATATAGATAAAATTAATATTGAATTTAATCGAAGAATATTTTTAATTCTATTCATATTGATTGGAATTATTATAAAGAATATTAATAAAAGTGTATTATTGTAAATTAATTTTAGAAAAAGAAATATTGTAATTAAAGAATTAAAGTATAAATTTGTTTTAAAAAATAAAAAATGTTTCGAACGTATTGCTTTGTATACATAGTAATTATTTGTTTTGTTTTGTTTTAATAAATTAATAAAAAAATGAGAAAAAAATATTAAATTTAATATATGAATGTACATATTTTCATAAGCAATGTTATAGGTTATGCAAAAAGATAGAATTGTTCCAAAAAATATTAAAAAGTGTAATTTTACTCGAAGAATGAAAATATTTATATTGATTGGAGTTATTATAAAGAATATTAAAAAAAGTGTACTATTGTAAATTAATTTTGAAAAACGAAATATTGTAATTATATAATTAAAGTATAAATTTGTTTTAAAAAATAAAAAAAAAGTTTTGAAAATATTGCTTTGTATACAAAGTAATTATTTGCAGAGTTTTGTTTTAATAAAACTAATATCATAAAAATTATTCTAAATACCTTGGAGTTGTCAGTTTTACGCAAGAAGATTTTATTATTTTTGATCCACAGGAATTTAAATTTTTCTGATATTTTAAGCTGCTTAGCCTCGTAGTATAATTTTGATTGTAGCGAAGTAAGATGGTGTCGAAAAAATATTTGTTTGTTTCCATGTTTCTCCAGTCCTACATCCGTTGTGAAAAGATTTTTGTAGATGGATTTCTTCGCCATTATTTCATCTTTATCTTTATCAGATTTCAGCTTGATCAAGTATAAAATATTTTCTTCATTTTTATTATTTTTGGAAAACTTTTTTAAACTGGATACTTTTATGATGTTCTCCTTAGGAATGCTAGCTTGGATTTTTTTAAAAATAGTGTGTACAGTATCCACTGGATCCTCGATATTTGTAGGTAGACCAGAAAGTACTATATTGTTGTAATTTTTTTGCTGTTCACTTTCATCTAATTGGGATTGCAATTTATTTACGATGCTTTCCAGTCGAATTGTTCTATTCTCAATGACCTTTATTTCCTCTTTCAGCTTTTTATTTTCTTCCAGCTTGTTTATTATACTTTAAAAAGTCTTTTAGTTGATTTTGTGTAGCATCCATTTGTGCTGAGAAAAAATTTTGAGATTTTTGAATCTCCAGCACTACAATGACCAGAGCTTTCATGTACAAAGCTAGACTTTGCAAAGAGCAGCCATTAATATCAATTTCTGGTAAGTTGTCAGGAACATTGGTTTGAGATGAGATTTCTTACAAACATATATGAATTTAAAATTTAATGCCATGCTTATCAAATTAAATTACTTAAAAAAATGAAATTTAAACTTTTCAATTTATTCCTAATTATAGATATGCTTCCCAAAAAACCTAATTCTAAGTTCTTAATAAAATTATACGAATATTTAGATAAAATTTAAATTTATTATAAAATGATGTTGGAATGGTATTACGAATTTGATAATCTCCGGGAAAAATTCAGTACAGCTGTTCTGTTAAACAATCCCACAAAAATCACGCATTAAGTATTATGTGCATACTGCATACCCTTTTAATACTTTAAAAAACTCAAATTTTATTTGTTTAATCTATTTTTTTTAAAAAACGTTTATTTTTTTTAAAATAATATTTATATTTATCTTTTATAAATACAAAATAGAGGGAAAAATGGATACTAATAAAAATTAATTGCTCTCTAAAATTTAATGTTTTTCTTCATTTGCCATCATCATAATTAAATTTAATGCATGCATGGAAATATTTTTATCTTAAGATTTACGATAAAAAAGTGTTTAAAGAAAATTTCTTGAGAAAAATTAGTTTCACTTAATTTTAGTGACATTTTTTAAGTGTTTCTTTGGGTTAATTTATACACCCTTTAATTTTATGAATTATACTTTAATAATTAAAATTGATAAAAAAGCAATAGCATGGTTCTTTATACCCTACACCGTAGAATTAAAAAACAAATAAATTTTTAGTTTTTTTCAATGGTTTTTTAAAAAATCTCATGGTAAATTCATTTTCTGTTTTTATGAATTTTAATTTATCAATTTATTTATTTGTTGTACCAGACAATTGTAATTATTGCCTGATATTATAATAGTTCTTTGCATTTGTACTTCTTATTAAACTTTTATAATATACACTATATTTTATTATTTGATATGATCCGACTAGGAGATTGAACCTAAGACTTTTTGATTGAAAAGCCGCCACTTTAACCAATTAGTCAGTTTAATTTATAAATTCAGTTTGAGTTGCATTTTTAATATTCACTCTACCATTAGTAAAGTTGGTATTATAGAAAACGCGTTAAGAACGCACTAACTACAAATTACGAAATTTCATAACGGTCACACTTTTTATTCTTTCAAAAAGACGGAAAGCAATATTTCGGTACAAAGCAAATAACAGCAAGATGTATGGGATTTCGAGTTCTTTCAAAATTAACTTTAGCATACATAACTAGAATGCAACATTAGTTGCATATTTTAGCTTTATTCATATCCTACAGTAAATATTTCAGATTTGTTAACGTTTTCTGTCCAACTGTGTCTACTCAAAACATATATATACTATTGAGATTCAATAATCAACACAGTAATACTGCGTCCTCCTCCTTAATATTCGATAAAATTATGCTATTGTATAGTATACACATGTGCTCCGGTATATCCGGTGTTTTTTAGCAAAAACTTAAATTGAAGAGTGAATTTTGCGTCCAATTCAAATTTCAAGTATATGCCAATGTTTAATTTTCAATAGACAAATTCCCTTATAAAGTCAATTGTTATTTTTGAAAATTACATTTTTTTATTCAATTTTATAAAGGGAATAAAATTTTTGAATTGAAATTTGTTGGTCTCATACGTTGATCCGAACTATACATAATTAAAAATGTAAAGACGGAAATCTTTAAATTCACAGCATGTAACAATTTTCTATTATGGTAATATTGTACATGTGCATTAGACGTATACTATACAAATTTAATTTATTTTCTTTTCATTTCATAACCGAAGGGTTCCTAAAACATTTGTTTTTTTTTAAATAAACCATAAAAATTAAAGCATAAAATTGTATGTTTCAAACTATACTCAATTTTTAGTATTGATTGAAAAGAATTTCCACGATGTTGTCATAATTATTAAAACTATGGTTTTCTGCTTTTCTGATTTTAGAATATAATTCTTAAATTACAGATATATTTTACATATAATGAAATTTGATAACTTCATTGTTAAAGTACATTTTAATATTGTGTTCACTTCAGGGGGGAATCAATTTCAACATGAAAGTAAATAAACATAAAGGTTCATTGGAAAAGATGAGGGATGAAAACATTTGTAAACTATATTTGTTTTATTTTTAATAGTAGTGATTCATACACTCGTATTACATAAAATATGAACTAAATTTGTGTCATTTTTAAGAGTTTTTAACAAGACCTGGAAAAATGCCCTTCGGTAATTTTAAATATCATTTTACAATTACAAATTCTGGAACTAAATATTAAATTTATTTAAAATTTAGTGTCAATATTAATTAGAATCATTTCAGATATCGTTGACATCATTTAAGTAAAAACAATAGAATTTTTACTTCCACAACTGCCAGATCTATTGAATGCATCATATGGCTAAAAAATGTTGAATAAACGTTATAGAATAATATAAGGCCTCAACCTAGTTAAAAACGTACGACATACGACGTACAGTACGCCGTACGTCGATACTTTGACATATCCCGAAATCAATACGCACGTACAATTTTCAATTTGTCAAAAAAAATCTATGTTTTTATACTAAAAATACATTTTATTTTCATATTGTTATAAATTTTTTTTTTAATATTTGTTATTTTATTTTAAAAACATTACCTTAGAAACATAGGAGAAAATAATAAAAAAATTATATACGTTTTGTCAATTTTTAAATTTTAAAAACCCGGCGTAGCTCTCATATAATCATACATATTTTAAAATATTTTGACAGAAAATATACTCTGTACTTCGACATTTAGGGTGAGCCTTAATTGTTTGAAATTTTTTATTTTAAGAAAAGGGTTACTAGAAATACTTTTATGACCCTGGACGTTTAAAGTAAGGAATCTAATATTTAAAAGATGTTTAAGAATGCATTAGCTAATATTAAACAAATTTTGAAAATTTTAAAAATTAAAAGCTTTAGAAAAATTAAATTGCTATTTTAAGATTTAGACATCTGGAACCAGATATTGAACAATATATTTTTATATGGGTAAATGAAACAAAATTTAAAAACAAAAGAGGCGAGCATGTTAATTTATTTATTTATTTATAAAGTATGCATTTACAACTGAATACAATGTAAAATTACGGGTTCTTTTCCGACCTTGCACATGTGGGCTAACCATATTTTTTTTATAAGTATAATATTTCTTTACTTTGTTTGTTAATAAACCAAATGCTATTTATTTTACATTATTTCAATAGTTTTTAAAAAATGAGGTCTTTAAACAGCAGGTTTTTAAAAATATTTAATAAAAAATTTAATTTTTTTTTTGTTTGATAGATTACAATCATATTTGTTGAACTAGATTAAGTTTAAAATTACGAATTGATCTAACATTAGTATAAACGCTTACAAAAATGAATAGATCAAAGTTTTAAGATATAAATTTAGCTATTGCTGCAATTTAAAACTTAAAGTAATAATGAAAATGCAAATTTATTCTAAATTGGGCTTTTAAATTAAGTCTAAACACTCTGAGCGTACTCTGGTCGTAACTTGATTAGGTACAAACTTAACTTTACTGATTTGGTAGAATAAAGTTAAGGAATTTGAAAATAAATGATTTTCTTTAGATTAAAAATAACACAGCAATGTTCATCTAAATGAAAGTTTTAGTTTTTAGGATTTTCAAAAATTTTTGACAACATCAGGAAAAATCTTTCTTAATTTGTTAATTAAAACTTTTAAAATGATACAATGTGGTAGGCAGTTGCGGGGTTGCAAGTGATATTTTATAGATATTATCCTACTAGGGTTTGATCCCGAGATCATTCGATGAAAAGCCGACTTCCTAACTCCTTCGCCAACTGCGGATGGCCTCTTTAGCACTAAAATCATTCTCTTCAATAAAATTTGTGTATTGTTTTCAATGTTAATTATCAAAAAAATAAAACTAAAATTTTATCCCTCATTTTTGTTGATTTTTTAGATAGATTTCAAATCAAATAATTGTATTGTTTACGCCGACTCCAGAGTTACCAACGTTACCACTAAATTTTAATGTCAATTTGGTTAACTGTTTCCTTTTTTTGTTTATGAATTCCTAACTAAGCTTTTAACTTTGTTCGTGTTGACGTGCCTTTTTAAATTTTATTATTTCATTTAAACAATCGCACGTTTACATTAATTCTTAGCAATAAATTTAAATATTAAAAAAAAAAATTTTAAATAAAAGATATTTTTAATTTTTTTATTATTTTTTTATTAAGTAATTTAAAATTTTTTCACTTTTTTCTTGAATTTTTTCTTCAATCCTATCTAACATAAAGAATTCTTATTTCAATGTTAAAAAAAAATCTCCAAATACATTTCAATATGAAACAATTAATTAAAAAAATAATGTTTAATTTCCTAGTCCTGATTTTTTTAACAAAATAAATTCATATATATAAAATAAAATAAAATATTTTCTAATTTTAAATTTTATTCAATTAATTATATAATTTAATTAGATTAATTAAATAATTTTTTTTTAATTCTCTCAATTTCTTAAGTTAACAATATTAGTGATAAGTTATATGATTCAATACTCCTCACGATATTCGCGACGCTTTTTTCATTAAACTTTACCGCTGTGACAGAACTTTGACATTTAAAAACTAGTTTTGGAATTAAATTTACTTTATTCTAATTGTTGTCCTGTATTATTATAAGTTTAAAATTTAAATGCATTGGCTATATCAATACTTTGTAAATGAATTTAAAAATCACTTTACAAAATATTTTTGAAAAATGGCAACAACGCTTAAAAAGTATTGATATATAGAGCAAAACATAGCATAGGAACGACAATTCACAAGGTGAGTATTGTATTGATTCATTTCTTTTAAAAAAATATATTTATTTTCTTTTAGGTTCTAATAATATAGTTATTCGATATTTTTTATTCCATTTACAGTTATAATTGAAGCAAAGATATTCAACAATTTTTTTTTTTTTTTTATAAAAAAAATTTAACAAAATTTATAAAACTTAAAAATTAAAACAATTCTAAATTTAAAGAATTAAAATTCAATCATTTTTTACAACTGTCAAATTTCTTATTAATTATTTTATATCTTAAACAGAATGGAAGAAGCGATATCGCAGAAATACTACAACAGTTGACTGTTAAAAGGAAACGAATACAATTGGCTGCAATGAAAATAGTAATCATCACAGTCATCGCGTAAAAATTGATTAACTTTAAACTTAAGCGTAGAATTTCTACTTTGTCAGCTGATCGAATTAGGGTAAGTGATAATCATTTAATACAAAAAGATAGCGTATCTATAGCGCAAGCGCAGCGATTTATATTACGTTTAAAAAAACTAGTTTTACATTTTTTAGGCGCATGTAAAGCTTTATTGCTGCGTGATAATTAAAAACTTCTATTCTGTTTAAGATATTAAAATATCTTATATTTTTATAATATGAAATCTAATGTTTAGTTTACATAATAATTTTATTTAAAAAGTTAAAAATAGTTATTTCTATTAATTTTTTTATTTTTAAAAGAATTTATATATTACATTTAAATATTAGTCATCATTTTTATATTAGTTTTAAAAAGAAAATTAATTATTGTCAATGTGACAAAAGAAAATGTTAAGTTCTTTACATATGAGTTAAATAAAACTTAAATATTTTTTTTATAAATAAAAAAATTAAATTAAATTCATTTTTAAGTGGTTATCTTATAAACTTATGAAGAAGTGGAAATTTACAAAAAAAAAAATACTTCGACGTAATACTAAAACCATAGTTCATAAAAATTAAATGAAATTCTATTAATCTTTGTCTCAAATTAAATCACATAAAGTTGTTATACTTATAAATTCTCTGGAGGGACACTCCAAAACTTTTATTTAAATTAAATGCGTATATATTTTAACTATAATAACGGGTTGCCCATGAACTATGTTTTATATTAACTTTTAATTTTGGTTTTTCTATATTATCAACTTCCATCAGAATATGCTGTTCTTCTTGTTGTAGTTGATGTATTTGTTGTTTTTGTAGTTGTTCAATACCTTCTTCATGATTGGTATTTTTTAAATTATTATTATTAATATTATTTGTATTATTATTATTTTCTTTAATATCTAATGTCATAAAAATATCTGAATCATCTGATAATGATACTATTTTCTTTTTATCATCAACAATATTATTAGTATTATTATTATCATCACAACTTTCATTATTATTGTTATCATTTTTATTGATATCATCATCATTTGTTGCAGCTGTCATATTGAATTTTGTATTTGATTCATCAATTTCATCGATTTGATCAAATGATAAAATACATGATGGATCAATATCAATATCATCTTCATATTCCATATAATTTTCCTTGTCATCTGGAAACAAACAAAAATTAAAGGGGGAAATATTAAATTTTTGTAATTATTTTTATATAATAGAGGGTTAAAAAAAATTCATAATTTTAAATATAAATAAATTTCAGTTATTTTTATATATGTATGTTTTCATCAAAAACTTCGATGCTGCGTCATGACTACGCTCATTGTGTCTAAAGCATTAAGTTCGTTGAACCAAGTTCGGTAAACTTACCATCATGTTTTTAAATTATCGTAAAATGTTAGGATCATAAATAATAATGAAGTATTTTAACAATGAATGTGAAACGCTTTGTTGTGCTTTAAAACATTGTTTTAAATTTATAATTTTTGCATAATTTTAGGATAGTTTTTTTTCTAAATATATTTTTAAATTTACAATTTTTGCATAATATAAGGAGGATTTGTTTTTTCATAGAAAACGCGGAACGTTGGAAGTCAGCTATAATATAATGAATTATTATGCTTTTTTGCATTTTTTTCAACTATAAATGAAGGCTCGAACTTTTACTTCATTTTTGTTTTTATCAAATATTAACAATTAACGGTACTTCCTCAATGAGCCAAAGAAAACAATATAATATAAATAAAGTTGAATGTAATGTATTCATTTTAAAAAATTAGTCTGATTAGCCATTAGATTGCAATTTGAATTAAGATTTAGAATACTGTATATTGCATTCTGAAGTAGTGTAAGGACGGGATATATATCAAAAACGCTTTTGTATAAGAGTTGAAAATTTTTTTTCCCATATTGGCATTATGGACCACTACATAAGTGGCCATGGAATTAGTTTCATTAATATTTAATGTTTCACCAAAGTCTTAC
The DNA here is from genome assembly GCA_963082915.1 of Dolichopus griseipennis. NCBI lineage: Eukaryota > Metazoa > Arthropoda > Insecta > Diptera > Dolichopodidae > Dolichopus > Dolichopus griseipennis. The sequence goes on along the minus strand of OY720443.1, from coordinate 47,354,679 downwards.
TTAACAGTGTCATATCAAATGGGAAAAGTTTGATTAGTTTAACCAAAATATGAAGATAAGTGTTATAGATCGGCATTCTGTATTTTTCGGCGCTTCAAATGTTCTTTTCTTCATTTTTAATATCAAATCATTTATTTATAAAATTATGAATATAGAAAATATAATTTACAATATTTTATTCTTACCTTTTTGTAATAATTCTAAATGGTTTTTTCCTATATGCTCTGAGAATTCATTAATAACTTCAAATTTCTCATCACAGAATTTACAATTGATTTTAAAATCACAATTTAAAATTAAATTAGAAGATTTTGATGAAATAATAATACTTCCACATTTTTGTTTTTCTACATTTTCAATTAAGTTATCTATTGTGGATATTGTATTTAATGCCTTTGAGTTTATTTCATTTTCAATTTCTGTACTATGCAATCTTATTAGATGAGCCGAAAATGCATCTAAATTTTCTAAATTTTTTGGACAGAAATTACAGGAATATGAAAAATTATTGTTGCAACTTTCAAAGGTAATATGCCCGCACAATATTAAATGCTCTGGTACATGTTGTACCTCTGGTGACCTTTGTGGAGATTCTTGCGAATTTATTTGTATTTCAGTTTGTATTTTTTCTTGTAACTCCTCTTGTCGAATTCTTGACTGATCTTGAGATAATTGTAGTTCTTGGCACTCATATTCTTTTTTTTCTAGTTGTTCATCTTGCAATTTTGCTTGTGATTGTTGTTCTTGTGTCTTTTCTTCTTCCAATTGTATTTGCTGTTGTAATTGTTCCTTTTTTTTCTGGTCTAAGCTCTGTGGTGACATTTCATGTTCCTCTGGCTCATGTTCTTCATGTGGTGATTGTATACATTTTTCATCTGCAGATACATCATACTCTTGTTCAGCTTCCAAATTGCTATCCTGCGGTTGCATATGCGGCGATTTTATACGTGTCTCTTCATTTAAAGATGTCAAAACCTGTTTATCGTTTTCATGTGACGCTTGTACAGGGTCTTGTTGTTTTGAATTAATAATTTGTTGCTCTCTTATATCCGACAATTGAATGCCTGTTTGTTCATTTAATGATAATTTAATTTGCTTATCGTTTTCATGTGGTGATTGTACAGCCTCTTTTTGTTGTCGTAAATTAATATTTTCTTGCTCATGTTGTACATTCGACGAATGTAAACTTGTCTGTTGGTTTAGCAATTGTATAAGTTCCTTTTGATCGGACGATTGGATTCGGTCTTTTCGTTCTTCTAAAGTACTATTATTCTGTTTTTGTTCTAAGGTATTATTATTTTGTTGTTGCTGTTTCTGCGGCGATTGTATACATGTCTGCCTATGCGACATTTCAATAAGTGGTTTTTCTTGTTGTACACCATATAATTTTTGTTCTAAATTTCTATTATGTTGCTGCTGCTGGTATTGCAAATATTCGTGGTGTTGTCGTTGTTGACGAAATAATTCCTCATTA